>CM042410.1:37142820-37474123 GCA_023634145.1 Thymallus thymallus | reverse complement strand
TATCTACAGACGATCAGTAACATTTGAACTAATCATCTACTAACCCCAACCCTTATCCTAACCTTAACACTTATCCTAACCCTAAAGTTAACCCTAACCCTAGCACTAACCTTAACCCTTTATCTTAACCCTAATTCTAAACCGAACCCTAACCGTAATCTTAGCAGGCAGTTGCTTATAAACAGATGGTCATACTATCAACAGACTATCTGTAGAGCATCTTCAGATAGACTATCCAAATAAAGTGTGACCGTTTTGTATTTTACTGTGTGTGTGTGTGTGTGTGTGTGTGTGTGTGACAGAGAGGTGTGCCTGCATCCCATCTGTCATAGCATCCATCAGCTATCCATGCAGCCTTCCTTGTAGGAGCTAGCCCCTTTAGGACAGTTCTTCATGGCTTAAAACGCAAAGGACTGTATAGCAGTAATATGGTAATGGCTCCATCGACAGCCCTCGCCTGTCGCTGTTTCTGTAGTAACAGGGAAGTTAGTTACATAGTTACACACATCCATTGTTCAGTGTGAGTTTTACTTTAGATCTCTCTCTCTCTCTCTCTCTCTCTCTCTCCGTCGTTCTCGCTCTCTAACACTTTCTTTCACTTCGCTTAGCATAATTCAGCTGGTCAATGTAACCATAGCAACTTCGGATCTCACTGATTCTGCTTTGAGATTAGAACCCCACAGGAGCGCACACACACACACACACACACACACACACACACACACACACACACACACACACACACACACTGTGTAGGTGTAAAGGTACAGAATAATAGGTACTACATGTTTATGCAGAAAAAAACTCCTCTCACACCCCCCCCCCCCCCCCCCCCCCAATGGCTTTTAATGGGCTACATGACCTTCTCTCTCTCACACACACACACACACATACACACACACATACAGGAAGGCGTAGGAAGGAAACGTTTGCTGATTAGGACAGAGGGCATAGAGATGCTGTTGTTTTACAATCACACTTACACAGACACACACAGACACTTACACAGGCACTTATACACAGGCCTTTGTCAGTGTGATCTCAATACCTGCAGTGCCTCTGTTCTCTGGTTTGGAAAGAGCACCATCATTAAATAATTCAGCCCAAGCACTGTGTCTGTCTGTTTATGGAGTTTGGGTTGCCAGGGTGGAGACTGTTGGGGGTCGGTTACTTCGGAAGGCCGGAGTGGAGACCGTTGTAACCCAAAAACAAGGACTCAGTCTTAAACCACAACCCAAAAGGTACCATTTCCCCATAAACTTTAAGAACGATACCTTGCGTTAGCAAAAGTCTCTCTGTACAGGAAAACCACCCTGTCACTCAATAAAGTTTGAATATGAAAAACAGACATGCAAATATAGGAAAGCCACAGTCTGCCTGTACTCTCTGACACAATCTACTAGGGTGTGTGTGTGTCAGTTTACTTTTCTTGTTGCCAGCCACAGATCTAAAATCAGCTTAGAATGAGCTCTCCAAACCTGAAACTTGACCACAATGAGGGAAACCCTACATCAGGGGTCGAGGGGCATTTTGTTCCTACTCCATCACTGCTACGGATTCCAGCTTTAATGACCTGAGCACTTTGCCTCCTACAGAAGAAACGCAGAAGGAATTTTTTTTTATTTTTTTATTTCACCTTTATTTAACCAGGTAGGTCAGTTGAGAACAAGTTCTCATTTGCAACTGCGACCTGGAATGGTGCCCAATGCAGACCCACATAAACAGGCACACATTTACATGCATTCATAAACTCTCTCTCACTCACACTAGCTGAGCGTTAAAGCTGGCTGGCTTATCTGGAGCAAAAGGCTCATCTCTGGAAATAATTCATGAAGAAAAGAGGACCTCTAATCTCCCCCTCCCATCCTGATGAGCATATGCATCAGTGTGTGTGTGTGTGTGTGTTACTGCTGTGGAAAGCTCCCTTGCTCTGAACGGAGCTTTGATGTCGCGGAAATGAATGAATAAATGAATGAATAACATCCCCAGTGTTTATAATTAACGCCACACACACGTGTCTGCATGTGCTTGTGTGTGTATGTGTGTCTGTGTGTGCGCACAGAGCTGGAATCAGTGCTGGGGCTGGATCATGTGTTTCTTCCATTCAACACTTCACCAACTAACAGAGCTCAGCTAAGGTGCGCAAGCAGTAGTGTGCGTGTGTGTTTGTGTGTTTGTGTGTGTATTTGTGTCTGTCTGGCGCTTGCTGATCACAAGAGTAGAGAATGTGATTGGGGGAGATACGACACTGAATGAAAGTATGAAACTAGTAGTACAGGTAAACACACCTGTTCTATTGTAGATGCCTTCTGTGAAATAGGAAATGAGGCATGGGTTACAGGATTTTTGCCACTCTTTTCCCCTCCCTCCCTCTCTCCCTCCCTCCCTCCCTCCCTCCCTCCGTCAGTCACTTGCTCACTCCATCACTCCCTCATGTCATCTCTACTGCTCATTATGCTAGCAGCACTCTGCTATCTACAGGAGTTAATTTGGCTATCAGAGACTTGGGGAGCTAAGTGTGTCTCCTCTCCTGTGTGCCTCCTTTACTGGAGCAATCTGCTCAGGGCTCAATGGTTTTGTAGACCGCCATCATACCAGCCCAGATCCATTTCAGAGAGATAGTTGCATAGAATTGTACATCGGTTTCATTCTCTGTGATGTCTGTATGGCAGTATTGTGTACTCTACAGGCTCACTCTAGACTGTAATGGCCGCTACGGTGCGTGACACCAGGGGTGTTGTGTTACCTGATCACGTACCACGACCATGTGCCACCAACAGGAAGTGGGTGTTGTGTTTCCGTGGTAACGATGTGGTAACGATGACATGTAGAACTGAAGCATAGCGCCTCAAGTTAAAAAATACAAAAAAGATCTATGTATCTATGTATGTAATGTATACAATAACTATATATTTATACAATGATCCTCCCATTCTATGGAATTCCCACCGCCTTCATTTCTCATGTCTGCTAAAATGTTTTACTTGGTTCTTCAATGATAGACGGAACAGATAAGGTTAACTTTGATTCTATACAAGTAATTCTATACACAATCCAACTTATCACATAGAATGTGCACCGGCTCCACGATGGAGGGGAAAAAGCATATGGTTCTTGAACACTTAAAGAGATTGTTAGCAGATGTGGTCTTTCTCAAGATAAAACCATTTTTAAATGAGAAATTTAACATTTAAAGAGGAGCTGGGTTAGAGAGGGCTATGCTGCCACCTACTGTAGTAACAACAGAGGTGTAGGCATCCTGATAAATAACAATACAACATTTTCCGTTATATCCCAGCACATGGATCAAGAAGGCCGTTTTCTAATGATGAATTGTACTTTACATGGTGAAAATTACACATTGATTTCATTGTATATCCCACCAGGGGCAAATCTGGTGTTCTAGATTAGAATTCACTCTATATTAGATTAAATCCAGACAGGAATTATTATTTTAGCAGGTGACCTAAATTATACATTCGATAAGATAAACAGACGTATTAATAAAAAAGGCAAATTTAGGAAGCCTCCAAAGAGGTTTACAGGACACCTGGAGATTATTATTCCCAACTGCAAAAGACTATTCCTTTTTTTTCTCAAAGTAAGAAAAGCTATTCAAGAATTGACTACATTATTTTTCTTATGAAATGCACTTTTACTGGATACATTTTTTTATGATATAGTGATATCAGATCATTACACAAATAGAAAATACATTTAGCAACATTATTTGGAGAATGAACAGAGCTCATCTTCTGGACCTGAAATGTATTAAATACATAAATGAAATTTTTTTAACCTTTACGATTACAAATGCAGACATAGAGGACAGAGAAAAGCAGACCGCCGATGTAATTTGGGATGCCTTTAAGTCATACATTAGGGGGATTATAATCTCATACTCAGCAAAGGTTAATTTAATCAGGATTACAATCTTTTACTTTTGAAGAGAGCCAACAACTACAGGTTAAACTCCGATAAAGCATACTACGTAATGACAGTTAAACCTGGTAAATATCTCGCAGCTCTCACAAAACGAATACATGCTAAACAAGTTATAATTTTAAGAGATAAAGATACAAAAGCGGTAAATTGAAATAATGTGATTAATTACAAATGTAAATGTTTCTATGAACATTTATATAAATCCTGAATTAAACAACAGTTGGACGGATCCTGTAGTCTTCTTAGACTCAACAACTCTGAAGCAATTATCAGCAGACAAAAAACAATCACTAAAAACAGAGATCACCTAAGAAGAAATATTAGATACTGTTAAAACATTCACAATGGAAAAAAGCACCAGGAATGGATGGCTTTCCCATAGAATTCTATTCAACATTTTGGGACAAAGTAGCCCCCCTATTTACACAAATGACAACACACGTCACTCAATTCAGTACTTCCTAATTCCATGTATCAAACAGTTATTTCAGTTATATTAAAACCAGGAAAATCTGGAGGATCCCCTGCTCATTATCGACCCATAAGTTTTTAATAAATTGTCACAATAACATAATAACAAAGCTCATAAGCAATAGAATGGCAAAAGTCTTACCAGACTTGATACTGTACAGATCAATCAAACAGGGTTTATTAACCCTGCTGAAATAATTAGACAGGACCCAAACGTAACAGGTATCAGAATTGGAAAACATGAATATAAACTAAACTTATTTATAAATGATCTCCTGATATACCTGACCAATATTGAAAACTCAATGCCCCCTTTGCTAAAAACATTTTCAGAATACTCAAAAATCTCAGAATATAAAAATAACGTGGAAGAAAAACAAAATAATGGTAATAGGAACATTTTTAAAAAGAACTCACTATCTACAGGGTGGGCTCCCAAGTGGCGCAGTGATCTAAGGCACTGCACCTCAGTGCTAGGGGCATCACTACAGACACTCTGGTTCGAATCCAGGCTGTATCACAACCGGCCGTGATTGGGAGTCCCATTGGCCCAGCGTCGTCCGAGTTTGGCCGGTGTAGGCCTTCATTGTAAATAAGAATTTGTTCTTGCTGACTTGCTTAGTTAAATAAAGGTTCAATTTACAGCAATCTTTTGTAAGTGGACCACAAAAAAAAAATGACATACTTAGGATGCTTAATAAGTGACAACAAACAACAAATATGTAAAGATAACTTTATTCCATTACTCAACAATATGAAAGCAGATCTAATTAAATGTAATCATCTTCCCATAAATCTTACAGGTAGAATAAACATCTTTAGAATGGCATGGCTGCCAAAATTTATGTTTTTATTTTCGGTAATACTAATTACCCCACCAAAGACACAAAAAAATATACTCGGTCATAAGACTTTATATGGGCAAATCAAATTCATAGAATAAAAAGGAACGTTTTACATCTTCCTAAGTCTGAGGTTGGTTTTAACCTTCCAGACTTTGAATTGTATCAACTCGCTACCCAAGTCTTTTACTTTCGACATACAGTGGGGAGAACAAGTATTTGATACACTGCCGATTTTGCAGGTTTTCCTACTTACAAAGCATGTAGAGGTCTGTAATTTTTATCATAGGTACACTTCAACTGTGAGAGATGGAATCTAAAACAAAAATCCAGAAAATCACATTGTATGATTTTTTAATAATTATTTAGCATTTTATTGCATGACATAAGTATTTGATCACCTACCAACCAGTAAGAATTCCGGCTCTCACAGACCTGTAAGTTTTTCTTTAAGAAGCCCTCCTGTTCTCGACTCATTACCTGTATTAACTAGACCTGTTTGAACTCGTTACCTGTATAAAAGACACTTGTCCACACACTCAATCAAACAGACTCCAACCTCTCCACAATGGCCAAGACCAGAGAGCTGTGTAAGGACATCAGGGATAAAATTGTAGACCTGCACAAGGCTGGGATGGGCTACAGGACAATAGGCAAGCAGCTTGGTGAGAAGGCAACAACTGTTGGCGCAATTATTAGAAAATGGAAGAAGTTCAAGATGACGGTCAATCTCCCTCGGTCTGGGGCACCATGCAAGATCTCACCTCGTGGGGCATCAATGATCATGAGGAAGGTGAGGGATCAGCCCAGAACTATACGGCAGGACCTGGTCAATGACCTGAAGAGAGCTGGGACCACAGTCTCAAAGGAAACCATTAGTAACACACTACGCCGTCATGGATTAAAATCCTGCAGCGCACGCAAGGTCCCCCTGCTCAAGCCAGCGCATGTCCAGGCCCGTCTGAAGTTTGCCAATGACCATCTGGATGATCCAGAGGAGGAATGGGAGAAGGTCATGTGGTCTGATGAGACAAAAATAGAGCTTTTTGGTCAAAACTCCACTCGCCGTGTTTGGAGGAAGAAGAAGGATGAGTACAACCCCAAGAACACCATCCCAACCGTGAAGCATGGAGGTGGAAACATCATTCTTTGGGGATGCTTTTCTGCAAAGGGGACAGGACGACTGCACCGTATTGAGGGGAGGATGGATGGGGCCATGTATCGTGAGATCTTGGCCAACAACCTTCTTCCCTCAGTAAGAGCATTGAAGATGGGTCGTGGCTGGGTCTTCCAGCATGACAACGACCCGAAACACACAGCCAGGGCAACTAAGGAGTGGCTCCGTAAGAAGCATCTCAAGGTCCTGGAGTGGCCTAGCCATTCTCCAGACCTGAACCCAATAGAAAATCTTTGGAGGGAGTTGAAAGTCCGTATTGCCCAGCGACAGCCCCGAAACCTGAAGGATCTGTATGGAGGAGTGGGCCAAAATCCCTGCTGCAGTGTGTGAAAACCTGGTCAAGAACTACAGGAAACGTATGATCTCTGTAATTGCAAACAAAGGTTTCTGTACCAAATATTAAGTTCTGCTTTTCTGATGTATCAAATACTTATGTTATGCAATAAAATGCAAATTAATTACTTAAAAATCATACAATGTGATTTTCTGGAATTTTGTTTTAGATTCTGTCACTCACAGTTGAAGAGTACCTATGATACAAATGACAGACTTCTACATGCTTTGTAAGTGGGAAAACCTGCAAAATCGGCAGTGTATCAAATACTTGTTCTCCCCACTGTAGTTAAATGCACTAAAGAGGAACGATGGGTACATATTGAAGATGTGCATGCTCATCCCCAGAATCTTTTTATGTGTCTATTTTCAAAGGATAAAGCTAAGAACATTAACAACTTCATAGTTAAGAACACTATAACAATATTGAAGAAAATCAAACGTATTCTACAAGAACCAGTATCCTTTCCTAAAAACAATCCTTGGATTGCGTTTCAGAATTCACAGATAAATGTGTCCACATTGAAAACTAAAGGCATAGATCCCGTAAATGACTTGGTAACAGGAAAAATGACAGAATTTAAAAGTAATTTTGCACTAACCAATGTACAGTGTATGTAGATAGTTTCAAATACATGCAACTCATAAGTTACTTATCATGAAATTTCAGTTTGACATCTTTTGGACATCAGAGCAACCTTTAGGGGGGAAAGGATGTTCATATTATATGGAAGATATACAAAACCTTGCAGAGAGCAGATCCAACTGACAATCTCTTGGAGAAAAATATAAACTATTGGAACCAAGACTTAAAAATAACTGATGTTGGCACAAGATGTAGCGAAAGTTTGATCATAACTAACGTGTAAGCTAATGTATAGAATTTATTATACAAGTGACAAAATTCAAAAATTCTACAGCACAACAGCAGAGTCATGTCTTAAGTGTAAAACCAATAATGACTCAATAATCCATGCCTTCTGGGAATGCTATAAAGTCCAAACGTTATGGGCGGAGCTAGAAAGTTGGCTGTCAGAAGTATTACAATGTAAACTTACTTTTGATCTGTCTGTCTGTCTGCATATTTCAAGACATGGCATATGGGGTGTAGTAAGATACCCGATGGGTTGGCGATTCTCTTCTCAATCAATCAATCATCTTGAAAAAACGTATTCTAAGAAACATAAACATATACTAAAAACAATCAATCCGTCATCATTATGGAAAAATCAAGTCTGTGGGTTATGGAGAGATCCAAAATGGTGCAGTTTCAGGCCATGTGGCGGAAAGTGATGCAGGCGCTGGAGATCAAATCAAATGTTATTTGTCACATGCACCGAATACAATTTACCAACAATGCAGTTCAAGAAAGAGTTAAGAAAATATTTACTAAATAAACTAAAGTAAAACAAATAAAACAAATAAAAAGTAACACAATAAAATAACAAAAACGAGGTTATATACAAGGGGTTACCGGTACAGAGTCACTATGCATTGATGATAAACAGCGAGTACCAGCAGATGGAGGTGTGTGCTAGTGAGCCTGGGCAGGTGTGATGTGGTTCATGTTTGCATGATGTTGTCATTTGTATGTGTATGTTTTGTATTGTTTGTTTTATCAAATATGTTATTATAATTTACAAGTTAAAAAGATTACTGATGTTCTGACTAACATTTCCGAAAATGTTATTACACTAAAGTGCTGGAACCTTCTGTAGACTGGTATCTGAGAGTGGGCATGGAGTAGCCTACCCAGGCGAATATGAGTCATCACCTTTTACGGTTGTGGGGGAAGTTTAGTATATGTTGAATGTTAAGCTTTTGTGTTTGTTGCGTAAGCTACAGTAAAAGGCCTGAATCGGTTTGTAATGTTTCTGGGGCAACACTGCAGCCGTGTCCGAAATACCCATACTAGCGTACTACATACTTAAACTGCATACTATGTACTTATCGCCGCGTACCGTTTAGTAAAACGTATGCAGTATGCCACGGCCGCAACGCAGTAGCAGCTCCTTACTGGCTGAGTAGGTGGGACGGGGGGTGGGGACGAGTGCGATGGATTTTTCCAAATTCAACAGACATGCATCACATTAACCAGCTTGATAATTGCTCATTTGATAATTGCTCATTTCCAATTCGATTAATTTCTCTAAACTCTGAATAGAGTAGACCTACTCAGGCTGGTTATAGTCAGACTATAAGTACATTCTACATACACCGTAGCCCATTTAGCCCATTTAGCCCATTTAGCCTAATTAAAAAGGACTGAAGACAAAAACCGATCATTTGGTTCCATTTCAATATGTTTATTAGTGAAACCAAAGTGCTTTAACACAAATAAATAAATCAAATAGCTTTAGTACAACGCACCAAAACCTTTTCAAATGTTTCAGATCAAAAGGCTATTGCACAGAAAAACGTGGACAAACCGCTGGACAGAAAACATAATAAACAAAAGTATTGATAATTGGTAACGAGATCAGAACGACTGCCAAGGTTTGATCCATCAAGGAAATAACTAAATAGGTATCCAACAAAACTAAAGATAGATAGATAGATAGATAGATAGATAGATAGATAGATAGATAGATAGATAGATAGATAGATAGATAGATAGATAGATAGATAGATAGATAGATAGATAGATAGATAGATAGATAGATAGATAGATAGATAGATAGATAGATAGATAGATAGATAGATACTTTATTAAAACAATCCATATGTTTGGCTGTGGGTCTGAGTTTGGGTCTGCTGGTTTACTTTCTCTGGGCCTGAGCTCTGTGTCAGCGTGGTGGGCTACTATTCTATTGCCCTCTGACCACTCTCTTTCTCACTTCTAGAGGAATGCACAGAGGGGAGGGAGGGAGGGAGGGTGGGAGGGAGGGAGGGAGGGAGGGAGAGAACTATATTTAGCAGTTAGGAAACATTAAGCCACATGCACAGGAATTCCTGAGAGACTTGATCGTTTTCAAGAACTAAGAATGTAGTGAAGGAGGATTTTTCAACTCTGACCCTGGAATCTTGACCCGCCCCTCCCCCCAACAAACACGTTCATCCAAGCACATCTGTATTCACACCGGTGTAGGCCTATGTGCAGGGCTGGATTACCGACCTCAATGGCAAAATGTGTAAAATAGCAGGAAATTTGCTTTAAAACTGCCAAATGTTCTCTTATCCTCATGGCAAAATCTAATCTTATTCGTCACATGTGCCAAATACAACAGGTGTAGACTTTACCGTGATATGCTTACTTATGAGCCCTTTACCTACAATGCAGAGTCAAAAAGTAAGAAAAGATTAGCAAATATGAAAACATCAAAAAATGTTTCAACAATAACGAGGCTATATACAAGGGGTGCCGAGCCAATGTGCAGGGGTACGAGGTAGTTGACATAATTGAGGTAATAAGTACATGTAGGAATGGGTAAAAGTCACTAGGCAATTAACAGAGTAGCAGCAGCATATGTGAGGAGTGTGAAAGTGTGTTTGTGTGTGTGTGTGTGTGTTTTGTGTGTGTGAGCGTATGTGGTTAAGTATGTGTTGGAGTGTCAGTGTAGTATGTAGGAATGTATGGGTAGAGTCCAGTGATTGTGCATAGAGCCAGTGCAAGAATGTCAAAGAATAAATAAAGGGGTCAATGTAAATAGTCCGGGCAGCCATTTTATTAACTGTTCAGAAGTCTAATGGCTTGGGGGTAGAAGCTGTTCAGGTGCCTTTTGGTCCCAGACTTGGCACTCCAGTACCGCTTGCCGTAGAGTAGCAAAGAGAACAGTCTATGACTTGGGTGGCTGGAGTCTTTGACATTTTTAGGCCCTTTGTCTGACACCGCCTGGTATAGAGGTCCTGGGTGGCAGGGAGCTCGGCCCCAGTGATGTACTGGGCGGTACGCCCTACCCTCTGTAGCGCATTGCGGTCGGATGCCAAGCAGTTGCCATACCAAGCGATGATGCATCCAGTCAAGATGCTCGCAATGGTGCAGCTGTAGAACTTTTTAATGATCTGAGGGCCCATGCCAAATATTTCCAGCCTCCAGAGTGGGAAGAGGCGTTGTCGTGCCCTCTTCACGACTGTGTTGGTGTGTTTGGATTAGGGTTGAATGACAGGAACCCGGTTACCGAGATTTACTGGGATTTACCGCCAAAAACCACTCTGTTTTCGCTGGATAAATAACTGTGAGAAACTGGTAAATTATAATAAATTATTTATATGAACAGCATGGCGTGAAATGGAACTGTTAAATGATATGCCATGTCTAAATATGGCCTGGCTTCTCTACAGCCTCTACATGATGAATCATCAACACTCAGGGTGAGGACAGACAGCCCATCTCAGTATGGAGCACAGTTCACAATGCAGGTAGACCTAGCATCTCATCATGGTAACTTTTTTTCTTGTGACAGGTAAGGACTACATTTGCTGCAGCATAGCCTATGCTGCATTAATATGAAGACCGAATGCGCCTCTAATTTACCCATCTCCATCTTGGCTTTTGGAGGTCACCTTGTTTTTAAATTGTAAAGATTATTATTTTCTTATTGAAGCTATAGAGTTTTAAAACAGCCTATCACTCGAATATCATTGCTTTAAATCGGTGCACACGCAGGCACTCTCTCACAGTCTTTCTCTCTCTCCATCAACTCCATTCAAATTGAATCCATAATAGATAATCCTGTTCTAGATTGATACAGTATGTTAGTAGTTGAGGGCCGGCAAACCGTGCCAATATATCCTCCAAACACCGGCTTCTAGGGCATTATCACTCTTATACGGGTTGGCTGTCAACGGGTTACCAACATATTCAAATAATGATTGAAATACAGTATTTTCATTAAAAACATACTACATTATTTCATCCTTTCACAAGATATAGTCCCGACACAAATCTAGGGTTGCTTGAGACGTGACCCAGTCGTTCAGTCTTTTTGTTCTGTATCTATGGATGCGACCCAGTCGTTTGTTATAAATGTTCCATTGCCATACTGGCTGACAACACTCTTATCCCTTGCTTGCTAGCTAGTCAACTACGGCTAACTTACAGTCACATCAAAAAGCCAGAATAACAGAAAAGTAGCTGCATTTGCGTTTGTTTAAGCTGTTTTCTAGTGACATTTATTTGGATACATCCATAACAATGAGCTAACGAGGTGCAATTTTGCCTGGTATAGAAAATGTGCTCACTCTTTAGGACAGAGGAGTTATTCAGAGGAGCTAGCCAACAACACAGCTACAGTAACACAATCACATCAAACTTAAAAGACTGCCAATTAGCTGAGTTTCGTTTTTTGTACCTTTTTCCATGTACATTTTTTTGTATATATCCATATAAATTATGCCAGCTGATTTATGATTTAGACTGGCTGAGAAACGCTGCCTGTCTCGTCCCGACTTCCGACATTTTCGTTACTATGGAACAGCTGGAGATAGAATTTGAATATTGAAACAATGTTGGAGAGACAGATAGCAAGGTTTATGCAAATCTCCGCTGTTGAAAACTAAATGTCTAAAAGAAATGTGAGATGATGTCTAGATGCTTTTTATAGTGGAGATCAAGTTTATATATTGCCTGGCTGGGCTGATGAGACAGTGGATTGTGCAGTCAGATGAAACAGAGTAAATAGGCATTTTAATGTCATAGATTTAGCCGGTGGCAACTTGTGGAATAGACACCGGCTGGAATGCGGTTTTAACCAATCAGCATCCAGGATTAGACCCACCTGTTGTATGAAGCCCTATATATAGATGTCCTAGCCTACCTCGTTCAGGTAATACATTCAATGCAGTATTAGCCTTATATTTAGCTAATTAATGATTGGTTATACATAATAACCTTCTAACTTATAGCCTCTGTCTCTTGCGCAATACGCACCTGTGCTCCACTGGCATCTCCTTAAAAAACGCTCCTTAGCTCTTGGAGTCCCATGCAGGAAACGCTAGACTAGAATAGCTTGCTGGGGATACATTTTTTTTTGCATTTCTTATAACAACAGACTATTGGAAAACGGACATAAGCTCTTATTTGCTGAACGTTAGAACTCACTGCTAGTTTGAAAGAAGAGTGAACGTGCGATGGCGCTAGGTTGTAGCAGTTGTTTATTCAGACCCATAACCATTCAATCTTGGTGAAGAGAGGTGAAAGCCTTCTGCATCTAATTCTAGTCCTATATTATTCAAGGATGTCATTAGAAGGATGAAGATAAGGACAACGAAACATATTTAATTCAACTGTTGAAAGCGAGGAAGGAATGAAGCAACCATAGAGAGAGAAATAGGGGGTAGGCTAATAACATTAGGGGAAATATTATAAGGGAAATATGTGTCAGCCTACTAATTATACATATAGACCCCATTTATATTTCAAAATTAAAATCTAATTCATTAACCTACACTTGTAAAATTGTAGGCCGCATGTGCTGCACCAGAATCGCATGTTCTCTTCTGCTTTATCATGGTTGTACGTAATTACAGTCCATATAATACAGTATAATACAATACAGTACAGTAATACAGTTCACACTCAAAAAGATTAGCCTACTGAAGCTAGTTTAATTTATTTATCCAAGAGAGCATGTAGCTATCTACGTCTATAGGCTTTTTTGTATTTCTGCCGTGTGTAATGTATCATATAGGTCATGTACTGGATAACGGCACAATAATTTGGGCTTTTTGGGCTTGGGTTCATTAAATGGCGTTAATGTAGGGCTCATAACATGTATTTAATATGGCTCATCAGGCTCAGGTAGCATCAGGTTAGAATGTTCATGCTGATCAAAGCTCTAATCAAATCCAGACATGACACTCTTCCGGGTTTTGGCCAGAAATACCGGGTTAGGTGTTCAGGGGCCCCAAATGCAGTAGTGTGAGGCAGGTGTGTGTATTCAAAATGCGCTTCTATGGCATATAGCAACCCAAAGGTATAGAAATATGCATACAGTCTGCAGTGGAGTATTTTCCCCATCAGCAGACATTGAGTTGCACATAACAGAGTAATGCTGTGCCAATCCTCCAGCTTCTGTGTTACGGGAAAGTTCATGCTGTTTCAAGATCATTGTGGTAGTGTTTAGCCTCGTGGTTGTTTAGAGATGCAGAGTTTGACATTTATACCAGTTTGCCCAAAGCTCCCCTCTGCATTCTCGCATCATTAACTCTTACTGCACTGGAACATGCCAAGATAAACACACACACACACTAAATGCACAACAAACACAACTCTCCACCCAAGCAGACTGTTCATATTCATGGAGGAGAGAAGTTAATGGTCTGTAGTGAGAGAAGAGATGAGAGGAGTTAAGGGAAGGGAAGACAAAACGTCCTGTTCAGACTGGGCCTGCTCCCCATCTCTGCTAACGCAAGGCAAGATATGCTGCACACACACGACACACACACACACACACACACACACACACACAAAGTGACTGTACTGAATGAAGCAGACTCAGTCCCCTCACGCCCTGAGGACTCTCTATACATAAATTATTCCTGCCCTGCATTCTCTCTCTCTCTCTCTTCTCTCTCTCTCTCTCTCTCTCTCTCTCTCTGTCTCTCTCACACACACCACCATGTGCCAGAAAAAGAGAATGAAAAGGAGGAGAAAAAAGAAATCAGAGGATGCATCTATAAATAACCCAGTCAAACTCTGTGTTGCTAAGGCTTGCTCAGCAACCATGCCTCCCCATCTCGCCTCCTCCCCCATTTTCATCTTCCCTTCCCTTCCCTTCGCGCCCCCCCCCTCCTTCATCTCTCCCTCACCCCCATGATGAGCGAGCCTCATGATGAGCCCTTCAGTCACACTGCATAGTGGGAGGGGGAGTTTTGTGCTTTTTTTCGTGGCCTTAGCAGTGGGAGAGATCGGCGCTGTCAGAGTGACTGCTTGACTTGTCTGTCAGTGGGGATGGAGAGGGGGAGAGGGGGAGAAAAAGAGTGAAATAGGCAGGGTCATACTGTCAGTGTAATTCTCTGTGTCTCTGCTCCATTCAGAATACTTCCTGCTTCCTGTCCTGTCTGTGGGGGCAACTGCAGTGTTGTGTCATCATGCTGGGGTTTGGGAGGATGGGAGAGGGAGGAGGAGGGGAGAGGGAGACAAGAATGAAGTCACACAACATTCTATAAATGTTAGAGCCCAATGGGCAATGTTCAGAAGCCTGTGCGTGTGTGTGTGTGTGTGTGTGTGTGCGTGTGTGTGTGTGAGTTTTCACACAGAGCACCCTGGGTTCTTAGGCCTGAGTGTGACTCCACTGTGCCTGTCGGAAAGATAGCACCCTCTGCTGTTTGGAGTGATAGCAGCAGACTGAAAGAAACATCATATAACCAAGGTGTCCTCAGGTCTGAGTCATAATGAGTCTGTCTCAACTTTCCGCTGTACTGCAGTTCCTGTTTCTCACATAGCCTGTTGTCTGTCTCTCTCTCTCTCTCTCTCTCTCTCTCTCTCTCTCTGTATTTCAGAAGAATGAGGTCAAGGAGGAAGAGAAGGGAGGGCCCAAGGCTCTGTCAGAGGAAGAGTTGCGGGCCAGGATAGAGGACTACAACTCTACAGTCTCAGAAAATGGCATGAAACTGGTGAGTGCTACAACACATAAAATATACAAATAGGTACTGTACACTCAGAAAAAACGGTGCTATCTAGAATCTTATAGGGTTCTTCGGCTGTGCCCATAGAAGAACCCTTTTCTACATGGAACCCAAAAGTGTTCTACCTGTAACCAAAAAGGGTTATCCTATGGGGACAGCTGAAGAACCTTTTTTGAACCCTGTGTACTAGTATGAAGACTGTACTAGTATGAAGTACAGAATCGAAATGTATCAATATAGACACACATGAATCTCTCTCTGTCTCTATCGTTCTCTCCCTCTCTCCTAGGGTGCTGATGGTTTGTACACTGGCTTCATTAAGATCCACCTCAGACTAAGTCGACCAGTCACGGTGCTCGTTGTGGAGGGGGTGGGATTAGACGGACAGGCAGGCCAGGTGGAAAGACACGGTCGGCCAATGACAGCGTCAGAGGACCAGGAGGGGGCAGGAGCAGGGTTGAGTGAGAAGCAGACGTCAATCTACCTGCCCAGTAACTGTGTGAAGCAGATCCACATCAGTAGTACTACCACAGTTAGAGAGGTCATACAGGGCCTGCTGAAGAGGTTTTTGGTGCTGGATAAACCAAGCAATTTTGCCCTGTACAGACAGACACACCGTGATGGACAGCGTGAGTTATACACACAGATTACGCGTATATACATTCACACATTTACATTCTGCCCCCCTACTGAGTGTAGGTTTGAATGTTTCTGATAATATGCAAATGGACCTGGATGTGGAATCTAATGGGTCTTTCATTTGTCGTGTGTCTGTGTAGATCTGTTCCAGAAGCTTCCTCTTGTGGAGTGTCCTCTCGCTCTGAGACTGGTGGTGGGACCAGACCTTGAGCTGCTCAGCTTCGTCTTCAAGGAGAACGAGACCGGAGAGGTGGAGGTAAGACAAACACAACGCACACACACACGCACACGCACACAAACTGTGTGTCCTAAAATCAGAAATTGCTACATGAATGCCATCTCTAGCATCACCAATATCGCTCTCTTTCTTTCGCTCTCCCCATCCCAGTGGCATGCTTTCTCGGTTCCTGAGCTGCAGAACTTCCTGGTGATTCTGGAGAAGGAGGAGGCGGAACGGGTGCGATTGGTGGAGCAGAGATTTGCAGACTACCGACAGAGCTTACAGAAGGCACTGCAGGAGCATCAACCCTGACCCCTTACCTTTTACCCCTCATCCCCAATCTCTCACTCTGACCCTTCAACCCTCACCCCTCTGTTGACCCCGGGAGAGACAGAAGCCCACTGAGGCTTAGACTACTCTTCTCTCCTCAGGACATGGCCAGCCCTATCCCTCACTCCTCACATCCCCTCTGGAGAAGAGAGGCGGGGTTGAGAAAGCATGGAAAGGGAAAAAGGGACTGTTTGAAAGACGAGTGGACAGGATGCTGGAACTAAAGAAGTGTTTGTATCCCTGTGAGTGAAAAGACACTGAACTGAAGGACCCTCTGACTTCTTTGGGCTGAGATATCACGGTTTGATCTGACAATCTGACCTGATGAGTCTTCTAACGTTACATTGAATCTCAGTTTGGTCTGATAATGTTTTTAAGATTCTACTGCTATTGCTGCTACTGCAAGTGTTACTTACGCATGAGACTCACCTTGTTCTATCTGCCCCAGTGCCCACGCATAAAGATTTAGGAGTAGAATAGACATTACTTTTCAAAGTAACGCTCCATGGTGGGTATACCATTTAAAATGTTCCATTACTTGATGTTTATTATACCAACTCTCATGTTGTCCCTGCAGGGCCGAGGATAGGATAGGATAGGGGCGTGGGTATGGTTGGATTGGGAAGCAGGGTTGGTATGGTGGGGTAAAGCTGTGTAGGGTTAGGGTGTGGCAAAAGGAACACCAGAATCCATTCTCATCTTCAGACTCCTCTCATATCAGTCCCAGGGATGTACAGCAGTGTTTCTCATAGAACTGCTCTCTTGAGCTCAGAAGGCTACAGGAGCATAAGAAGACTTGAACATCTCTGTCCTAACTTCTTTATCCAGCACTGAAGTGAATCCTCTATCTTAGGCGGCTAACTTGCACTTAACCCTGCGTCTCCCTCTACCAGAGTAACCATGCTAGTGTGGGAGGTCTTGTGCAGACAGGCGTGTATTTCATAGGTAGATGTTATTCCCATCTCTTCAGATAGCCATTTGTGTACCCTGACTGCAGTCACATATATATAGTGACATACAGTAGGCCTTCTATACCCAATAGATATCCGCCCTGTTATTCATTAAACAATTCTACGTAAGCATACAGTATGTAAAGCATTCCTTCACTGCTTGAAACATCTTCTGGTGTTTTAAGCATTTACAAACAGTTCACTGGGATGTCGATGTTCGGATTCTTCATGAACCCTTCACCCTGTCATCAATAACCCCTGATCCCTATCTCCTAACCTGGAAATTGACATTTCCCCTGATGGGAGACTTGCCGTGCTGCTGGCCCTGTGTCTGTGTAGAGCGTATGCACCTGTAGCTGCTGCTGTGAGAGGCCCATGAAGCCCTGCTACTGAGCCGACTGTTACAGGACTGAGTGAATGAGAGTAACTGATGCTTAAACACTGACTGGAGGTCAAGGGTCATACCGCAAGGAGGTATTCCTGGTCAGCTCATGTGGTCAGGAAAAACTGATCACACCAAAGTTAAGAGGGACAGTGTCCCTCTCCACAGAGGCAGTGGGAGATCTGACTATAGTATTGTAGAATAAACCGGTTTTGCACACCGATTCTGGCCACAGGTCTTCCAGTCTGTATAGTATCCTAGAGAAGGGGCATGAAATTAGGCATGAAATTAGTGATTATTTAGTAAAAATAGATTTTTATCGTATTAATTATGTTTATCTGAGTGTGATGCATACAGTGCGTTCAGAAAGTGTTCATACCCCTTGACTTTTTGTGTTACCGCCTGAATTCAAAATGGATTAAATATGTTTTTTCTCACCCATCTACACACAATATCCGATAATGTCAGATAATGGCGCAGAGCTGGAGTTAAGACATTCCTTTATTTTCAATGATAAAATCCAAAACCGAAAACAAAGGAGAGGTAGCGACCGTGATCTGGCGTGACCAAAACCCAAGGAACACCACACAAGAATCCACACACAGGTGGAAAACAGTGGAACATAAATAGAATCCCAAATTAGAGACAATTTGAGACAGCAGCCTCTAATTGGGGATTGACATTAACTAAAACTAAAAACACCCCAGTCCATTGTCAGGTCCTAACTGTGGCCCTACAGCTCCCCCTAGAGGGAGTCAGAGACCCGGCCTCAGTCAGAACCCTACAGCTCCCCCTAAAGGGAGCCAGAGACCTGGCCTCAGTCAGAACCTGACAGTATCCCCCCCCCCTAAGGCACGGGCTCCCGACCGTGATACTCCCTTCCCAACAAAACACAAGAGGGGGAAGGGGGGACAGAGCAGACCACTGGGGCGGTTGTTGGTGGGGGCTCTGAGCCCAGTGCTGGACGTGGCACCAGATCAGGCGGCGGCCCCGGACTGGGCACCAGTGGAATGGACCGCTCCGGCACTGGATCGGGGCAGACAACCCCGGTGGAGCGGAATGGACCGGCACTGTGGTGGAGCGGAATGGACCGGCACTGTAGTGGGGCTGGACGGCAGGTCCTGTCGAGCCCCCGGTCCAGTGGACAGCCCCAACCTCGGAGCAGGGCTGAACGCCGTATCCAGCCTGGGCACCGACGCAGAGGAGGGTAGCTGGGCTGGCTGCTGGCCCTGGACTGGGCACCGGCGCAGAGAAAAGTTCCAGCCACGTAGCAGAGCAGGCTACCGGCCCCGGACTGGGCACGGGCACGCTGAGGAGCTCCGACTCCCCAGCGGGACTGAACGCCGTGCCCTGCCTGGGTACCAGTGCGGAGAAGCTCTCCCTCCACGTAGCTGGGCTGGCTACCGGCCCCGAATTGGGCACCGGCATGCTGAGGAGCTACGGACTGCGGACCGTCGCCAGAAGCTCCAGGCTGCGGGCCTTCGCCGGAGGCTCCGGGCTGGGGGCCGTCGCCAGAGGCTCCGGGCAGTGGACCGTCACAGGAGGCTCCGGGCTAGACACGCCCTGGAGCGAGGAGCAGGCACGGGCCGCACCGGACTGTGGAGGCACACCAGTGGTCTGGTGCGAGGAGCAGGCACGGGCTGTACCAGACTGTGGAGAAGCACCGGTGGTCTGGTGCGCGGAGCCGGCACGGACCATACCGGACTGGAGACCGGCGCTGGAGGCACCGGAGTGGGAATCAGCGCTGGAGATACCCGACTCCCCCAGTCGTCCTCTCTCCTCTGCCAATCCCCACCTTGTAGGAGCTCCTCCAGGAGCCGCCACGAGTGAGGGAACAGAAGCACATCGTTGTCCTCCTCCGACTCCTCTTTGTACTCCCACTCCCATGGCTGTAGGGGCTCCTCCTCGAACCCCCACTAGTGCAAAAAACAGTTTGGGGGGGTTCTTCGGGGCTCCAGGCTGGGCCAACATCTTGGACCGGTGCCGCTGCTCCGGACCCCGGACCCCAGCCTTCCTCATTAGCTCTATAATGCAGGAACTCCTCTGTAATTTTCCCCATACCGAGGAGGATATCCCCCAATGTCCAACCCTGCTTAGTCCTGTGGTGGTGGATTCTTCTGTCACGGTGCATGTGTACAGAACCAGGCGCAGAGCTGGAGTTAACAGACATTCCTTTATTTCAATGATAAAATCCAAAACCAAAAACAAAGGAGAGGTAGCGACCGTGATCTGGCGTGACCAAAACCCAAGCAGCAACACACAAGAATCCACACACAGGTGGAAAACAGTGGAACATAAATAGAATCCCCAATTAGAGACAACTCGAGACTAATTGGGGATTGAAATTAACTAGAACTAAAAACAAAGTGTGAGATTTATCATGAACGTTTGCTTGAGTGTGCGTAAATTTACTCACAGCCATGAACATGCGTATGCACAGTGCCAAGTCGTGGAATGAGGGAACTGCTTGTCAAGCGTAGAATGGGGAAAATATATGTTGAAAATGTGTGAAATTGTCAAAGTAATAATTAAATACTTTTTTGATTTTGTTGTATTTCCATTGTGAATTTATGCAACATATCTTGGCATGCTATATAATTTGACCACATCAGTAATAATCCATATCAAATACAGTAATTTGTTGAAATGCTATATAAACGACTGAGCTAATGTAAAATGGAATGAGTGATGGCTGATCTTGCTCTGTTTGAAGATTTGGCACAAGCTGCATTTTGCAGAAAATGCATTTTTAGAGCAGGTTGGACTTTTTCTGCACAAAGTACAGATTGGCTCAATCTTATTGGATTTTTTAGAGGATTTAAGACCTACTTTAAAAAGGATATTTTAAGGGTACTTGGCAACGTGTACTTTTCAGCGGGAGCCAATCGGCATCTCACAGCCCTCGATGAGCCAATGTTTTGGATGAAATCATCAGCAAAACTAACAGTAACACATAACATTTCCATACACCATCGCACAACAGGTTGAAGAGGGATTTCTTTGCCATGATCCCATCAATGGGTTCCCAAATAAGAACGGAGCAATAGACGGCACCCACGTCGCCATAAAATGACCGTCCCAAAACTATTTAAACTATGTGAACAGAAAAGGATTCCACTCTTTATGTGCAGGTGATAGGTTGTGTGATGCGCAAAAGACGCTGCTGAGTGTGGTGGCAAGTTGGCCAGGTGGAACGCATAACTTTTTAATTCTGCAGAACAGCAATGTTGGCCTATACGCCTACAGGAGGAAGCTGTTGAAGATGGATTGCTTATTGGTGAGTGTTGCATACTTATTTTAAGTATGCTACCGTTCAAAAGTTTGGGGTCGCTTAGAAATGTCCTTGTTTTTGAAAAAAAAAGCAAATTTTTGGCTATTTAAATAACATCAAATTGATCAGAAATACAGTGTAGACATTGTTAATGTTGTAAATGACTATTGTAGCTGGAAAAGGCTGATTTTTTTATGAAATCAGCAACCATCACTCCTGTGTTCCAATGGCACATTGTGTTAGCTAATCCAAGTTTATCATTTTAAAAGGCTAATTGATCATTAGAAAACCCTTTTGTTGTGCTGATTTAAAGAAGCAATAAAAATGGCCTTCTTTAGACTAGTTGAGTATCTGGAGCATAAGCATTTGTGGGTTCGATTACAGGCTCAAAATGGCCAGAAACAAAGAACTTTCTTCTGAAACTCGTCAGTCTATTCTTGTTCTGAGAAATGAAGGCTATTCCATGTGAGAAATTGTAGTTCTCCTACCAGTGTGTGTATGACGCTCGTAGGATTGTTTGATAAATCACACTTGCGTACACCATTCTAAATTCTGTTTGTAAATAGCCTTTTAGAATAGTTTCTGCGCAAATTGATAAATGAGGTTGTACAATATTTTATCATTTTTTAATTCTTCAAGCTCTGTCAAGTTGATTGTTGAACATTCATTGCTAGACAGCTATTTTCAAGTCTTGCCATAGAAAGCAGGTTTCCTCTCGATTTTGTCTGTGCTTATAGCTGTATTCCATTTTTTTTTTTTTTACTCCATAGTCCAGGGTTTCCCAAACTTGGTCCTCGGGACCCCAATGGGTGAACATTTTATTTTTTTGCCCTAGCACTACACAGCTGATTCAACTAATCATCAAGCCAGAGTACCGAGTTTGGAAAATATGGAGATGGTACTCAGTGATGTATTGTATTGGATTTAACCCAAACATAACACTTTGTATTCAGGAAAAAAAGTTAATTTCTTTGCCACATTATTTTGCAGTATTACTGTAGTACCTTGCTGCAAACAGGATGCATGCTTTAGAATATTTAAATTTTGTACAGGCTTCCTTCCTTTCACTCTGTCATTAGGTTAGCATTGTGGAGTAACTACAATGTTGTTGATCCATCCTCAGTTTTCTCCTATCACAGCCATTCAACTCTGTAACTGTTTGGCCTCATGGTGAAATCCCTGAGCGGTTTCCTTCCTCTCCGGAAACTGAGTTAGGAAGGACGCCTGGATCTTTGTAGTGAATGGGTGTATTGATACACCATCCAAAGTGTAATTAACAACTTCACCATGCTCAAAGGGATATTTAGCATCTGCTTTATTTTTTTACCCATCTACCAATAGATGCTCTTCTTTGCGAGGCATTGAAAAACCTCCCTGGTCTTTGTGGTTGAATCTGTGCTTGAAATTCACTGCTGGACTGAGGGACCTTACAGATAATTGTATGTGTGGGGAACAGAGATGGAGTAGTTATTCAAAAATCATGTTAACCACTTTTATTGAACACAGAGTCCATGCAACTTATAATGCGATTCGTTAAGCACATTTTTACACTTGCCATAACAAAGGGGTTGAATACTTATTGACTCAAGACATGTCAGCTTTTAATTTTGTATTAATTTCAAAAATGTTCTACAAACAAAATTCTACTTTAACAGCATGTGATATTGTGTGTAGGTCAGTTACACAAAATCTAAATTTCATCTATTTTAAATTGAGGCTGCAACACAACAAAATGTTGCAAAAAGTAAATACTGCACTGGTAGTAAACATTGGAGGACAAATTATTATTATTATTGGTTCTAATTATTGTTATCATTGCTGTGTGAGTCTGGGCTGGAGATAATAGTACAAATATTATATGAGAGTTAATACCTATGTATTCCAGTGAGTCTCTCTCATCGTCCAGGCACATGCCTTCCTGATGCCGAGAGCCCAAGAAATACCCATGTCCATCCCATTCCCTTACCTCCTCAACCCCTTCTAACCCAACCCTGCTCAGTGTTTAGGCTGTTCCTGCTGGCAGTGCCTTTTGTTCTAAGTGTGTGTGTGTGTGTGTGTGTGTGTGTGTAACTGGGTTCTAAATGTTGTATCTCTTTTCCTTACCACCTATTTCTGTCCTTTATCACCCCCTATTCCTACCCTAATAGGGCATATAGAGAGGCCACACAAACAGATCTGAGACCAGACTACATGTCTGTGATGGAACCCATAACAGTGTGTGTGTGTGTGTGTGTGTGTGTGTGTGTGTCTGTTACATCTGCGTGTCTGTTATTTATTTTATGTTTCACTCCCTTCAGCATGGTGTTGAGTGTCAGAGGATGTGGACAATCAATACTTTCCAGCAATCTCTTAGTTTGGTTTATCTGGAGAATTAGATGTGTGTATAGGTATATGTAAAGCTGTAAAGAAAATTAAGAATGAAATAAAATTGTCATCCTTGAATGAGTCTTTCTCGTGTCATATGAGGTCAGTCTCACTATGCTTCCTGGTCCTCTGGATATACTAATCTCTCTGTGCTGTTGTCTTATTGACTCTGAACAGTAGCCAGGCCAGCTTTCTCTCTGTCGGTGGCTGTTCTGCTATTCCCACCATCCCCAAGTAAAACCAGCTCTTTCTAAAAGGTCTCCAGCTCCTCATTTTGGAGCTTTGTCAAACGCTGAGGAGTTTCCCTTCCATTAGTTATGAGTCCCAAAATGGTTTCCTGTGTCTGTGTGTTCCAGAGGTGTGAGTGGAGTGGTAGGAGAGAGAGCGAGAGTAAACTTCATTCATTATGAATCAGTAGTTTGTTTACAAAGTTAACAAAAACATGGAGAAATAGGTCCATGGATAGTTATAAATAGCTTAAAATTATAGGCCTATTAAAAAAACAAATCCTGCTAATAGAAATCAAGTGCACATGAACATTTAGTTAATTTTTTACAAACTGCACATAGAGCTTGCCAGCTTGTATTCCTAAAAAACTGAAATAAGTTACGTTCAACCATTCCTAATTTAGGGGGAAAGAATACGTTTTTGGGATAAATGCCAAAATAAGGTCTGAGGTTAACACAGGCTTAGGGTAAGTAAGTAAGTAAAATTTATTTATACAGCGCCTTTCACAGACTAGGTCACAAAACTGCTTTACAATAGACAATAAAACATAATAGAAACAGGCTAAAATAAATAAAATAAAACAGATAAAAGATTATCAATATATAAAGGACAGAGATATATATAAGGACAGGGATTACCCAAAAGCTAACCTGAACAAATGAGTCTTCACTTGTCCCCTAAAACTGTCCACATTCTCAGGGATATTATACATTTTGTTCTATGAGATAATATCGCGTGTGCCCAACAAACATTTTGAATTGTTGATGGACAAATCTTTGACGTGCACAAACAATACATTAGTGTGGCATTAAAAACACAAGCAAAAAATATCTGTAGGCAATTTGTGACGCCTTTAGAGCTGTCTCCGTTTTAAAGTAGCCTACTCAATTTTATTTTTTATGATTGGCCGGGACTTCCAACTTCATCGGCTGATGAAGCTCTAGAAAGTGGCCAGAGTTCCCGAATTGGAATTCCGAGTTGGATAACCATTCAAAATGAATTTTACCAGTCGGAGCTCGTTTTTTTCGAGTTCCCAGTTGTCTTGGACGCACTAAAGTCGGAAGTCAGAGATTTCCGAGCTCCCAATTGTTTTGAACGCGGCATAATACCACATTTAGTTATACATATATTTGCTAATACTGGCAACTAAAGGCCTCTATATCACACGCACACGGTGAATCCCAAACCACACCCTTGTACCTCCTCCCTCCGATGTCACGTTTTGCTGACTTCCAGAGGATGGCGAGGGGATCAATAAACTCATCAACTGCGGGACACACTTGACTTGAATGATGCAATTAATGTTCCACTTTTAAATAATAAAACCAGCATAAAAATCGAATTAACAAAGCACGCCTTTTGTTTTACAACATCTACATCTAAGTAACAGTTAAACATTTAATTTGGGTGGTATTTAATCTGTTACATGTGTCAAGTGTCGATATAAAGAAGCTCACGTGGCATATAATTAGGCACGCCTCTCTATTATTTTGTATCAAATTGTGCAAACTCAAAACATATCGCGATGCGTTTAGAGATCGTTGTGAAGACTTAACACTTGACCGAAGTGGCTATCGGATGGTCTAATTGCCACCTACACCCTCAGTTTTGAGACGCCTCTGCATAACGACGGAGGCGCGCGTGAACGCGCAAATGGAGAGCCGAGGGGAAGGGGTAACGTTAGGGAGTGATTTGGGATATATTCAGACAAGAAAACCCCCGGCGTTTTAGGACCCACATACAGTTAACTTGGAGAAGTCTAGAACAGTATTACAAATATTGGCCAAAATGCCTCGTCTCTACGTCGGCAGACTGAGTTACCATGTTCGTGAGAAAGACATTCAAAGGTTTTTCAGCGGTTACGGGAAGCTACTGGAGGTTGATTTGAAGAATGGGTAAGACTTTAGTTGGCTAGGTTCGTATGGGCAAAATGGCGACTACTAAAAGCAGTACAATAGCTAGCTAGCTAGTCAGCTGTTGTTGTTGATGATGATGATTTAACCAGCACAGTAGACTTATTGTCGGCGACCATTGCTCCGTCTTCTCGCTCACGTGCACGATCGAATGTCGCAGGTACTGCTTCGTTGAGTTCGAGAACACGCGAGACGCCGCCGATGCAGTTTATGAGCTGAACGGGAAAGACCTTTACGGTGAACGGGTCGTCATTGAGCACGCTCGTGGCCGGCGGAGGGACCGTGATGTATACGGTGCTGGCGGAGGTGGACGTAGTAAGTGTTCGCTGATTTTAAAGTGTATGTATAACTACATCAAAAACACATTATTTACCATTTAATTTTTTTTAATAATAATCAGGTGTGACGACGGAGAGTTCCAGCAAGGGGCAGTAAAGTCATGGATAACACTTACCTAGCTAATGTGGAGGGCCGCTGAAATAGTACCCTCGTCTCTGTAGCCTTTTAAATGCATTTTGAACGAAGCACATCGAATGTTCGAATAATGGGTATGGATGTATGCAGTGTCTTGTTGTTTGCTGAAATTAAGCCATTGCGGATATTTTAGCATGTGAAATTATTTAATCAAAATCCAATTTTATTTGTCACTGTTTCGTGAACAACAGGTGTAGACTAACCGTGAAATGCTTACTTACGGGTTTCCAACGATGCTGCTGTTAACACGTTCTACCTACTTATCTGCTTTTACTGTAAGGTTTGGGTTGGGAATGTTAAATGTAGTGTTTACATTTCAGCTGTGATGCTTGTTTTATGACATTGGTACAATCTCAATGCACCCACTGCCTGGTTTTTATATGCAAGCAGTCTAGCTGTAATGTAAACTAAAGGATATATAGATGCAATGTGTTCATTATACCATCTGACTTCAACATTAACAAAGTCCTTGATGTTTCAATTTGAAAGAGTCCACTGCGGGCTGAATCCGTTTCCCTTTAGGCTAAGATGACTGGCTAAGATGACTGCCTGTCCCGTTTGGCCTTGGCTTTCAACTTAATGTGTGTGTGACCTTTGACGTATGACCTCTTGGCTGACCTTACCGGAAGCCATGATGACAGCAGCCTTTTGCCAATAGGCCAGGGTGATGGTGAGGAATCCCATTGGTTTTTCTGTTAAAGAAATATCGCAAAAGGTTGAAGGCCCAAAAAAAAAAACATGTCAGCGTCTGTTAGCTAACTGTTTCCTAAGAGAGCAGTTGTAAGTCATGTGGTATCTGTAGACTGGTACACTTCTGCCAGCTACTATGGTATCAGTTGGTAGTTATAGATATTTCCCCCATTTTAGTAGTATTGTGTGTTTTGTGATGTATACCTTTTGTACAGCGGAATAAATGTAAACTTGAGGTCGATGAATCCGAGAAATTGGCATTGAAGCAAAGAGCAGGAATGCTGTCCATTCCCTGTGACTGCCATGATGCGCAGATAGACACAGGGATAAAAGTCCAAGAATCAGTTCTAGTAGCCTCTGTATACTCCACCCACTGTGCCGTACTGACTGTCTGTTCCGTGTTCTTTAAAGGCAGTAATGGTTACAGCAGTCGAAGCCGCACTGGCCGGGACAAGTACGGGCCACCTGTACGCACAGAGTACCGCCTTATTGTGGAGAACCTCTCCAGTCGCTGCAGCTGGCAGGACCTAAAGGTGAGCACTGAGTCTCAAGTCTCCATTTATATTTTTATCCGTCCTTCTCTGGAAACTGGGTCCGAACAATAGCAAAAAGGATTTGTTTCAAGGGCACTCTTTTAAAAAATATGCCTGTTCATTTATACAATGTGTTTTTGGTTGACAGGACTTCATGCGCCAGGCTGGTGAGGTGACCTATGCCGACGCTCATAAGGAGCGGACCAACGAGGGGGTGATTGAGTTTCGATCCCGCTCGGACATGAGGAGGGCCCTGGATAAGCTGGATGGCACTGACATCAATGGGCGGAAGATCCACCTGGTGGAGGACAAGCCTCGCCGCCGACGCTCCTACTCTGGCAGTTACTCTAGGTCAGGATAGGTCTGGACTTATCACACCTCTTAAATGCAGCCGTTGGGTCCTTACGGCGCTAATGTGGAAGGTGTTGTAGGTTTAATTTGCTGTCTTTCTAGTACCAAAGCTGGTTAGTTACCCAGGCTTACAATGTGTTTGATCTCCCAGGTCTCGTAGCAGACGTCACTCTCGCAGCAGGAGCTGCAGGAGCAGAAGTTCTGGCAGCATATCCAGGTCATGCTCACGGTAAGAACACTGACCAAATTACATCTGCCCTGCCCAAGAACGCCAATACTTCATAAGGCTAGGGTAGTTGCATAGATTAACACTTAGTTTATCCCATTGTAACACAGCAGTATATAGACAAGCACACATACTTCACAAGAGAACATACAAATACAAGACCTAGTTTAAATTCCTGTGTGTTTGTTCTCCACAGGTCACGCTCTTGCAGTAAACGGCGCTCTCGCTCCAGATCCAACCACAAATCCTGTTCTAGATCCGGGAAGAAGTCCCGCTCTACATCTCCAACCCGATCCGAGACACGCAATTCCCGGTCCAATTCCCGCTGTCGCACCAGGAAGTCCTGTTCCGAGTCCCGTTCTCGCTCCGACACTCGCAAGTCTCGCTCTAAAGTAAAGTCTGAGCGGGGAACCAGAGGCTGTTCCAAGGATAAGTCCCAGAGTCGTTCCCCTCCCCCCACAGAGAATGGAAATGGAGAGCGGTTCAAGTCTCCCTCCCCACAAGAAGACCGTCACCAATCCAAGTCCCCTGCCAAGCGCTCAGCCTCTGGATCCCCCTCACTCTCTAAATCCGGCTGCTGTTCCCGATCCAGGTCGGCTTCCCAAGATTAAATGCACTTGTTTAAGTAGATTGTTTGAAAATTATTCATGAATCGAATGCCGCTCCAAGTGTTTCAATTTGTCCCTCTCTGAGCACTTGGTTGTATTGAAGTTGTGATTGTAGTCTTTGCATGATCTTTGCATGAGAACCAGGCTGAAAGATTGTAGATTACTATAGAACGCATGGTAGAGGAGGCGTTCTCAGTTTCCTTATCTTTCTGAGATTGCTTATGCTTCATGTTGGTCTTTCAAGAGTCAATTAACTATTTTACTTCTTATTCTAAAAAAATAAAATCTCACCACCTTCTGCATTGCTTCAATGAATCTCTGGTATTCTAGTATCAAATCTTGATTGCTATAGGTAGATGGCAAGGTATTATGTTAATACTATCTTCACAACTCTAAAATATAGGGAAATTAAGACCAACGGTCACAGATCTTTTCCCACAGAAATTGTTCTCCCTATGATTCAGTTACTTTCTCTGAAATGTTTTGATGATTAAATATGCTAATTTGTTAATTTGGCAGATGTATTGGTTTCTTTGCTATTGGTGTAGTTCATGCTGTCTGTATCGTCTAGACCATGGGAACTCCACTCATATCCTACAAGGTCCGGCGCCTGCACACACACACACACCTGTCCCAGGTCTAAATCAGTCCCTAATTAGAGGGGAACAATGGAGGGGAAAAAATGCAGTGGAAACTGGCTTTGAGGTCCAGAGTTGAGTTTGAGGGCTCTAGACAGTTGTCATTTAAGTATTGACTTGTCATACAGCATTAGAATAATATATTATTTTCAAAGAGCCTAAATCAGTCTGCTTTTTAAAAAAGAAAATGTGTAAAGCACTCATGTTTATAAACAGTCTTTATGTTTGGCTTTGACTGTCCTATTATTTGAAGTGGTCACCATAATGAGATGCACCTAATTAAATTGCAATAAAATGTGTTTAACATATGTGCAGTTTGGTTTCTTTCAAAAGGAAATATGTTGACACCACTAGGTTACAGTATTCAATTCCTGGGCCCTCTTGATGAATGCATCTTTTGAATTTGACTAGTTTGAGCGTATCAAAACTCTGTATACATGCCACCATGTGGGTTTGCGTAATAATTGTTTACAGTGATAAAACCTGTTGTGTGCAAACGAGTTTGCGCCTGTCTGGATGTCCAGCATCAATCCATTTCTTACGTTTTACATATGCGAGAATCTTCTCTGAATTTACACTATTTTTCTCAGGTTTTGGACATAAGACTTGGCCAAAGATACTTAATCGTCTGAGACTTGAAAATAAGCTGTAGGTCACAGATTCTCGTGAGGACAGAATACCAATAGCCTACCTGAGGAAAAATAAGTCCTCTACACACAAGGGTAAGATCATTGATCAACTTAATTCTCCTGTAATGTTTATTTTACAGTTACATTTTGTCAAATTTTTGTATACTGCTAACTTTTATTGATTTCTAGCAACGAGTGTCTTAAGTTTCCAGGCAGTATTTACAAAATTGATAAGTTATTTTTTATGGTACAAATAAATAATACATTTCTGTTCAAATGCCATTGACCTCCACCCCGATAGGCACAGAAAAGAGATGGATAATTGGAGTCAGGTAAATTTCAATATACTTTCCAGTCACTTTTATTTCCACTAAATTACATGGTGTATGGGATCGTTCATAATTGTATAGCAATTATTTGTCCCCTCTACAATCAATCTAATCAATGAACATGACATTGTTTTTTCAAACCAGTTAATACAGTAATATTGTCTTCACAAATTGCTTCACAGCTTCAATCAGCAAACTCCGTTGACGTCAACCTTGGTCACTCACACAATCATCAGTGAGTAACCAGGCTTTATGATAATATGCAACAAGCAATGTGGATACACACTCTGGGATCATTGTTGCTGTCCAAATATTTCAATACTGTAGATGTAAATTGGTAAGAAGTGATCACTAAACACATTACAAATACTAAACAAACTCATGTGTGCCAATAATTTTGACCCCTAATTTTCTATTTTTTGTATTACTTGTTAAACACAATCTTATTCTCTGAGAAATTGTATTAGTATAAAATTATATAATTGTAAAAAAATTTGGAGCACACTATAGCTCAGTATTTGTATTTGTTTTGGTATTTTTTGCTCATTTTTATTAAGGGTGCCAATAATTCTTTGGACCTGACTCTAATTAGTGATATTTTTTTTTCAAGTTAGGGCGGCAGGTAGCCTAGCGGTTAGAGCGTTGGGCCAGTAACAGAAAGGTCGCTGGTTTAAATACCCGAGCCGACAAGGTGAAAAACCTGTTGATGTGTCCTTGAGCAAGGAACTCGCCTAATTTGCTCCAAGGGCTGACCCTGTAGGTAGGCCGTCATTGTAAATACGAATTTGTTCTTAACTGACTTGTCTAATTAAATAAAGGTACAAAAAAATTATGAATAAATTATTTAACTCGTATTTTACATCAACCACCTGGGGAATAGTTACAGCGGAGAGGAAATGGGATGAATGAGCCAATTGGAAACTAAGTTGAGAGGTTAAGCAAGTTAGGTCATGAACAAGTGTTAAGGAAGGGATTTTAGGGCAGGCCACTGACGCTGCTATTTAGCTATTCTCATCAATGCACCACCTGCAGCATATAGCAAACACACAGTGGATAGTCATTGACAGATGAAACATCACAACAGTAATGTTATTGTTATCAACACCAGCATGCGGTCTGACTGAGAGATGACCCTCCCAGGCTTTTATCATGGTTCTCACAAAAAAAAAATCACATCCTCCCTTATTGACATGAATGAACTTGTTGGCATAACCCTGAGGATGTGTCACTATTTTGGCAGCTGTAGCCCTGTACATACGTTGGTATTGGTGATATCTGGGGATGACATGCGAGGGCCTTCCACAGAACAAAGAGATACCAGCAAAGCCTTGCCTGTACATTTTAAAATCTAAAGACACACTGTATATTATTATAGTACAGTATACTACTTAAGTTGTTTGCCTCTTTCGTCCACACTGTTACCTCTTGTGTTTTAGTGCCAAGCCATCAGACTTTGAAATCCTGGCTATAATTGGGAAAGGAACATTTGGGAAGGTAGGGTCATCCTTGGCTGTGCTCTCTAAATTTACAAAAATGCTGTTGGTGTATAACCAACAGTTATATACTTTACTTTGTGTTATTACCTTATTGTGAATCAACTGTGTTGTGTCCCCAGGTTCTTCTTGCCAAACTGAAATCCAACAACAAGTTCTACGCTGTAAAAGTGCTGCAGAAAAAAATCATACTGAAGAATAAAGAGGTTCCACACAGCTTTTCACATAATCAGTTGAATTCTGAATATAACAGTAGATAAAAAGGTGAATATACTGTCAGTAGGAGTTGGTTTAACAATAATTATTCACAAGTGCTGTATTTATTTGGCACTGGATTCTTTCATGTGAAGCAAAAGAACATCATGGCAGAGAGGAATGTGCTGCTCAAGAGTATGAAACATCCCTTCCTGGTGGGGCTCCACTACTCATTCCAGACCCCAGAGAAGCTCTACTTTGTCATGGATTACGTCAATGGAGGAGAGGTAATGTGTGGAATAAAGACAGAAAGAATCTTCTGAACTTCTAATGGGCAGCGCTCTTTTTTGATTTTGTACAAGAGATCAAATACATTTCATTTACTTCTACTTTTCATGTGTTCTACTGTAGCTTTTCTATCACCTTCAGAGAGAGCACTGCTTCTCAGAGCCAAGGGCTCGCTTCTACACGGCTGAGGTGGCCAGTGCCATCGGTTACTTACACTCGCTCAACATTGTTTACAGGTCAGTCACACCCTCTCATCAATGTTGACAACTACATTTCACCCCCTTTCAACAGCATTCACAGGTCATTCACAGTAAACCCACATTGTTTCCCATGCTCCCTCTGTGGAAGGTAATTCTGTCAGCAGTGCCTCTAGGCCGTACAGTAGGTTCTTTGTTAAACCCCCCCCCCACCATTTTCTCTGTTGTAGAGACTTGAAACCTGAGAATGTCCTGCTAGACTCAGAGGTAAGTGTATGTACAGTATATTAGGAATTCAGGACTATCGTTATATTAGGTGTCCGTGGGTTTAACAAGGTCACCCTGATGTTCTGACTTGGACCTTCTCCAGGGTCATGTTGTGTTGACTGACTTTGGCTTGTGTAAAGAGGGTATAGACACAGAGTCCACCACCTCCACCTTCTGTGGTACCCCAGAGGTAAGTTTGGTTTCTGTTGTATATCTCCCATTTCCCTCAGTCACTGAATCCACTGACACTGCCTTTTGCTCTGTAGTATTTGGCTCCAGAGGTGTTGAAACAGCAGCCCTATGACCACACGGTAGACTGGTGGTGTCTGGGTACTGTACTTTATGAGATGATACATGGGCTGGTGAGCATACCCTCTGAAAGGCTTATTCACATTTACTTTTCTGTGATATAGTATGGTTCTGCATACTATAGTAATGTATTTATAATTTAACCAAACCAAGTCGGCTACACCTCATTGTGGGTATCAACTAATTTTGTCCTATGTTCCTTCCAGCCCCCCTTCTATAGCCAGGATATGTCTGAGATGTATGACAACATTCTCCACAGGCCCTTGAGTCTGCCAGGGGGGGCCAGCTCTGTGGCGTGTGACCTGCTGATGGGCCTCCTACAGAAAGACCAGCATCGCAGGCTGGGTGCTATCGCAGACTTTGTGAGTGAACTTGTCAGAATACACAGGATCAGGATGTCTTCAACGGATAGTCTACTTTCTTTCTCCTTGAGTTTACACACATGCAGACACATACACACGTCATTTTTTTAAAGACCCACTCCAGCCTCCCGACAACCTAATGTATCATCTGATTTACTTAAAGTGATGCTCCAGAGCTTTTGTATAATTTCAGCCAGTAGTTTTGAAAGTAGTGCTGACGAGGCAAAACGGTTCCCAGAAAGTTGTGCACAACTGTGTGCAACTTCATCCATTTCACATGATATGTAACGTCCTGCAACAAAAAAAAAATATTTTTAATTTGTATGATATGTTACGGATATGTAAGCGCTTAAGATCCAGGATTGCATCTTTAACGAAAGGCACATCTCAATAGGAAGGTCAAAGTGTCCTCTGAAAGTGACGCGTGGGTTGACTCATAAACCAGTTTAGCGTCATTAAATATTGTTTGAATGAAGGACGGGTGGGTGGCGTGCGGGTTGAATAAAGAGAAAACAATGCATTAAAAATCCATAAATGTATCATTTTTGTGCAACTCATATCTATAGGGTGCATTGAGGTTTTTCTTTCATTACTTTTATCTGGTGTTAGTGCGTAGCCTAAGCTTTAGAGACTAACTGTAATGTGCCAAATACACAACAATTGCCAAATGCTTTTGGGTACTTGGGCAGAAAAAGTTAACGTCGATCCACTAACGCAAAAAGTACAATGTCGGAGTAAAGAAGAGAAAAGCTGCGAAGTGGAGAGTTGAAAATACATAGAAGGGATGTTTGGGAAAGATTTGGTGAAATGGTTAAAGAGGATGATTATAGCAGTGCCTATGTTATGTGCGATGATTGTGAGACGCTATACAAATTAGACAGTCACAAGATGGAGACTTCAAAATGGCACGTCAAGTGAACTGTACTGTTCAGATGAGTTTAATGGAATAGTAGCCTAACTGAAATTTGGACACTGACTGTAGGTCTGTAACCTCTTACATATTCTAATAAAATATTAACTCCTGCAGAATTAAGCATTTATTGCATTGAAATTATACACCAAATGTAAATTTTGACTTAGCAACCCAAAACAGTAGTCGGGAAATATGATTTATTTCTTTCAGCACCTTGAAAGAATGAATTTGAAAGAATGAATTTGCAGTTAGGGACCGTCTGTAAAGGTGGCAGTGATATCTTTATCAGCATAATAAAAGCTGTTAGTATTTCAACCACATAAAATATGCATCCAAACCGAACTGAAATCTTATCAAAAGCATGTTGGGTTGTTTTAACAGCTTTTAATTTCCTTAAAACTTAAAATCTTTCAAATTCTTTTGTTATTGCATTTTTTCCCCGGTCCCTAAATGTCTTTGCTACATGAGAGAAGCAGAGATGAAACAGGAAAGAGAAAAACTTTACCTATGTCAACTAGATTGAAGTGTTCATTCTATCGATTTATGACATTATTCTGCTGAGCAAGGGTTTATTTATTCTTCTAGGGCAACAAGTAATGCCAGAAGAGAAGCTGCATGCATCTAATTATAGACAAGTTGACTAACAAATGTTGGAAATTATAAGAAGAAACACATGCCAATCTAAAATGATTCTCTGACTGTTTAGCGCATTGTTTATATTTGCGGGTTAGGGTCAGGTGTGGGCCTCAGATTTTCACTGCCTGGCGAGCAGTATAAGTTAAAAGACCAATAACAAAGAGAGTTCCAACCCTCCCTGCCAATAACAGCTAGTTTTCAGGTTACATATCCCTCCCATTAAGCCCCTCCAATTAGGCCCCTCACTCAGACCACACCCATACAGTCCTAGCAAAATCGTTGCTTGAGAAATAGTATTTTGCTAAAAAGCTATTTTTGTTTATAATTTACAATTTTAATGTGCATTGAGCCTTGAACATATTTTTTGTCTTTCACATATAGCTCGAAGTTAAAAACCATACTTTTTTTGCACCGATAAACTGGGATGACCTTTACCATCGGAGAATCAAACCTCCATACAACCCAAACGTGGTAAGTGTGTGATACAAATTTGATTTCAATTTGTAGATTTAAGATCCATAACTTATATATACATATTTTCTGCTGTGCTAAACCTTTTGTCCCAACAGAAAGACCCAGCAGACATGCAGCACATTGATCCAGAGTTCACCAAAGAGATGGTGTCAGGCTCTGTGGGGGTTACCCCTGAATTCTCCAACTTATCAACCAGCAGCCCAAATGCTTTCACTGGCTTCTCCTATGCCTCCAGTGATGACAACTTCTTCTAGTGTAGGACATTCAAATTCTACATTGCTGCCATCCAAAAGAGACCAAACATCTCTCGCCCACTTTGTTAAAATGCACCCCTTACTGCATTGGCTCTTGATACACACAGAGCAAGGATATCACGTTGGAGTTAAAACCTGCAACCTGTGTCCTATTTAATTTTATTTGTATAGGTGTATCTCATGCAAAAAATAAACAATGCACTTTTCTTTTTTTTTTTATGATTATAATTCCCTGAAATATATGAATGGGGAGATAATTGTTAACATGTGGCATCAGTTCTGATGTTATAATAAATATTTATAAATTATTTTTGTTCTGTTATTTGTGGGCTTACCATGCATATCTGAAGAGAATCATTGCATATCTGTACACTTCAATATGTATATGGTAGCTTCAGAAATAAACATAGATTAAGGTGACCAGATTTGGGAAATGAAAACCGGGGACATTTTTGTAGCAAAATATATAAATAATTTAAAAAAGGCATTTAACAAAATCTAGGCTTAACCATTCGGACACTACAGACGACTTTGTAAGAAGAACGATTTTCATGATGTTTCATTCATGGTCTGACAAACACTGTTCTGGCTCTGTCACCTTTTACCACAGATGCAGAATTGTTACATAGGCAGAGGGGGATGGATTGTGATGCATCCAATGGAACAAAACAAAAACCAGATATCTCTAGCTTAAACTGACTGATTTTAATGGGGATTTTTTACTAGGCTATACTGATCAAAAATATAAACACAATATGCAACAATTTCAAAGATTTTACAAAGTTTACAGTTCATATAAGGAAATCAGTCAATTGAAATAAATGAATTAGGTGAAAGTGCAGGTGAAGAAGGCGGATGTGGAGGTCCTGGGCTGGCGTGGTTACAAGTCGTCTGCGGTTGTGAGACCGGTTGGACGTACTGCCAAATTCTCTAATACAACGTTGGAGGCGGTTTATGATAGAGAAATTAACATTAAATTATCTGGCAGTCAGCATGCCAATTGCACGCTCCCTCAAAACTTGAAACGTGTTGTGTGACAAAACTGCACATTTTAAAATGGCCTTTTATAGTCCACAGCACAAGGTGCATCTGTGTAATGATCATGCTGTTTAATCAGCTTCTTGATATGCCACACCTATTAGGTGGATGGATTATCTTGTAAAGGAGAACTGCTCACTAACAGGGATGTAAACACATTTGTGCACAACATTTGAATGAAACAAGGGACCAACACTTTACATGTTACATTTATATTTTTGTTCAGTGTAGATCTCTCGGTGAGAGCTTATGCTATCTATAGAAAACCCTCCCTTGATATCTTATTTTGGAGTTCCCCTGTTATTTTGGACTCCGGCAGAGCAGATTCATATTTTAACCTGCCGGAAACAGATGGAGATGTACAGGTGCTGTTCACAATCAAAAGCTTGCACAGCTGGTCGTCTAAATTGTCAGTGTTAGGACGGAGACAGCCAGAAGAGAGGAGGATCTCCAGGCTCCTCTCTGCAGATGCTGCATCCTGCCGGCTGAGCACCATCCTCTCCATTAGCTCCGACACAGCCTTTTCTGTAGTACTTAATCCCTCTGCATCTGACCGAGTTGCAGGGCATTTTCTGCCACTTTCATCCACTCTTTTCTCTGAGGAGACAGGGCTGTCCAGCCCATCTTCCTGTTGGTGCAGACTCTGCAGAGGGGTTTCTGGGGTAGTGATAATGCTCACTTCCAGAAGTGGTCATAGTAGCGAAAGTCTTCTGTGTCTCATCAATTGAGAAAGTGGTGCTAGTTGAAGAAGTTGTCCTGGAACAAGCCTTGGACAAGCCTTCATCAACACATCGTTCAAATGTTGTAGAGCATTTCCCCAATGGTCGCAAGTAGAGAATCGTCTGATTCCGACTCAAGGACTTCAGTGATCTCATCCGTAGAGGGTTCAGAAACTGTACTAGACACAATTTTTGTCTGCTGACTCGTGCGAGAAGATGGGAGTTCAACAACTAACCTGTGCTCTCTTGTTACTGTTTAATGGGATGTGGAAATGGTTGGGTCATACAAGTTCCTGGGAGTCCATATGGACAACAGGCTGGAATGGGCTGGTAACACCAGGGCCCTGTACAAAAAGGGCCAGAGCCGACTCTACTTTCTGAGGAGGCTCAGGTCCTTCAACGTGTGCAGTAAACTACTGCATACCTTCTACCAGTCTGTGGTATTTTTGCAGTGGTGTGCTGGGGAGCAAACATCAAAGCCGGTGATGCTTCTCGGGTAAATAAGCTGATCAGGAAGGCTAGCTCTGTCCTGGGGATGAGCCTTGACACTCTAGAGGAGGTGGCGGAGAGACGGATCCTGGCCAAACTGCTGGCCATCATGGACAACGTCACCCACCCTCTGCACGCTATGGTTATGACGCAGAGGAGCACTTTCAGTCACAGACTGTGCCAGAGAGCGCTACAGGTGGTCCTTCCTGCCGGCGGCTATTAGACTATATAATGCCTCACCGGGGTGCCGTGCCGTCGGCAACATAGATCTGGAACTGTTGGGGTGCTAGGACCTAGTTTAACAATTATGCATCCATCCGTGAGTAACTCTGGTCTGTCAGCACTCATTCACTCAGGACCTATTTATTCATGCAGGTCTGTATATACATACTCATGCTGTAGCGTTAAGATTTCCCTTCACTGGGAAATCCAGACCATTATTCCTCCTCCACCAAACTTTAAAGTTGGCACTTTGCATTCGGGCAGGTAGCGTTCTCCTGGCATCTACCAAACCCAGATTATTTCGTCGGACTGCCAGAGTCCAATGGCGGCGAGCTTTACACCACGCCAACAACGCTTGGCATTGCGCATGGTGATCTTAGACTTGTGTGTGGCTGCTCGGCCATGGAAACCCATTTCATGAAGCTCCCGACAAACAGTTATTGTGCTGACGTTGCTTCTGTAACCGGTGTGAAACGGCTAGCTAGTTAGCGGTGCGCGCTAGTAGCGTTCCAATCTGTGACGTCACTCGCTCTGAGACCTCGAAGTAGTTGTTTCCCTTGCTCTGCAAGGGCCGTGGCTTTTGTAGAGCGATGGGTAACGATGCTTCAAGGGTGACTGTTGTCATTGTGTGCAGAGGGTCCCTGGTTCGAGCCCAGGTTGGGGCTAGGAGAGGGAAATATGAGGTCAAATTATGAAGTTAGCGATCTTCAGGTCGGAAAGTCGGACCTCTACAAAGAGGCCAGAGTTCCCGAGTTGGATATTTGAGTTGGATGACTGTTCAAAGATTTTTCCCGAATTCCCAGTTGTCTTGAGCGCACTGAAGTCGGAGAGTTCCAAGTTTGCAGTTGTTTTGAACACGGCATGAGCCGGTGTCCTTTCCTGGCTGACTGCTGACAGAGAGGAAGAGGCGTGGTTTTATAGAAGACCACATGTTGTTCTTAGCCTGATCTAAGAAAAGTAAGAGTGGTGTGAAGAAGATAGTAATATGTATTAATATGTAATATGTTCGGACTCCGCATCAGTTTTGTGTAGTTTAAGATCTGGAAAGTCAGAACGTGAGGATTTATGGTTAGAAATAATGATTCTGTTGTTGGGATTACAAATAAATGGTATTGAAATTCTGTTGGATTCTGGCTTATGCAGGTGTTTATGGAGATTATATAGTAGATATAATAACAAAAAAAGCTGTGAAAAATATGATTTTTGGGTTAGATTGCTGGCAGAGACAATGTGATGAAAGTAGTAAGGGCAGACATTTTTATAGTACAAGGAAATCTATACAGTAGATAGTGTCATATAATGGGAACAGATGGGAGTAAGTTATGTTGTGTAGGATGAGGTTAGGGTATACAGGATTTAATTCCTCTTTGAAATTGGAATGGAAACATGGTACTGGAATGTGTAATGGCTGTATGGTAGAGGAAACGGTTTAACATGTATTATTATTTTGTGGAATGTATGATGTATAAAGGGAGAGGTTGTTCGACAGGGTCAGAGAGTTTGGACGGGATTGGGGAGTGGGTGGTATTTTGGGTGGGGGTGATGGGAGTAGTGAGGTTTGTAGGGAATTATATTTATTTTATTAGAAATGCAGGTTTAGTTAAGAGAATATAGTGGAATAGACAAGTCGTGACTGGCCGCATAGTCCAGTACAGTAGCTGACTGTGTGTGCACCTGTCAGTTGGTTGTGATTTGCCAATAAAAAGAAGAAGAAGAGTGAGGCCCAGCTCTGTGGAAAGAAAGGACACAGCCTGTTAAATAAGACTTTAAATGTGACAGGAAAGCAACCAACAGGAATGTATGATTATTGCCTACAGTGTGGGCAGTATCAGAGGGAAAGAGAGAGGCTGATATCTAGTATTAGTGAGAAGGGGATACAGGAAATTAGTTTAAATAGTATATTGAGTAGAACGTCATTAGATGAAGTCTCAAATGTTTTTTCTCCGTCTCTGGCCCACACTCCAGTACAGTAGGTGGCGGTAATGCACCATAACGTTGGATGCCAACATCCGATAAACCCCACCAAAGAAGAGCTCGGTGTAAAATGTATCCCCCCGGCAGGTGGCTTATTTTTTTCGCACTCGTCAACAACCCCTTATCGATGATTTAAAATAGATTACAATTAGTTAGGGATACGATATGGAAGGTGTGTTGAACGACGCACTAGCGGAGTGGAACTGGCCTTCACGGTGTTGTATTATATTTCAGAGAATGCATAGAGCCCCTCGTTGATCATCCCTTCTATACCATGGGTATAACACATTTAATCCTGGAAATGCGTTCATTATCCACTGAAGTAAATTAGGTAGCAAATGTACTAGATAGCTACAGTAGTTGCCTTGGTAACCAAACAAACAAGACTTGCTAGTTTAACCACAGATAGAACAATGAGAACATTAGAACATCTCTGGTTTAGCTAAACAAACCATCAGTCCTTGATTGCCATTAAGAACATCGAATTCAACAATGTCCATAATGTTTACGTGTAAATCGGCAACAAAGGTGGCCATGGTTTTCTACCGTTTATGCTTCAATCATATAACACTCCATTGTAAGTAAGATCTGTGATCACAGAGAGAGAGAGAGATATATATTAATAAGGATATAATTATATACATCAATCGATACTTTTATGTCTGTGATCCCCTCTCCCGTTGCTATGCAGGTAGCGCCCATGGTTACTCCTGTGGATCAGTTTTGTACCCACAATGCACCACTTTGAGCCACTGGAAAATGGATTCTAGAGGTATTTAGCTAGCCAGCTAACTTCACTCACAACGATTATTATCCTTTTTATATAAATCCGTGAACATTTTAAGATGTATTAGGGATCTAGCTACTTTGTTCAAATATAAATATAAACAGAAACAGCAAATCATTGGTCCTTCAACACTAACGTTGAGTAGATCATCATATAGCTACGCAATGCAATGTAACAATGTGTTTGTCACAGGTCTTTAAATAGAAGTTACAATGGAGAAGGAGCAGCGAAACACTGTTGTTTTTAACGCATCCAAGAGAGAACTGTTCACTGCCAACAATGGTTACAAGTCCCTGCAGAAGAGACTCAGGGCACAATGGAAGATTCAGAGGTAACGCTAAGAAGCTAGCTGGCTGGCTATATTGCTTGCTGTAACTACATAAGAACAATACATTGTAGTTACGTATTTGTCATCATAATAAGGTAACTTATTCATATATGTGGTGTTATGTTTGTTCCTACACAGCATAAAAGAGGAGCTGTCCTTGGAGAAGTTGAATGGTGTGAAGTTGTGGATTACTGCTGGCCCCAGGGAAAAGTTCACTGCTGCTGAGGTTTGTTGCTGGTCAGTTGTAGGAGGTCAAAGGACATGCCTTTGGATGGAGTTCTGGGCAGAATAATCAGGATATTCAAAGAACATATTTCAAAGTTTGATGTGTCCCTGCATTGCAATTCTGCAGCAACACACTCCACTAATAAATACATGTTTTCTGCCAACCGAAACACTGTTAGGTATGCTGGTTGCTTTATGTTTTAAGTCAGCCATGGATTCGCTCTGTCTTGTTCAGTTGGAGGTCCTGAAGCAGTACCTGGATGGGGGAGGAGATGTCCTTGTGATGCTGGGTGAAGGAGGGGAGAATAAGTATGACACCAATATCAATTTCCTCCTTGAGGAGTTTGGGATAATGGTCAACAATGGTGAGTATCATATGAGTGGAATAGACCTTGTGACAGTGAAATATCTGGATGACAACAGAGTTTTATTGATGAGTGTTTTGTCTTCCACATTTTTTTTTTATACTGTAGATGCCGTTGTGAGGAATGTTTACTACAAGTATTTCCATCCAAAAGAAGCACTTGTGTCCAATGGTGTCCTGAACAGGTTAGCTGATTAACCATTTAGACATTTCGATACTTGGTTTGTCCCAACATAATAGTGATTTTATCATTGCTTTCTTGTCAATGCAAATGTATCAGAAAAGGATAATGGGGTTGATACTTCCACAAGCTATGAAAGATGCATTGTTGCGCTACTGTACAAGCATCATGCTTTTAATCCTTTAGAGAGATCAGTCGGGCTGCAGTCAAAGTGGTGACAGGGATCATCGAAGACGAAAGTGCCGGGAACAATGCACAGTAGGTCTTCTCTGTTATCATGTCATCGTTGTCAAGTCTATGTTTGTTTTAATTTTCATAGCTGTCAACAGTCTCAATAGGGAACATAAAGATTATCACTGTCTCATGTCTAATCATATCATATGCCAAACATAAACAAACAGGCAGCTTTATGACAAAAAGAGTTGGCCCTTTTTAAACAAACAAATGAATGAAACAGTGTTTGTAGTTTGGCTTGTCAGTGCCCCCCTGGTAAAATATTAAACCTATATTCTTAATGATGTGTACTTGAACAGGGCCCTCACATTTGTGTACCCGTATGGAGCTACACTGAGTGTGATGAAGCCTGCTGTGGCTGTTCTCTCTACTGGGTCTGTCTGCTTCCCTCTCAACAGGCCTGTCCTCGCCTTCTACCAGGTTAAGGTGAGTAGCTCGCGTTGACCTCCTGCAAACACCACAACATGATAATACGTCAGTTATTTACTAGTTGTGTCAATTGTTTATTTTTTATTTTTTTCAGGAGGCAGGAAAACTGGCAGTAATGGGGTCCTGTCACATGTTCAGTGACCAGTACCTCGACAAAGAGGAGAACAGTAAAATAATGGTGAGTGGAGTGTCGGTCTATAAACACTTGGGCTTGTTACGTTTGAGGGCCAATAATGTAGGCTTATTTTCCCTTTTCAAACGATCATGCCAACCCAACTGTAATGTGCTGGTTTGGAGATTTTTGTCCCAGCAACTATGATGGGTGCACAACCAGGCCAGGGCAGTACAGCATGGCTGGGCAAATCTTGGCTAAGCTTAATTGTGTGAAAAGGGTATTTTACAACTTCCTGATGGGAGGCTTGTTAACGTCTTCACAGTAGCACAAGAATAGTTGTGAGAGTGTGATCCATAGAGCACTGTAATGGTAATGGTGTAATGGTAATGGTGTAATGGTTGGTGATCCACTATTTGATCCCCTACTGACTCCATTTATTTGTAAAGTTCCCTTTCTCGGTTCGTTATACAGGATGTCGTTTTCCAGTGGCTCATGGGTGATAACATTCATTTGAACCAGATAGATGCAGAGGACCCCGAGGTGAGAAGCCAAGGCATGTTTTAGGATCTGCAGTTTTACCTTTGAGTCTTAGAAGTGACACTTCTCGTTCTGTTTGGCTCAGATCACAGATTACACCATGCTACCAGACACAGGCTGCCTGTCTGAGCAACTGCGTGTATGCTTGCAAGAGGGAGAGGAGAACCCAAGAGACTTTACCTCCCTGTTTGACATGTCTCTACTCAAACTATCAACAAACACGTTGCCCCAAGTCATCAGGTGAGAACACATACTGCTCTATAAACTGGAGACATCAGTTTTCACTACAGTAGGCCGTAGTTGAAGTTGCGTACACATCATTTCCAGATGTTATCACAGGAGCAGCAAAATGCTTATGTTTGTAGCTCCAACAGTGCAGTAATACTTAATAATACACACACATCCCAAAACAAAAGAAAGGAATTAAGTCAAGAGTCCAGAATATAAATATATATGTATATGATGCTGTGCATGGACGGTATATGAATAGAAAAGGTGTGTACAGCATAGTTATATAGGATGAACCATGACTAGAATACAGTATATACATATGAAGTGTGTAAAACAGTATGGAAACATTATTAAAGTGACCAGTGTTCACTGACTATGTATATAGGGCAGCAGTCTTTAAGGGGCAGGATTGAGTACCGGGTGGTAGCTGGCAAGTTACAGTGACTAAGTTTAGGGCAGGCTACTGGGCGGAGGCCGGCTAGTGTTGACTATTTAACAGTCTTATGGCCTGGAGATAGAAGCTGTTTTTCAGTCCCTCCGTCCCAGCTTTAATGCACCTGCACTGTCTCCGCCTTCTAGATGGTAGCGGAGTGAACGAGGCGGTGGCTCGGGTGTCTTGAGGTCCTTGATCTTATGGTGTGTTTGTGTGTTTGACCTGTCCTCCTGCAGTTCCTACAAGCAGATGAATGTCAAACATGAGCCTCTCCAGCTGATCACACCGCAGTTTGAGACTCCCCTTCCACAGCTGGAGCCTGCTGTAAGTTTCCGCTCACCATCCATCTCTAGGTGCACACAGTCTCCTCTAGCTCAACCATTGTGTGGGTTCTAGAGTGGCATGTGCGTTCGTGATTGTATTTAATTCAAGCTTATTGACTCTGATTTAGTCATGTGACGATACACACTTGATAATTGTAGAAAATTGCCAATGTGTGTTCTCCTATGGGTTGCGTTGAGTAGGTCTTCCCGCCTGCCTTTAGGGATCTGCCTCCCCCCATGCTTGACCTCTTTGACCTGGATGAAACCTTCTCTTCTGAGAAAGTGCGTTTGGCACAGCTCTCCAACAAATGTAAGTCTCCAACCTTCATTACCACATTCTGTTGTTGTGTTAGCTGGTCTACAAAATGTCAGCGTTAGCCCCAGGTTTTTATTTGAGTTAAGTGTTTTCTTCTTCCTGCAGGCACAGACGATGACCTAGAGTTCTATGTGAGGAAGTGCGGGGACATCTTGGGGGTGACGGGGAAGTTGAATAAAGACCAGAGGGATGCCAAACGCATCCTGGAGCACATCTTCTTCCAGGTCGTGGAGTTCAAGAAGCTCAATCAGGTGAGCCATAATGAACATCAGACCCTTTGATATATGCACACACAATTTACATTAATTTGTGATTAATGTAATTAAAATGATTTATCCCATTGCTCCCATACAGGAACATGATATTGACACAGACCAGGTCTTCCCCCCCCATTCTGATGACTAACAACCAATAAGTGTGCAATTTTGTATGTATTATTCAAGGGCTTGTCTATACACATAGACAAGCCCTTTTCCAGTAACTATAAGAGAATATAACTTCCTATCCTTCAAACAGAATGTATATAGTTGTGATTTGTTTCATGTACTATTATTATTATTATAAAAATAAATGTTCACCTTTATTTAACCAGGTAGGTCACTAAATCTGACAAGTGAAACAAATATTGTATAAGGCTTTCCTTACCTGATTGATTACTTTTGTTGAAAAGGATGACATTTTTGGCATTTACTATGAAATAAAGTGTTCAATCATTTCTTAAATCCTTAAAGCCTGGTTGAGTTAATCAATACAAAACTATTTACTATAATAGACTGTAAAATATACATTTTCATTCAGACTGGCATCTTGCTTGTGTCCCTTTGTCTGTAAAGGTGAAATTAGAGAGCATGTCAATATACAAGCCATTAAACAACCTCTAAAGCCTTAGTTGTCCAGCCATAAAAAAAATATATATATATACACTTACACTTTTAATTAGGAAATAGCATGCCAGGTGTGGTCCACTTTAACCAAAATGACTTTTTGCTGGCCAAGACACAACAGCAGTTACTGAGCATGAGAACCTTACCTCAACTTTTCAGTACAACACTATGGAACCCATAGTGGCCTCACTCCAGGATCTCTGGTTCTCCTGTGTGTTATTGGCATATGGGGGTGTTCCTGAACAGATCAGGGAGATCTCAGCCAGGGACAGAGGTGCAGACTGGAACTTGGGACTCCAGGTCGACTCCAACGTGCTTGATTCAACGATCGGTTTGGGACTGTTAGTCTCGGGTTTGATTAGCGAGACCTCCCAGGCAACCTGTGAGGCAGTCAGATCAACATAGGACAGGTCCAATGGGCAGGCTAGTTTGAGTTTCTGGAGGAGCACTGGCTCAGTGGGAGTAGAGGACTTGCTCTCCACAGGTATGGTGAGCCAAGGTGTTTGTGTGGCCTCCTCAGACAGCAAAGACTTCAGGTTCAGGGTTTGAGAGGGATGGATGGTGTGGAGTCACAATTCCATTGGGAGGCAGAAGTGATGTGAACTGTCCCTCCATTGACAGAGCAGGCACAGACAAACTCTGGTCCACGAAAAAGCCTCGGTCAAACTCTGAGGGAGATGGGCACTGAAAGCTCCTGGACACATCTATGAAGAAAATATTTCAACTCTGGTAAAATGTCTCATCACCACATGAGGATTTAAAAAGCAATTGTTTCACATGATGAGGGAAAAAGCAATTGTGCTTCTACATCTGCATTGCTTGCTGTTTGAGGTTTTAGGCTGGGTTTCTGTATAGCACTTTGACATCTGCTGATGTAAGAATGGCTTTATAAATACATTTGATTGATTTTATATTGGTTGTTATTTATAGGAATTAAAATAAATGTAGCCTATGCCTAGATAAAAATGTCTTACCAGCACTGGCTAGCTCCTCCATGTTTTTGGGTCAATTGTTGAACGGTTGCCAAATTAAAATGCAGCTTGTATTTAATCTGCTGGTTGATTGTCTGACCTGTTTGGTGATGATGAGTGACTTCACCAACAAGGCAACTGCCAACAGCAATGGTGGGAAGGGGCTGTAGCATATATTAATGGAGCTAAGAGAAGCCAGGCTTCCCAAAATAATTCACCAATAAATAAATAAAAACATAAAATAATGTATCTTTCGTCTCTCTGTTTCATAATGTCCCTTCAATTCGCAATAGGCTGAATGTATCTCACAAGTGCCCCTCTGTCTCTCTATGTGTAGGCCATCTATCTGATGCTGTTTGACCCAAACGAGTATGACATTGTTGTCGCCAGTAGCATTGAATAGAATGCAAGGGAAGCCAGTGAGCGTTTGGCCTCCCTTGATAAAAAAAGGTATTAAAAAATGAGCCTATCTTTTAGTTGTCACTGTATTAGACTATACAGAGGTGATTTGATGATGTTGAAATTGAAACGGTGCTGTTATAGTGGAGGCAGCTCCTTTTTTCTTTGCGACTTGCGGCAACTCTCTGTGGTTCTAAATCAATAGTTGTTCAGCAACTTTAATCCTATATATCACAGTTGCAAGTATTATGAATGAGCAAAGGTTATAGAGCAAAACGCAATTATCACAACACTGGTTGTTATATGGCTTTTTTCCGTCTTCACCAGTGATTTTACCCACGCACCGCTACTGGGGGGTTGTATAATTTGTTAGAAAAGCGCACATTAGCCGCAAAGTCCCCACAGCTGTGCTTATTAGGGGATATATCTATTTTACCACCAGGTATTAGTAAATAATAGTTTGGTCTTTCCTCCGTGTGTGTTACTGCGGCTAGACTCATACTACATAACTGGAAGAGCGCAGATAGTCAGAAAACAGATTGGCTCAAACTCATGGTGGAGACAGCAACGTATGAATAAATTATAGCGAAATTACAGGAGAGGAAAGGGATATGCAGTATAATATGGGAAAACTTTTTGATTTATATAAGGGACGTGAGGGTGAGAAGCTTGGGCATAAACTAGAACAAATGTATTTGCAATGGGGTTAAAAAACAAAAACAATTCATCATTTATTATTTGAATTTATTTGTATTTGCTGTTTAGTATTCCAACCACTGATATATGGTTTGAAAGGTGCTGTCTTGTTTTCTGTCTTGTTGGGTGTTATGTTTTTGTTATTAGTGTTATTTAATGGTGTAATGTCATATTGGTTAAAAAAAAAATATAAACAACTTGATTGACAAAAAAAAGCGCGCATTTCTCTCTTATTGTATGTATGCATAGATATGATCAATAGTGTATTCGGTAGCCTATAATTACACAGACACAACATTGTGAAAAGCCACTTCTTGGAATACAAATCTTTGTGTCCCTTGACTGATTCATAGGATCACAATTCTGCGCGCGCACACCTCTAGACAAGTCACTCCCGGGAAAGCTTTGAGAGTGCAATAAAAGAAGCGCTCGCGATAGAGAAGAGGTGCACAAATTAATAACGCAGCATCGGCTTGAAATGGCAGCGAGTAGTGTGGACGAAATGGAGAGAATGTTGGAGAAGCAACAGCTGTGCTGGAATGCGATCAATATGGGTGACCGTTCTGATGATATGGAACGGGAGGATGACGGTCAAGGATCTGAATGGTCTGTAGTGGAAAGACAGGAAGAAGAGAGATCATGATACTGAAATCAGTGCAGCGTTTAGTGTAGAAAGCAAAACGAGGGTCAAGGTTGGAAGCAAGAGTAAACTGTGTCGGAGTGGAAAGTTGTGATGGTGTTTGATGAGACCAGTGGTTCCCACATTTTTTTACTCGGGGCCTCCCTTCCAGCATTGGGGAACATCCCGCGTCACCCTTGCGCACGCGCCACGTCTATTTCGATGGGCACCAGCACTGTTCATGACACAAACCGTTCACAGTTGTAAAGCTTATTTCCTGCAATTCTACACATTTAGTCATGGGGTGCAAAGAAAATTCTGCCGTTTTAAAGCACATTTTGTTGCAATTCTATACATTTTGCCGTGTCTAATGTGCATTCATGTGATATTTGAGTGACAATATCTATGGGCAAACAAACGTAGCTGACATGGTCTAGTTGATCTGGACGTTTCTGACAAGTTATAAATAGCTCTCTATGGCCCCTCAGTTTGGCAACCACTACATTAGACTATGTTCACCGAAATTCACAAATTACATTATGTTATAGACCCTTTGATTATTCACTGTTAACGGTTTATACACATTTTCTTTTACCCAAATTGTCATTATTATAGCCAACATGAAAAAGTAAGCATTACTTGACACTGGAAAGCTGCTGTGTCTGATCCCATGTAGACCTACCACCTCGATCCCATGTAGACCTACCACCTCCTGCTGTTGTGCCCTTGATCAAGGCACTTAGCCCCCTACATAGAACTGCACTTAATCTCATGTTGTCAACATGTGGTCAACCATCCATTTGGAGAACTCCTGGGTGTGCAGGCTTGGCTTTTTCAACATTACAACCAAATACTTTTGTCTTTATACAATTATTCTCTCATTCAATAAATCAAGGATCAAATGGATAAGGTAGGCAATTTCAAAGCAAGGTATCTAACTAGACACTGAACAAAATATAAACTCAACATGGAAGGAGCTAATAAAGCCCTTTTGTGGGGAATAATTCTGATTGTCCGGGCATGGCTCCCCAGTGGGTGGGCCTATGCCCTCCAACGACCACCCTTGGCTGCACCCCTGCCCAGTCATGGGAAATCCATAGATTAGGGCCTAATTTATTTATTTCAATTGACTGATTTCCTTATATGAACTGTAACTCAGTAAAATCTTTGAAATTGTTGCATTTATATTTTGGTTCAGTATATAAGACTCAAATATGAATGTTTCGGCTGAGATCTATGCAGTTATTTGTCAATTAGGCTATTCTTAGAATATTGTCGCAAATACATGGCTACTGTTTAATAGAGGGTAATTCCAGATTTACAACGGTGCAGATGTATTTAGTCCCCACAGTGCTGGTGGAAAGGCAACAACGTAGAAGTTAGTAGGGATTTATTTGGGTAGTATTTTCACGGCAGTACAGAATTGGGCAGATCATTATTGATCGTACATTCCAGCACAGTAGGTGGCGACATGCACTTTAAACTTTTGTTGGCGGACCACCATGATATCAAAGAAGAAGAAGAAAAAGAAGCGCGCGAGATAGAAACTTGAGCGCGGATTAACGTTAGTGTTCAGCAGGCCAGAAGTGGAGTACCCAGCCCCCGGCGACAAATAGATTTTCATGAACGTGGATCATATACGACAAAAGCATATTTGCTCGTGGATGACAAACATATACACTTGTATTTTAGCTTTGGTGGTAAAACAAAAGGAAATGTCCTGGTGGTTGCGCGGGTACGTAATCGGATGATAATCTTGTTATTGTTAAGGATACAGCAGCTGTTGGACATATCAATGTCGACTCCACATCCTATGTTTTCAATTGGACAGGGATCTATGCACCATTTATAATGTATGAGATTACGGGATGTCATCCATTATTTTTGCTCGTTTACGTGATTTGAAAACGCTTTTGTAAACCTACCAGGGGTGTTGTCAGATGTTTTTTGATAACTAAATGTCATGAAACAATAATATATGTATCTAACTAATTTACTAATACATGCCGGAGTAATCGGAATGCACCGAAATGTCCGCCACAAACGGTAGTTAACTCAATCTGTTTGTAGTATATAGCTATGTAGCTAGTGAATCAAAATATATTGTGTGACAAATTAGGTATGCGACCCACCCATGCCAGCTACTTTTCAGGGCATAGAATGCATGCATACTAGATGTGGGGGGGCTAGTTAGTTTCTGATTCTGGAAGAATGCTCTAGATAATCTCTTTGCATTGGTTTTTATCTCGACCACACCCTGTTGATTGGTTGCTTGTCTTTTCAGAGAGGATGGGGAGGAGGCTATGTATCAGGACACAGACTCTGATGTGGCTGAACAGAGAGACTGTGGAAAGGTCAAAGTGAAATGGACACAAGAGGAGGTGAGTTCTTGTCCCCCTGATCTATAAATGGTTGCTTATTTGCAACAAGTGGGGATGAGTTGGCTACTTTGCTCTTCATAAAATGGCTGTCCTTTATTTTCAGGATGACAATCTGAAAGCATTGGTCCAAAACCTGGGACCAAATGACTGGAAACACATAGCCAGTTTTTTACTGGTGAGTTATATCGACAGATATATTCTGTAATATCCAGTTGACAATTCAAATAATACTACTGAAGCGTTAAAATATAAAATATTGCTGTCTGAAAGCTTTTGTTGTTTCTATTGCATTAAATCATTAACTGTATGGTAACCCTTCTGCACAGAATCGCTCAGAACACCAGTGCCAGCACCGCTGGTTGAAGGTTCTGGATCCAAAACTGGTTAAAGGGCCATGGACCAAAGAGGAGGACGAGAAGGTTAGTGGTGTGATGGCGACCATTCTACAATCACAGGGTTCACATAAGGTGCTTGAGGTGCTTAAAGTACTTGAATTTCTCGAAAATCAGACATTTTCTCAAGTTAGTACTTGAAAAGTACTTGATCAAATATGTTTATGAAGAATATTAGAAAAATGTATTGGTCTTGCAAATTAATTTCTAGGCAGACTACCAAGTTCTATTTCGTCACGTGTTTCGCACTCTGGTTGCCCGGAGATCTCGCTCTTTCCATCCGAGGTACAGAACTGACTGATTAGGCCCCGCCAAACGTCACATCGATAGCTAAAATGCTGGGCAAATGTAGATTCAATCTTGCCTTTTGTGCATATGGAGAATTTCCGGGGTCTTTTATTTCAGCTCATAAAACCAACACTTAACATGTTGTTTTTTAATATTTTTGTTCATTATAGTTTACCCATCTTTTTTTTACCACTACATCACTGGACCCAACCAACCCACAACAGTCAAAGACCCCCAAAAGTGAGCCAGACACCCCAGGAGGTGAACTGAATACCAATAGCTGGGTGGTGAACAGCTCAGGCTTCCTCTCTCCCAACGGCCCAGGCTTAAAGGAGGTGATGGATATGGTGGATGGGGTAAGAGTTCTGGATGGGTTGTAATACCTTAGTCTTCTAAGTTTCACAAAGTTAATCTTTTACTTTGCACACATCACCAAGCAGGTCACATTTGAACAGATATTTAAAACAAGATCTAGAGTGCGACTAGATTTGGGGCAGACCTAGCTTGGAAAATTATATTTCATAAACTCTTCCTTCATTTATGTTTTTTGCCCTCCACCAGGACCTAGAAGGCTGGTGCAACATGTCTGTCTTTGATCTGCCTGAGGAGAGCCAGAGCCCAGAGCGGACCCAGTTCCTTCTGGAGGGCAGCGCCCTGCAGGAGCTGAGCAAGGGTAACCGGGGAGAGCTGATCCCCATCTCCCCTGGAGGAATCACCCCACCCTCCATACTGACCCGCCGCAGCCACCGTCGCATCTCTCTCTCCCCTGACAACTCCAGGACCCCCAAGAGCACCCCGGTCAAGAACCTGCCTTTCTCTCCCTCACAGGTAATGGCTTTGACCACCATGTACTAACACACCGTGTGATGACTCATCAGTGCCTTTGCTTTGTACAGAATGATGTTTAAAAATTAGGGGGTGGATCAGTTTTAATTTTGCAAATAGATTGTGGCTTCTATCATTGTAATTGTCTGCCTCATTTCCAATCCCCCAGATATATTCTTTAATAAATATATATATATTATTTTATCTGTGTGTATATACATTTCCATTTTTTATTTTCCTCTAACCCTACCACCCCTCTCCTAATTGGAGTAAACTTCAGGACAACACTTAGGCTTCTACTTCCAGTTTATACATACATTTTACGGACACAGTATATTTTACCTTAGTTATCTTTTGTTCGGTTTTTAGTCCCATCCTTCAGCTCCACTCAACCCCTCCCATCTATCTCTGAAGACCATCCAGTTTGGATTTCCATTTGCATTAAATTTTCAACTGTACAGAACACATTCTACCAATTGTTATATCCCTCACATTAAATACCATATTTCTATGTTATGATTGCAAATGGATGTTAGGTGTCACATTACTTTGAATATGTTTCCAGTTCCTCAACATGTGGAACAAACAGGACAGCTTTGAACTGGAGAATCCATCCCTCACCTCTACCCCAGTCTGCAGTCAGAAGTCTGCGAGTACCACACCACTACACCGTGAAAAGACTCCACTCACACAGAAGGAAAACTCTGTGTTTGCATCCAAGCTGTACCCAAACTCAGTGTATGTAACAAGCCATTATTGACACACATATTGTAAAAATTGCAATATGATGACTCTTGTGGCAAAATATAATGATATTTAGTTTTTCTTTTCATAAAGGTTCATCACACCCAACCACAAGTCAAATCATTACACCACCCCGTGGACTCCAACTCCATTCAAAAATGCCATGGAGAAGTATGGTCCTTTGCGACCTCTGGTGAGTCCCTCATTCGCTACAGATGTCAAAGAAAGCAACTTAATTATCTGTGTGGATAATTTATTCAAAATCCCACTGAAAGTATTTTCTTTCTTTATGTCTTAGCCTCAGACTCCGAACGAGGAAGACTTGAAAGAAGTCCTCTTGAAAGAGACTGGGATTGAGCTGATTGTGACTGATGACAGTCCACTTGAGCAAAGACGCAAGCAGGTGGTGAGTATTTTTATTTTATTTAACCTTTATTTTACTAGGCAAGTCAGTTAAGAACAAATTCTTATTTACAATGATGGCCTAGGAACAGTGGGTTAACTGCCTTGTTCAGGGGCAGAACAACTTTTTTACCTTGTCAGCTCGGAGATTCGATCCGGCAACCTTTCTGTTACGGGCCCAACACTAACCACTCGGCTACCTGCCGCCCGTATGACGAAAGATGGCAGGAGGAAGTTTACATCTTAGAAAAAACATTATTTTATTTTAACGAATGCTGCTTCTCAGTATTATGAATTGGTCAGAATATGTGGTCCATTCCTTTGGTTTCAGCATCGACCTCCAATGAAGAAAGTGCGTAAGTCTCTGGCCTTGGATGTTATGGATTGCAAAGAGACAGTCACTGCCAGGCATCAGTCCATTAAGTTTGAACCCCAACCCTGTCCTAAGGTACATTCATTAGACAGATAGAATTCTGCAGTTGTTATTTTTTTAAAGTGTTTTCATTGATTTGTATTTTGTCTCTCAAAATATTCATCGTCCTTTTGTATGAAGAGGGAAGATAAAGAGAAGAATGTTCTGGATCAGGGTTTCTGTTTAGGACCCAGTGAGAGTTGTGCATATTCCAAACCAGTGCCAACAACCCCAGTAAGTATCATAGTGTTATACCTGTGTTGTATCAGATTTTATAATATGTATTTCCCTAATTTCCCTAGTCTGTTTGTATCTGAAGTTATTGATATGCGTTGTTGTGTCCTCAGATGTCCCAGGCATGGGAAGCAGTTGTATGTGGACGGACTAAGGACCAACTTATAATGACAGAGAAAGCAAGATGTTACCTCCGCTCACTAAAGTCCCATGCTCCTAACCGGGCCCTCGTCCTGTCCTGAGTTCTCCTTCACTACCAAGTTCTCCCTAATGCAGCATTCACATGCTATCAGAGTTAGGAAAATTCCTAGTTGCGTCTGGGAAGTTTCACTTAAACGACCCTCTAAATTGGAATTACAACTGGGAAACTGAGAAAACGTTGTTGCAGAGTTATGAAGTTTCACTAGTGCCCTTTAACCTTTTCAACCAAAAGATGACAACAAATCCGTTTTTGACAACTACAAACTTATCACTATGGAGAATGTAGTTAGTTTGACCAGTTTATTATTAGCAACGTAGCTAACTTACCAAGCTTTGGATGAAGAATTGTTCCGACCAAAAAGTACATAAATTAAACAAAGTCATATTTCCGTCATCACAACTAAGAAATAGGAAGTTCTGACGAGCATGTGAATTGTTGCTTAACTCTGCTGTGCAGACAGTTTCATTGTGTTAAACATGCCTAACATGTTCAATGTAACTATTCCAAACCGTATTGTGTTGGTATTCTTTCATAGCAAGGTAATGTGTTTCTAAGAGGTTTTGTAAAAAATATATATATATGTTGAGCAAGCTCAACCTAACTGAAGTAGTGTTTTCTCAGCCCTGGATACGTGTAAATATGGGGATTTTTTTTTTTACGGTAGGGCAACTTTATAATGTTATTTCAAGTTTTTCAAATGTAATGCTGTTTGAATCTACACACCATTTCCTAGTAAGTTTTACCACAGTCCATCAACAATTGAATAATCTACACTTGCGTCACATTTGTCATACTCAAAAGTAATGTAAAGGTCTATCTTAATGTTTTCATTTTGATATCTGAAGTATACATGCCATTTTGCACTTACATCTACAGTGGGGAGAACAATTATTTGATACACTGCCAATTTTGCAGGTTTTCCTACTTACAAATCATGTAGAGGTCTGTAATTTTTATCATAGGTACACTTCAACTGTGAGAGACGGAATCTAAAAAAAATCCAGAAAATCACATTGTATGATTTTTAAATAATTAATTTGCATTTTATTGCATGACATAAGTATTTGATCACCTACCAACCAGTAAGAATTCCGGCTCTCACAGACCTGTTAGTTTTTCTTTAAGAAGCCCTCCTGTTCTCCACTCATTACCTGTATTAACTGCACCTGTTTGAACTCGTTACCTGTATAAAAGACACCTGTCCACACACTCAATCAAACAGACTCCAACCTCTCCACAATGGCCAAGACCAGAGAGCTGTGTAAGGACATCAGGGATAAAATTGTAGACCTGCACAAGGCTGGGATAGGCAAGCAGCTTGGTGAGAAGGCAACAACTGTTGGCGCAATTATTAGAAAATGGAAGAAGTTCAAGATGACGGTCAATCTCCCTCGGTCTGGGGCACCATGCAAGATCTCACCTCGTGGGGCATCAATGATCATGAGGAAGGTGAGGGATCTGGTCAATGACCTGAAGAGAGCTGGGACCACAGTCTCAAAGAAAACCATTAGTAACACACTACGCCGTCATGGATTAAAATCCTGCAGCGCATGCAAGGTCCCCCTGCTCAAGCCAGCGCATGTCCAGGCCCGTCTGAAGTTTGCCAATGACCATCTGGATGATCCAGAGGAGGATTGGGAGAAGGTCATGTGGTCTGATGAGACAAAAATTGAGCTTTTTGGTCTAAACTCCACTCGCCGTGTTTGGAGGAAGAAGAAGGATGAGTACAACTCCATGCTTCCCAACCGTGAAGCATGGAGGTGGAAACATCATTCTTTGGGGATGCTTTTCTGCAAAGGGGACAGGACGACTGAACCGTATTGAGGGGAGGATGGATGGGGCCATGTATCGCGAGATCTTGGCCAACAACCTCCTTCCCTCAGTAAGAGCATTGAAGATGGGTCGTGGCTGGGTCTTCCAGCATGACAACGACCCGAAACACACAGCCAGGGCAACTAAGTAGTGGCTCCGTAAGAAGCATCTCAAGGTCCTGGAGTGGCCTAGCCAGTCTCCAGACCTGAACCCAATAGAAAATCTTTGGAGGGAGCAGAAAGTCTGGATTGCCCAGCGACAGCGCTTAATCCTGAAGGATCTGTATGGAGGAGTGGGCCAAAATCCCTGCTGCAGTGTGTGCAAACCTGGTCAAGAACTACAGGAAACGTATGATCTCTGTAATTGCAAACAAAGGTTTCTGTACCAAATATTAAGTTCTGCTTTTCTGATGTATCAAATACTTATGTCATGCAATAAAATGCAAATTAATTACTTAAAAATCATACAATGTGATTTTCTGGATTTTTGTTTTAGATTCCATCACTCACAGTTGAAGAGTACCTGTGATAAAAATTACAGACTTCTACATGCTTTGTAAGTGGGAAAATCTGCAAAATCGTCAGTGTATCAAATACTTGTTCTCCCCACTGTATCAGTATTGCGTTTATGTTGTAACTGTCTCATGCATTTGATTAGCTGATCAATCGATAATGAATGGAAACAAGTTGACTCACACAAGCAAACAGATAGTTGTTAAGGGTTTGCTGAAATGTTTGTTTTCTATGATGTATCTTTACGTTATGTAGTCTACTAGCCACTCTTAAGGTTTATTATAGGCTACTATTTTAAGAATAGAAGTATGTGATCTGAATATGCATTATTGTAGAATAATCCCTATTGCCCTATTCTCATGTCCAAAAGTATAGATTTAATAAGATTATGGTGCTTTGAAATACAGGATTTTTCTGTTGAAAACATAATGTTCTGCGTGCAGATAACAAGATGTATGAGTAAATCATCTGTTGACTAATGTAAAAAATGTTTTAAAATAAATTCTATGAACAATTTGTAAAATTGTCCGTGCATTTAAATAATGTGTGCTTGAAAAAGTAAGAAATGTATGATGCCATTTTAGAAGTTGGTGAACTATTGATCTTCTGATAAATAATAGATGGGGCCAGATTAGGATTTTGAAAGACTGGCTTGTTCCTTGTTGAGGACCAATGAAAAACGGACACAATTCCCCTTTTTGTTTCGAGGGGCGGGCACAGGAGCCCGGTAACGTTTGAAAGGCACTGAAATAAAATGTGTATGTAAATGTACAATACTTCCGGATATTATACGAGATTATTTTCTATTTAAAACTCAAATGATTATCGCCCACATTTCTTTCTGGTTCGGATATCCGAACAAGTTCATTCATTTGCCGGAGTTGGTTGTAACCATTTACACGAATAGGGGTAACGACACTTGCTGTTAGATTGAACATGGAATAAAACAAAGCATCGGAGGATATGCGATTTAAATATTTTATTTTATTGTCGTATAGTTGGACATAATACGTTATGTGAAAGGTGTTTGTCTAATAATAATAATAATACATACCAAATCTGAAAATGAAATTATCACCCCATGTCTTTGAAATGGTAGTGTCCAATGCTTGGATTCCGGAAGCAATTCCGGCTCTTTGGTGACGCTGCATTAGACGACAAATATGGCCCAACCTCGTAAGTATTTTAGGGTTTTGCTTGACCTAAATACCATATAAGTAAGCTTTGTATTAATGTTTGCTATCATTATTTAGTAGTATAATCTAGCGGTGATTTTACATTGCCAGTGTTTTCGTAGTCTACAAATGGCGCGTGCAGCAGGTATGTAATGGAGTTCGAGTGACAGGACCAATGGAAGCTAACGTTAGCAAGCTAGCCAGCTAACAAGGTTGTCGTAGTTAGCTAGCAGGAAATTGTTAGACATGTATCTTAGAGGTATATCATCAGCAAGACCATTTGATTATATACACACTAGCGTTGTCTGTAATATGATTTCTAGTGAGTTTGACATCTCTCGCTCACGTTAGGTAGTTAAATTAGTTGGATAAGTTAGCTAGTTAACTGTCTGGTTCCTCTAGTTAAGGAATGGGATGTTCTGCATGGGTTTATGTGTAATGGCTGCTCGATTGAGTCTACGAACTACTTTGATATCACAAGTGTACACTTTTATAAGATAGGAAATAAAATGGTTGCAATATTTCCTGTATCCATCATGTATGTGCCCACAGGTTTGTTCAGCTTGGTCCTCCTCACCGTGGCTCTCGGAGCCCAGGCTCTGACCCCATCCCATCACCTCTCCCTGTCAGACATTGCGAGACTTCAAGACTTCCTGAGCCAACCCTTCACAGACCTGGCATCAGCATACTACTCAATTGTTGGTCTGAGCAAGCTTGGAGCCTCAGTTGCTGATGAAAATGTAAGAAAATGGGCTACTCAGTATTGAAGGAAAGGGGCTTGACTGGAGTACCCAAAACATGTTTAGTTAAATAGCTAAGTGTTTGCACCTGGCTATTCACTTCCACAATGTTTTCCACTGCAGAAAAAATCCTAGGGATACACTAGTACACATTGTTGCCATATCAAATCCTTGTTTTTATTTTTGCAGGATGCCTGTCATTTCCTGAAGGCCCAACTGGACCCCATGAGTGTCGACTCCCTCTTCTTCGCTGCTGAGGCCAGTCAGGCCATCTCAGACTGCGAGGTAGGTACTCCTATAGAGTGCTTAAATCTATATTACCAAAACATGCAATTTGCTCACCCAGCAAGATGAACCAGTGAACAATATTTGTTTGTGGTTTTGGATGCTCTGCCAGTGAATTCTTCACTAATATCTTGGTTCTGTTGTCTTCTTTAATCATCCTCTTTTAGATCCCGGTGTCCAATGAGACCCGTGACATCCTTCTGGCAGCAGTCAGCGAGGACTCTACAGTCACACAGATCTTCAGAGCTGTCAGCGCCCTCAGTTCCCTAGGGCTTCCTCTGGCTTCACAGGAAGTTGTTGGTGCCCTGGTCGCCCGTATTGCCAAGGAGGACAACGTCTTGGCGTGAGTAATACCTGCTGGCCTGGCAGGTGGAACAGACTTGCTGCTGCATAATTTCTTTGATCCTTTGGGAGATCTGCCATGTTTTCCTGGTAGAAATGGGCTTCTGAACTTCATTGTTACTTTGAATCCTTTGAACAGAATGTATTCCTATGGACATGGATCTAAAGCCATGACAGCGTTTTGTCATTGTATAGTAACTATTATTTTCTTGTTTTTCTGTACAGGATCACTACGGCACTCCAGACTGCCACCCGTCTCTCCCAGCAGGCTGAGCTCGGAGGAATCCTGGAGGAGATTGAGGTGAGTCACAAGTCCATCAGGTGGTGCTGTGCTACAGGTTTTGTAGAGTAAATTACTTTGCAAAGTTACAAATTCCTCACATGCAAACTGGTTTCTCAAGCAGAGGTGTTGTATTTTAACTTTTCTCTCCCTCTTAAGGATCTTGCAGCACGATTGGATGACTTGGGTGGCGTGTACCTCCAGTTCGAGGAGGGACTTGAGGCAACTGCCCTGTTTGTGACTGCAGCCTACACACTCTCAGACCATGTGGACACAGAGCCTCCTCTGAAAGAGGTGAACTGCTCTCACCATTTATGTGGGTGGTAGATTGATGCAGGGGAGTTGAAGGAAAGCAGGCTGCATGACTAGGGCCAGGGATTTTTCCTGAACATGTGTCCTGTATTAGACCTCTATGTAATTGAAATCTAGAATAAGAACTCCCACCTACCTCTTAAGATCACTAATGTTAGCTGTTCTCCACACAGGACCAGGTGATCCAGCTGGTAAACTCTGTGTTCAGTAAGACGTCCTGGCACTCCCTGTCTGAGGCATTCAGCGTAGCCTGTGCTGCTGCCGCCCTGTCCAACAACCGCTTCCATGTGCCAGTCATCGTCAGCGCCCAGGGGCCTGCCACCGTCTCCCACAGCCAGCCAATCCTGCAGGTACGCTCCACTATGACCAGTGTTTATTATTTTTTATTTTTTTATGCCCATGACTTGGTCGTCATCAATTTGAGACACACTTGAAGGTTTTCGCATAGACCTTTAAGTGGAAAAGATTGAGTGCCCCTACTCTAGGGTTTTTGCAGAGTTTGGGGGAACCCTGCTCTAGTCATCCACTGAGCAATGGTCTTCTCTGACACATTATGCTTTTCTTTTCACTGACTATCTTTCTGCCTCCTTGTCTTTAACACAGCTTCTGGTGACTGACGTCCTCTCCAATCCTCTTGCCTCAGCCAGTGTGGTGGTGGAATCTGCTCAAGCTGTGGCCTCTAAGAGTGTCATCCTCAACCAGACCCCTTTCTCCCTCAGAGAGTAAGTATGATAGACAGAAGGATTAGAATTTGTCTGGGCAATATTGTTGCTAGTTGTGTTGATTTTTAATATGGATGATTTGTATATGTTATTTGTATGTCAGCGTTGCAGTGTTTTGTAGTGCGTAATAATTATCACGCTCTGTTTTAGTGGTATTTTTGAACTGAACTTCATGGCCAGCCAGCCAGCCAGTGGATATTACCAGTTCTCTGTGGCTGTCACCGGGGACACCCGATTGGTTGCCAATCAGGTTGAGGTGAGCTGGCTTTCTTTTCAAAAGGAAATGTATTAGGAATCATTTTGTACCGACTTACCTGCAAGATAAACAGAATCTTCTATACTACATGGAAGTTTATGCCAGTTGACTTTTTTTTTAGCAGTTCATTGTGCTCGACAAGTAGGATTCATACTTAGCAGCCACTTTCATTAGCTTACAAACCTTTTAGTTACTTGACCATGTGTCAAAGCTATTAACCTCTAGCATTTACTTTTACTCTCTCTGACCCTATTTCACCATAAATGTGACGTTAATCACCCTGGAATTTGCATGTGAATTTCATCATATGAATTCTATTTAATTTCAAATTTTCCTCTCTCCATCTCCCTAAATGCCTTCAGCTAAAAGTGAAGGTGTCCACTGAGGTGGCCATCACTAATATGGACCTGTCTGTAGTGGATAAGGACCAGAGCATCGGTACCAAGACATCCAGGTTAGAGATCCCAACCTTGTATATGAAGCCCTTTTAATACTGCCCTTGTGAGACCCGTAACTAAGACCCAGAGTTTTTTCCTGGTAAGGAAAAACTCCTGGCCTTGCCCATTAGCCACACAAAATATATGGAATGTATGTATTTTTTCATTTCCAGGGTGGACTATCCCTTCAAGGCCAAGGGTTCCTTTATTGCAGACAGCCACCAGAACTTTGCTATGACATTCCAGTTAGTGGATCTCAACACTGGAGTAGAGCTCACCCCCCATCAGGTATTTAGCTGTTCCTGTGTGTCTAAATGTGTCATATTCATACCCTCATTCTGTCAACATTGCATTGTGCTGTTATATCTCTGAGTATTGTTATTGTCTTTCTGTCCAGACCTTTGTGAGGTTGCACAATCAGAAAACTGGCCAGGAGGTTGTGTTCGTTGCTGAGCCTGACAGTAAGAACCTTTACAAGTTTGAGCTGGACACAGCAGAGAGGAAGTCTGAGTTTGACTCTATGTCTGGAACCTATGCCCTCCACCTCATCGTGGGAGATGCCACCTTGGAGAACCCCATTCTGTGGAATGTGGCTGATGTTGTCCTGAAGTTCCTTGATGAGGAGGCCCCAGCAGCCATCCAGTCTAAGACCCTATACATGCCCAAACCAGATATCCAGGTAAACAACAAGTCTTGCATATAAATGTAACACATTAGTGTGTTTCTCTACTCTTCTGGTTGCTAGTCATAGCTTGAAATGACTATATATTGAAATTAGCTATATTGCTGCGCTAACTCTGGTGCAATATCCATGTTGTGTGTGTGGTCGCTGACAAATACATAGATGAATAGCTGGGATGTTCACTAGGAACAAAACGGGGAGGGACCTACCTGAATTTGTCCAATAGAAACTCTAATTTTTGTTGCCTAACGCTTTCCATTTGCTATGGTTTGGACTAATGATTACACCAATGTACATGTGGTCGCGGAAAACAATTGGATGAATAGCTGGACTTGACTGATGTTCTTGTCGTGTGTAGCACTTGTTCCGGGAGCCAGAGAAGAAGCCACCCACAGTGGTGTCCAACGCCTTCACAGCCCTCGTTCTCTCACCACTCCTCCTGCTGCTTATTCTGGTGAGAATCTATGCTTAAAGTTTGGAATTGGTTTGAAGGTCAAAGGTATCTTTTTTTTAAGTTTTTTTGTTTTGTTTTTTGAAAATGTTAATCTGCCTCTGTTCAGTGTGACTATTTTTCTGTTGAACTAGGCCCTTTAGAATAAAACCTTGATACTTCCTGAATGAGCCTTGGTTTTTAATTAACAACATGTTTTGATTTGAAGTGACAATAGCTATGTTGTATGTAAATTATGTATTTTATATGACATTTACAGTTTTGAGTGTATTGTCCATACTGCGAAAAGCTTGCATCGGTGCATTGTAAATTAATCAGTTTTCAGACCTTTTGTTGTACTGCCGTGGTCCATGAACAATATTCTCTTGTTCTTTCCCCCTCTCTGTTCAGTGGTTCAAACTCGGGGCCAACATCTCAAACTTCAGCCTCTCCCCCAGCACTGTCCTCTTCCATGTGGGCCACGCATGTGAGTACAGAGTTCTGAGTCATGGATTACAATGGAAACTACTTGAATTGTCACTCCACCGATATCTCTTTTCCTAGTTGATCCCCTTTACTCTTGTGTTATTGTGATGTTTCAGGCATGCTGGGACTGATGTACGTCTACTGGACTCACCTCAACATGTTCCAGACCCTCAAGTACCTGGCCATCATCGGCAGTCTCACCTTCCTGGCTGGAAACCGCATGCTGGCCCAAAAAGCAGTCAAGAGGTATGGCTTCTGTTAGCGTTCGCAACACAGAGATTTTCTGCCTAGAGAGCTCTTTACCATAGGGAGAAGATTTGACCTTTTTCATATGAGTGGGGCTTTGGGACCTCTTGGTGCTTCTCAGAGATTGTGGCTGCCGGACGTTCACTCAGGGCCCTTGAGATTGTGTGTAAGGGCCTACTGTGACACGCTGCCCCCTCAGTGTGTGTCCCCCCCAGGGGCCCCTTACCCTGCCAGGCTAGCAGAATAGTGGAGCCGCGGCTGTAGAGCGTATGTCCACTGGGACCATAAGAGGGCCTGGCCAGATTGAACTGTGTGGGTGAATTTCCTCTCAAGCCTTCCACATGTAGAGCTCTCCAAAGGCCATAGAGACACAGCGGTAATATGTATGTCACTGGCTGAAGACGTCAAGCTCTAATTGCCCAGTGTTACTGAGGAATTACTGCACCTTGCTCCTGTCCTTTCTGACCCGGTCCTTTTAACCATATGCTAGTCTCATGATCCTTTTTGGTTGATGTGGAGTCAGTGGATTTAATTTCACAATTGATGAAACTTGACAAGGTTCTGCTTGCCTGACTTTCTCTTGCCACTGTCTCCTTAACTTTCCTGTCTACTCCTTGCTACGTTTCTCTCTTTCAGGATTGCCGCAGAGCAAAGTAGTAGGTTGGCAAAGTATAGGAGCCTGCGGTAAAGGCCTGTTTTCTAATAACAAAGGGCCAGTCTTCCAGGCTGAAGTAAGGGCATCCCTATGGACTGCATCCCCAATGCCCTGTATAATGCATGGCTGTGTGATGCAGTGCTCACTCACTCTGTCTAGCGTTTTTGGCCGGCATCTTGCTCATCCCACCACACAATCATCTTTGCTCACCTTTTTCCCCCATCCTCTCCATGTCACCATTTTATTAATGGTAATATTGCCTGCCATTGTACATGGTTATTCTAAAGATGATGCAACATGTGTGGCGTTTCCTCATTGGCTAAAACTCTTCATTATCCTCATTTGTTCTGCAGTTCATGTTCTGTTGTGGAGAAATCCTATACACTTCCTCTTTATGCCGGAAAGAAATGCATGAAGAAGTTTCGCACATCAGATGTTTTAATTTATCCAGGGTTTCTCATGCAGTCTTTAAATTAGTGGTCTTTATTTCAGATTATTTTGTGCCCAATAGAAATTAATGGTAAATAATGTATTGTCATTCTGGAGTCACTTTTATTGTAAATAATAATAGAATATGTTTCTAAACACTTCTACTTTAATGTGGATGCTACCATGGTTACGGATAATCCTGAATGAATCGTGAATATTGATGAGTAAGAAAATTGGAGGCATAAATATAATTTCCCCCCCCAAAATGCTAATTTCCCGTGTTAATGTAATGGAGAGAAGTTAGCATGTCTTGGGGGTATGATATTTGGGTGTGTAACTTTCTCACTCATCATTATTTATGATTAATTCAGGATTATCCGTGACCATGGTAACATCCACATGAATGTAGAAGTGTTTAGAAACATTCTATTCTTATTTACAATAAAAGTGACTCCAGAATGACAATACATTATTTACCATTCATTTCTATTGGGCACAAAATAATCTGAAACACAACCCAAAACAAACAAAATGCATCCAACAAGTTTGTAGAGTCACAAGCTTGATGTAATCATTGCATGCTGGGAATATGGGACCAAAAACTAAACTGTAGACTACTTTTAATAAACATAAGTAAATTTGTCCCAATACTTTTGGTCCCCTGAAATGGGGGGAGACTATGTACCAAAAGTGCTGTAGTTTCTAAACAGTTCACCTGACTATTGATGAAAATACCCTCAAATTAAAACAGTCTCACTTTAACCTCCATAGTCATTGTATCATTTCAAATCCAAAGTGCTGTACAGAGCCAAAACAACAACAAAATGTCACTCTCCCAATACTTTTGGAACTTCACTGTAGATTATTGTTTAAAGGTTTGTCTGTCTGATAATAAACATGTACAACAAATGTTCTAATGTATGTATTTTCTTCTCTGGCAGAATTGCAAGTAAATGATGACAGAAGATTGAAGAAGACTGAAGATACTTAGGTTTTTGGTTTTCAACGATTAATTTAAGGACTCATCAACCATCAGACTGTCATCAACGGCATGTTATTCCATGAATCCAATGGAACATTTCAAATGCAGTTTTACTTTTCATTTTTTCACTTGAAAGTAAATGTTAAAATTAAAGGTATTGGTAGAGTGATCGGACAGATGCTTACTGACGCATACTGAGGGCTGTAACGCTAACCATCCTTGCAAACCAACTTTGCAAATGCCTTTTTTATTTTATTTTTCACAATTGGCTTGGGGATATCATTTTGTGGTTTCATAGTGAAATGTGGATAGATATTTTTTATTTTTTTTGTACATTCCTGTTTCTCTGCCCTTACCACTGCTTCGTAAAAATGTGTCGTAAGGCCTTTTGATAGAAGTTGATTGAGGTTGCTTCACTGTTCATCATAAGTCTGTAATATTTGCTTGTCTCCTCACTGAATTTACATGAGCGTGAGGGTGTGAGCTATTCTCCCTTACAATCAAGACCCAAAATCCTAGAAAAACTGATGTTTTTTGTAATTAAAGAAATGGGGATTCATTTGAGTGTACTGCTTTTTCTTATTGGTGCAGTAAACACTGTAATTCTATCATATTTCAAAGTCCTTGAAATAGTAGTCCCCTATACAAAGCATTTGTTTCAGTTGGATGAAGGGGGCAAAATGAATGCACTGGACTCAAATATCTTTGCTTTATTGTGAAAACTGTGGTTACATATCCTTTAGTACAATTGTTTGTCAGTGTATGAACTGAGTGACGTGTTGCTTTTCTTGACTCAAAGCTTTGATAGGAAAATAGCATTATTTCTTTCATCTTATGACACGTTCAGGTCATTAGGGTTGGAGAAAGCCAGATTAACACTTCCTGTCTTCACTTTGTCCTCGTTTACATTCACTACATAAAAGTCTGGAAGAGAATAAGTAAGAATATTAGTTAAATCACAACTGTGCATTTCCACGTGACACACTTCACAAATTACAATTTGGCAATGTATGTGCATGCCCTGAATGCTTACAAATAACTTGTTTTAACTTATCTGCTGTAAAATCATGAGATTTCCATACCGCGTACTGGATGGGAACTGTACCTTGGCTTCTTGACATTGTTTTGCTGTCGCCTGCGACTCTGTTTTTTCTGAACAGATGTCAGATCATGCTTGTAGGTGCCCTCATAAATGTCTGACTGGCATTTCACATTATAACTCCGGCCTTCTACTCTGGGTTTGAAAAGAAACAATAGAATAAGTACATGCGCTTTCTATACTTAATTATTAGATAGATAGATAGATAGGTACTTTATTGCTCCCCCGGGGGGGAAATTTCATTGTTACTAAATATATACTTAAATATAGTATATCATTACTAACTGACAGTGCCTAAACATCCACTACTCACTGTAGCCTTTTTCCCATGATGCTCTGTAGGAACTTCCTGGCTGAGATTTGACCTAGAACCTTCCTGTAGCTGTTGGTGAAGATAGCGTCAGCATGTCTTCCTGATCTGAGATGGAAGGGAGTACATGACCATTTGATGGATAGATGTATTGAAATTTCAGTTAACCTTATTGCCTTGATACCATTATTGAGCTATTGAAACTTTTGGGGTGGCACTGACCGTAGTTTGGCTTTTTGCTTAAGGGGAGTGCTGTTCTCTTCCAGCAGGTGCATGGGATGCTCTATAGAGGAGGTCATCAGGATGGAAGTGTCCCTCTGACCAAACCTGGAGAAAAAAAAACACAGAAACATGGTATGATGTAATTTTTTTTAGAGGTATCCACCCACTGGGCAAAAACTGTTTGAATCAAAGTTGTTTCCACTTCATTTCAGCCCAAAAAATCAGTGTGATGATGTTGAATCAACTGATTGGATTTGCAAAAAAAACAGTTTTTTTTTACCCAACTTTTAACCTAAATCTAATGACATGAAATATTTTGTTGATTTCACGTTCAATTCACGTTAGTTGAGAACTATCAAAACTAGACGTAGGAACTGACGTCGTCAGACACTTTTTGTCTGATTTCACTTGGATAAAGATCAGGATAACATCTAAAGACCTGCGTCACTATAGGCCGTCATTGTAAATAAGAATTTGTGTTAAACAAATCAAAATATATTATATATTTCAGATTCTTCAAAGTAGCCACCCTTTGCCTTGATGACAGCTTTGCACACTCTTGGCATTTTCTCAACCAGCTTCATGAGGTAGTCACCTGGAATGCATTTCAAAAGTTCAAAAGTTAATTTGTGGAATTTCTTTCCTTTTTAATGCATTTGAGCCAATCAGTTGTGTTGTGATAAGGTTGGTGGGGGCTATACAGAAGAAAGCCCTATTTGGTAAAATACCTAGTCCATGTTAGGGCAAGAATAGCTCAAATAAGCAAAGAGAGAAATGAAGGTCAGTCAATACAGAACATTTAAAGAACTTTCAAAGTTTGCAACTGCAAAGTTTTTGCAGTTGCAAAAACCATCAAGTGCTATGATAAAACTGGCTCTCATGAGGACCGCCATAGGAATGTAAGACCCAGAGTTACCTCTGCTGCAGAGGATAAATTCATTAGAGTTACCAGCCCAAATAAATGCTTTACAGAGTTCAAGTAACAGACACATCTCAACATCAACTGTTCAGAGGAGACTGTGTGAATCAGGTCTTCATGGTCGAATTGCTGCAAAGAAACCACTACTAAAGGACACCAATAATAAGAAGAGACTTGCTTGGGCCAAGAAACACGAGCAATGGACATTAGACCGGTGGAAATTTGTCCTTTGGTCTGGAGTACAAATTTGAGATTTTTAGTTCTAACGGCCGTGTCTGAGACGTGGCGTGAGTGAATGGATGATCTCCGCATGTGTATTTCCCACAGTAAAGCATGTAGGAGGAGGTGTTATGGCGTGGGGGTGCTTTGCTGGTGACGTTGTCTGTGATTTATTTAGAATACAAGGCACACTTAACCAGCATGGCAACCACAGCGTTCTGCAGCGATACGCCATCCCATTTGTTTTGGGCTTAGTGGGACTATCATTTGTTTTTCAACTGGACAATGATCCAACACACGTCCAGGCTGTGTACGGGCTATTTTACGAGCCTTTGCTCATGTTTTATCTCAGCCCCTGCAAATGCAGAATGAGCATGAGGAAGTCTATCACTAGCGGGTTAAGTTTCTCAAAATCAAGTGAAATCGGCCCAAAAAAAGTGGACACCTATAAACTTTAAAGCAATGATAAAGGGAATATTGGAAATTATAAAGATGCAGTTTTTTTTGACAGTTTGTTTTGCATGCTATCTAAAACAACAACCATATTTCAAATGCAATCATCTCAATTGTAGCTGGGTCAAGTGACCATTTTCGGTAAATGTAGTTTTCCGCATATGCATAACAATGGTCTCATACTTTGCCCCCAAAAGCTGTTATTAATGCACTGTGCAAATGTTACACATTTTAGTGAGTAATCCAGACATCCTGACCCTCGTTAGCATAACAAGAAGACAGGGCACACTATGACAGGCAGACTGACCCCTGATAGATTTAGTGCATCGTGTTCAGAGGTAGACTGCTGTCTGCAGTTATTCTCTGTTTCTTTCTGCCCTCTCATGGCAGTCCAGTCTTTGTCTGTTACTAACCACACCTCATGTTCATTCCATTGTTACACCGTCCATCAGTGGGATGAAGCATCCATCAATTTTTCAGCAGCACAGGGTGAAAATGTAATTCTTGAAAAGGGAGCTAGCAGAGAGTATTGTGTATACCTGGCCCCTGGTCAAGGAGACTGGGGGCAGAGTAGGGGGGATAACTGCAGTTCAGGTGTGGATCATTCCACTCAACAAGCTCTGCGTCATTAGCCTGTTTAACAAGAGGGTTAGTAACATATTTTACTGAGGGGATTTAGTTGCTGTTCCCCAGAGATTGGTATTAGAGCACTTACACATTTGAGTGTTGTACATGTCACTCAAAAGGCAATGCACACTGCTACTGACATATCTACTAGGGGTTAATGAAAAGCTAATTGATTCAAAATGTAATTGAATTAGATGACATCATCAGATGACAAATTACAGCATTGTTTTCGATGCTCTAGCAGTAAATCTACTAGAATCATAAATCACTCTTTTGTATTTAAGTTCATTATTGGTTAGTGAGCTTTTACCAGTTTTACTCATATTGATATTTAATTATTCAACATCAATAGCATTTTTGATAGCAAACTTAAATAATGTATTATCGGAAACAATTTTTGAAATAATAATTAAATAAGAAAGTAAAATAAGCAATATCGTGTCATATGTCGTACAACAGTATTTGTCAAATTAGCATGTTGGTTTATATTTTTGCCAAACGTTTTAATGCTATTAAAATGAATTTAAATGTTTAAACAAAATGTCTCTCTCTCTTACCTAATAGATGGGTAGAGTGGGGCTCCTGGTACAGACATCACCAGACAGCAGAACACCAGCAGTGCAGCTCTATCCACCATCATGGCTAGTTATGGAAAATAATGGACAGCAAGAAGAAACTACAGTGTTAAAATTACATTAGAAAAAACTGAAGCCAGTTTTCCTCACTTGGCCCCTGATCTGATATCACTGCAGTAGACATTGAGTTCTCTAGGAGAGGTAGACTTGAAGCCTTGCTATATTGTTCCGATGATTACTTTGACCAAGATAGAGAATGGATTATTCAGTGTAGCAATATGTAACCAAATAAATGTAAATATTTGCTATTATGTGAAATGTCTTTATCCACTAAATAGGTAGTTTTACTCAGGTTATATATTTTTTGTTTGACGTTCCAACCAATAAATAATTCAAGCACAAACGTGTCGTGTAGTGTAGTGATTGCATTTGAAAACTAAACATCCATGTATGATTGATGTTAACAATAGAAATGTTATCTTAACAAAAGAAGTGATTGACATATACTTGAAACAGTTGCAATATCAATGCATGTAACCATATCATCAAATGGTATTCTTGGCACACAAAAACGATAAAATCTGAAACATAAAGTTAGTTACCCAAAACGTTACCTGGATTTAATCCTTTGTGTGTTAATTCTATTGGGTTCTTCTCCTGCAGTCCTTGATGTCAGTTCAGGTCATCATCTCAGAAGTGGATATCACTCCTCTCTGAATAAACCTTTTATGTTAAATTCTCTCTCTCTCTCTCTCTCTCTTTCTTTCTCTCTCCCTCTCTCTCTCTCTCAGACAGAATGTCTGTCTCTGTCTCTCCAACCCCCACCCCCCCCTATCGCCCTCTTTCTCTCTCTCTTTCTTTCACCACACTGGTTGAGGTATACTTTAGATTTCTCTCCCTCTGCCTTCTCTTTCATTGGTGATTTATCTATTTATTCTCCTCACACAGTCCTTTTGTGAAATGGTTTTATTTCTACAACATAGCACAGCATCTTTCTTTATGTATTTAAAAAAAATGCATCTGTAAAAAATACAATGTAATTTATATTTATGGTACAGTTTTTCTGTAGTTCTGTACATATTCCTTCAAGGTGCACAACGATGGCACAGTCATAGTGGAACCTTTTGTAAATTAAGTGTTTCAAGACGGACCGCAATATTGGACGTCCTTGAGAACGCGTTTGATAGACGGGCAGTTGTTTACACATGATACGTGAAAGTCACGCTAGATAAATGCTTTCTTGTGTACAGAACGACAACTTGAGGATTCAACCGACAAGTTAATGTGCAGAAAGAAGAACGATGACATACGGAAGCATCTGCTGACTACAAATTTCTGATTAAGATGTCAAGCCATTAGCTCGCTAACGTTAGCTATTTTGAACATTGTTTTTTGTTTTACCCCATTGCAAAATGTCGCAGTAATTTACGTCATAGACGTATTTGACAATTATGAGAAACACCAACCGTTTAAGACCTATTTTTCTTACTTTTCAACAATGTTTACCTAGATGGCACTTGCAACACAGGTTGTATTGTTCAAAGCCAGTCAGCGTTCATTCTAACGAGGAGAGCAGGGTAGATAAATTCAAGACTCAAATAGCCAAAGGTCCAAGATTTCATGACTTTGTCAAGGGAGCTTCTATCAACAAACAACAGCATTTTATCACTGATGATTTGATAGACACTGACAAGCATGCCTATCTTCCTGAGGACTCAGAAATTGGGAATTCTAGGACAGGTTTGCACACTGCACTTTCACTTCACTGATAAAAAAAAAAAAGAAATCTTATTCCATTAATGACTGTTGAAATAATGCGTGTTGACTTTTATACAGTTTGTTTTGAAACGTATGGCTGTCAGATGAACGTCAACGACACAGAAATTGCCTGGTCAATATTGCAGAAGAAGGGATATCGACGCACAAGTGACGTCGCTGAGGTACAGATGACACTCACTTTTTAGGAGGATTAAATGTGCATTACCAAATATTTTTATTGACAGAAACCTGTGAATATACATTCTACTATCTCTCTCAGGCTGATGTTGTCCTCCTCGTCACATGCTCTATAAGGTAAAGTTTACGTATTTTGGGGACAGAGGGAGGCATTTTCCTTTATGTTTTGTTCACTGAACTTACAGCATACTCAAGCAAGGTTTTCTCTGATCTGATTCGCACAGAGAAAAAGCAGAACAAACAATCTGGAACAGACTACGGCAACTCACAGCCATGAAGAAAAGACGCTTAAAGAGCCGCGTACCCATGAAAATTGGAGTCTTAGGTGAATGAGTTAGTTCGACCTGTGACTATGATACATTTGATGTCTCTGTCCAAACCAACATTGTAGGATCAACACAACATTCATGCTGGCTCTGTATGTTTGTGGCCCCAGGTTGCATGGCCGAGAGGCTGAAGTCTGAGCTGCTGGAGAGGGAGAAGCTGTTGGATGTTCTGGCTGGTCCAGATGCATACAGGGACCTTCCTCGCCTCCTGTCTGTGGCCCATGGTGGTCAGCAGGCTAGCAACGTGCTGCTGTCTCTAGAGGAGACATATGCTGACGTCATGCCTGTCCACCACTCCCCCCAGGGTTACAGTGCTTTTGTGTGAGTGTCTCTCTGACTGTCACATCTTGTACAGCTAGGCAAGCGTTTATTCGTCACGTTGAATTTACTCTGGTGCGTTCTACCATTTAAAATCAGATGAGTTGGGTAATTGCATCTGAAACTCAGGACCCTAGAATTAAACAAATAATTCAATAGGATCTCTGTGTACAGGACATTGGCCTTGATCATGCATCCTTGTGTCCCTCCCTACCTGCTCTGTAGGTCCATCATGCGAGGGTGTGATAACATGTGCAGCTACTGCATTGTCCCATTCACTCGAGGTCGAGAGAGGAGTCGACCAGTGTCCTCTATCCTTGAGGAAGTCCATATCCTGTCGGAGCAGGTCAGTGTTTTAAATGTCTCTCAGGTGTGCAGTTACTGCTCTTGACTGTATGCAGGCTTTAGCTATTCTTAGCATTACTGTGTTTTTGATCTGTACCAGGGTGTGAAGGAGGTGACCCTGTTGGGACAGAATGTGAACAGCTACAGGGACACATCAGAGGAACAGTTCTGTAGTTCAGAGCCAGGCCAGCTGAGCCGGGGATTTAGGACGGTGTACCGAGCACGGCCCGGGGGCCTGCGCTTTGCTGACCTATTGGACAGAGTGTCCCTCATAGACCCAGACATGAGAATCAGGTTCACCTCCCCTCATCCCAAGGACTTCCCTGATGAGGTAGAAATGGAGTCCAAAAGGCAAACTGATGTTAATACTATTGTGATTACATTGTTGTTCTAATAGTCCGTAAGATTGTAAAGAAGGCACTCTGTTCTTATTCTGTTCACTGCTACACACAGCAAAAAAAAAGGTCAACATTTGACCGTTTGAAGGATATACAGTAGATTGTTCTCTGCATTGAACAGTTTGATGTGGACTTTGTGACCCTGGTGTTTTGTGTGTAGGTGTTGCAGCTGATTAAAGAGAGGGGGAACATCTCTAAGCAGATCCACCTCCCGGCTCAGAGTGGCAGCAGCACGGTCCTCCAGGCCATGCGCCGCGGGTAACACACTCCTCTATTTCCTCTATTTTACTTGGGACTCGAAGTAGAAATGTATGCCGATTTCAAAGAACAGATTCAAATATGTTTCGTTGTCTTAATTGTGTCCATTTTGGAAATTTCAGCTATAATAGGGAGGCGTACCTGGAGCTTGTGGATAACATCAAGAGAATTATCCCAGGTAGACCGCCTCAACTTGTTTATACGTTTCTTTGTGCTGAATAGTTGCTGGGAATTCAGGTAACAGTTGCTAACCGGTTCTGCTATGCACATTGGCTGCATGTCAACAGCGTGTTGTGTAATGGACGTTTGAAATGACTGACTGTGTCTTATTGCCAGTGGCAGTGGGTCAGGTGATGGTTCAATCCTGTGTGTGTGTCTGTCTCAGGGGTGAGCCTGAGCAGTGACTTCATCTCAGGGTTCTGTGGGGAGACAGAGGAGGACCACCTGCAGACCCTGTCTTTGATCAGGGAGGTGCGCTACAACGTGGGCTTCCTCTTTGCCTACAGTATGCGGAAGGTCAGTTCAACCCCATTAACGTACTGGAAATTATTCCACATTTTTTATCAATACCATTGGTGTAGAGGATGGGTTCACAACTGCTTTTTTTTCATCAAGTTTGAGTTTGTGAAATCCAGGCCCCTCTAAATTAGACAATATTTTCAAGAGTGAATTAAATGTAATTTATTGTGTTAATGCCGTATACCCTGTGTACACTGCTGTGTCCTCTCTCCCAGAAAACCCATGCATTCCATCGTCTTCAGGACGACGTGCCAGCGGAGGTGAAGCAGCTGCGGCTAGAGGAGCTCATCAGCGTGTTCAGAGAGGAGGCCACCAAGGTCAACGCTGCCCTCGTCGGCAGTACACAGCTCGTCCTAGTGGAGGGAGTGAGTACAATGTCTTCTGCTCTTGAAATAGAACGCTCTCCTCATATCTTGGGCCTTTTGCTTGGCCTTCCCACCTGACCTGATTGGGAGAAACTCCTATCCCTACTCATATGGTTACTATTAGCATAGTGTACATCTCTAAATACAAATGAATTGAGCCTCTGCTCCCCACACCTCAGACTTACCCTGCATGGGCAGACAAGCTATTTAGACCGGACCGATTGATCTTTACCCGTGGCGTGCAAGCTTAGCGTTATAGCAGGTCGAGCCAACAAGGTTTCAACATGCACTGGGCGAATTGGGTAAAACCCACTCTTAATTCACATATAGGCAATGGTACTTAATCGTCCCACATTGTTCCGATATAAATTGACCTTGTTTTCACGTCCCCTCAGGAGAGTAAGAGATCAGCTCACGACCTGTGTGGGAGGAACGATGGGAATGTGAAGGTGATCTTCCCTCGGCAGGAAGTGGCTGGTCAGCCCACTGACAAACGCACTGACACACACACTGCCCCCATCAACCCGGGAGACTATGTCCTGGTCAAGGTACAATTTAATTCTGACATAGCTGTTTCATTCGACAACATTTCATATCACACCTAGTCACAAGACTTCTCCCTTTCAATTATACTGTATGTATGAAAAGCTTTGCTTTGATTTGATGTATGTGTTTATTTAAATGTTTATGTCCTTATAAGGGCTTAAGTAGTTACTTTCAGGACATAAGTCATTTTAGGGTAATCTGGCACCATGTTCAGAACTGCTCTGTTCCTGCCCTGTGATTGACTGGCCTGTCTCCCATACAGATAACATCAACCAACTCCCAGAGCCTGAGAGGACACGCCCTCAGCCACACCTCTCTGAGTGACACAGCCACACGTTTACCTGACCACCGCCATGACGGACAACTGGCTTCAGTCTCTAGACACGGTGTCTAGTCCTCCGTCCTCTGGTCTTTCGTCCTCTGTACCCTGAAAGTGAGTGTGGAGTGGACGTCGTCTGTGGCACCACAACGCAGCGGTAACATCGACAAAGATGTTAGCTCAAACCAGAGACAACTGACTGAAGAAGACTTTTGCCAATTGAAAACAAAAAAGCTTTATTGTTATTTGTTTAATTATACAAATATATTCATTATAAATTGTACGAAAGTGGAATACTGAAATGATTGGAAGATATTTCTATTTTAGAATGTGGTGTTTTGTTTGAAAGTTTATAATACATTTAGATTTTCAAACATGAATTGCCTGTTTCATTGGTTTGATTTGATTGTTGATTTGCAGTGGGATTTACATGGCACTTATCCTGTGAACTGAACGTCTGTCCCAATCAGCATGCAGTCCTGGAGAGAGAAAAGCAACAGTAGTTTCTCAAATATAAGACACAAACACACTGTTTTATTGTATAGGAGATATTGTAAATGATAGATGTTGGTAGCACTGAGCTCTTCAATATAGTAATGTACCTTCAGGACCTGCAGCTGAGTGTTGACAAGGTTCATCTTTCCAATAGAGGGAAGGGGAAAACCCTTCTCTAGGCGAGCTATAGGATAAAAACACAGTGGTCAATCAGTGCAGAAACAATGAATGTGTCCATCCACCAAAAGTTTAGATTTCAGCTAATTTTAACGTTCTGTCATAAAGAGCACATGTTAAACTTAATAAAAAACATGTTTTCCTATCTCGAGGTTAAATAAAAAGATTTAGTGCCAAGTAAAGTAACAGGGTTGACCGTAACAGGGTTGACCGTAACAGGATTGACGACTTCAATTTAAATCAGCCATAAATCCCCCAGTGACGGGGATTAGAAGCTTGTTGTGTGCAACAGGGAGGCCAATTGAATGCAAGCTTCACAAAAAAAGGAAGTTCAGACATTTCTAACCTGTTTATCTATGGGTAACGGGGTTGATGTGTTTTCCACCAGATAATTGGCCAAAAAGAGTAGAACCAGCTCACCTGCTTTTACTCTAGGATTGTACTATTAGATGTTCAATGTTTCTTTTAAAATATTTTAAAAAAGTTTCACCATATTAAAATGAGAATTAAGTTCACGTAACAGGGTTGACCTTAAAATGAGGGACAGGTGTAAATTAATCACATTCAATAAAAGAACATAGAAATGACTTTGTTGAAGCAACAAAATAACTAGGGTTTTACAATGATGGTTAAACTTGGAGAAATTTGGGAATTAAAATCTTCCTAGAAGTGAAACAGATTGATTGAATTCTCCCATCTGTATTAATGGGCACTTTTTAATATAACAGGCTTTTAAAATTCAATATTGCTGCACAATTTCTACTTAAAATATATAAAAAGAGCACTTTTCATGGAAAGACCCAAATATAAATAATCAAGAAAAGAAAACACTCACCGTTGAACTTTGGTATCACAACCACTTTCAGAACCATCAGGAAGATGTTGTCAAGAGATCGAACCTGTATCAGTGTTTAGATTGTGTTTAAAAAAAGCAAGTTATAAGCAAGTAAGTTATAAGCTCTGAGTATGCAATTCTTACCTCAAACTGTCCCACATAACTAGTTCCCAGAGTCATCTCAATTCTGTGAAAAGAAGACCGAATTCACTTCCTTTGGTCAGTTTCTGAAAAATATTTTCTTCCCCTTTTTGCATCTGTGTAGACAATCATACTCACTTGTTCAGAGTGACAGCCCCAGCCAACTTCACCCCGCTCACATACATTCGAGCGCTGACACTACTCTCCTGTAGTGAGAACGAAGAGCTTGTAGAGTTATGTATTACAGTCTGACCTACAGCATTCTACCTCCTGAATGAGTGACTTGACATAATGACTGACTGACCATGTTGAGGACGAAGAGGGGAGAGAGAGTGGTGTTGGGCTGGATGGCGTAGGCCGTCACGGTGCCGCTGGCCTGGACAGTCACGTTGTTGGGCTCAAAGGAGATGGTGGGCTCCTGTACCGTCTTCACCAGCAGCTTCATCATCATGCCAGGGAAACGCTTGGCTATCTGAAAGCACAGAGGAACATATTCACTCTTCTGACCTGAGGAGAACACTCACGGTATCCTCTCTTAGATACAAACAAAGAGTAAATGTTTGAACAAAGGCACGTTTCCATCTCTAGAGGGCCTGTAATGTCATATTCTGTACTGTTCTGAATATCATGAGGTAGAATGAAGACAATGGTGTGTTGCGTTTATCACCTCTGGAATGAAGGCCCCAAACGTTCTGGTGTTCAGCCGGATGGGAGAGCTTGGAGGGATCTGTCAGGAGAAAATGGAGGGGAGGATTCTGTATCACTCTATGGATGAGTCTGTCTGGAACAAACACGTTTGCAGTTGTGAAGAGATCCTCACCATATCATCAGTGATATAGAGGCTAAGGGCTCCAGCATTGTTGTACACGAAGCCTGCAGAGTTCATGGTGAAGGCAGATATTCCGATGTAGAGCATGTTGTTGACCTGAGGAGGCAGGGAGAAGGCCGTGGGGGAGAACGGAGGCTCCTGGTGCTTCCCAATGTTGTAGAACTCACCCTACAGAGAGAGAGCAAAGAGAGAAGTAGAAAGATTTGACTTTTATGACTCTTGCTTGTTTACATCTTTGAACGGATACATTGGTAGTTTGAAATCGGGAGTTCTCACCTTCAAGCTGAAATCAATGGAGGAATTTGAAATGGTGGGTGATGCCACCATGCAATATTCAAGTTCAGCATACTTGTCCACTTTGGCTAGAACTTCAAGATGGCATAACATTTATTTATTTTTGTATCAATTTAGTAGCCTGGGAATTACACAATAATGAACTAATAGATTAATTATCGTAAGTTCTGTATGTACAAGTTGTATTTTACCATTGAGAGTTTTGAGGTGTGGGTTCATGTCAGTAATAGCATCAGCCACTAGGGGGCAGATCTGTAACAATGAACAGGGTGATTATTATTGCCAAGTCAACAGAACAAGAATAACCTGTTGTGATTGTTGAAGTGAGTTCAGTCAGAGAGGAAGAGAGTCTTTGGTTAAGTCTGCGGCCTGGCATTTCTCACCTGATTCTGCAGAGCACTACGCAGGGCCTTGTCAATGTAGTCACTGAAAAGGTTGTACAGCCAGCTGGGAAACAGGAACCAAAGCACAATAAATCCACGTACCAATCATTTTTTGACATTGTGGTTTGATTAGGCTTCCTTAAATCGGTAACAACCATTCTCACAAAGTTTTTAGTGGACTATAGTGTTTTGTGCAGCTATATAGTCTAGTTACCTGGCTCCTCCATGGAACTTGATGCTGGCACTGCCCACGTTTGCCACACAGTTGACATTGCTGACTGTTGGCCTGCCAGTCTCATCACTCTTGATTTTAATAATGTCAGTGATGGTGAGTCCATTCACTTCCAGGTCGAAGGAGCCACTGTCTTTTCTAGATTGTTACCGAGAAAATAAGGATTGTTGATCGAGTCCTTTGTTTTATGGACAGACCCAAGAGAAAATTGTGCAGCAGTGTTCAATCCTGGTCCTGGGTAAATAGTGGGTGTGCAGCAGTGGAGGCTGCTGAATGGAGGACGGCTCATAATAACGTCTGGAATGGAGTCAATGGAGTGTTATCAACCATATGGAAACTCCATTCTAGCCATTATTATGAGCCGTCCTCCCCTCAGCAGCCTCCACTGGTGAACAGGATTTTGTTCCAGCTTGCTTGTACAATCCAGTTCGTCCCGAGGATGCACTTACATGAAACGGAGGTATCGGATATTCCAGTTTCCATGCAGGTTGATGAAGGCATTAGTAATGGCCAGGCTGATTCCAGTACCTGGCACCAGTGCCAGAGCAGATGTCGGCAGTCCCAGATTCACTATCGTCATTCTGGAGGACAAAATCGGAGTACTCAGAGACAGAGTTGGTTGATAGGGGCGTGTTGTGAACCCTGCAGCATTTGTAAGCACAGTTGACTATATCAACATCAATTTACATGAGATATGCAGATCATTGCAAATGTATTTGACAGCAATGTATTTTGGAGAAAAAATATATTTGATTTACTCCCTTACCCTGTCAAACTGTACTTGACCTTGCCAATGGGAGCCACTCTTTCTGTCCCAGAGAGGTCTGGGACCTTAATGGTCTTCAGTTTCTTCTGCAGAGATGCCATCCCAATCTGTTTGCCTGTGGACAAGACAGGATAGCAGGGGATTGGGACAAAATTATCACATGATCACAACACACAGACAGACTCATTAAGCTCTATTGCCCTTGCCTTACACCTACCATATTCAATGCCCTTCACTGTGAGTTTAACCTTGACTCCAGGGTTGGTGGCCAGAGTTAAGGGGATGAGAGCCAACAGAGCCAGCCAACAGCATGGAGACATCTTGACTGCAGTCACCTGTATGGAGGACAAACCAACAATATTATATATATTCTACAATGTAGGTGAATTGTTTGTCATAACACAAATGAGAACATCCTTTAGACATTTGGGCTACCCCTTTCAAGGGACAAAAGTTGCTGGCAGGTGAATTAAATCGAGCACACATCCATAGACAAACATTGGCCGTATTTATTTTATTTTATTTCACCTTTATTTAACCAGGCAAGTCAGTTAAGAACAAAATTATTTACAATGACGGCCTACCCTGACCAAACCTGGATGTGCAGCCCTATTGGACTCCCAATCACAGCCGGATGTGATACAGCCTGGATTCTAACCAGGGACTGTAGTGACGCCTCTTGCACTGAGATGCAGTGCCTTAGACAACTGCGCCACTCGGGAGCCCCAAAATAGAATGGTCTTACTGAAGAGCTCAGTGACTTTCAACGTGGCATCGTCATAGGATGCCATGTTTCCAAAAAGTCAGTTCGTAAAATGTCTTCCCTGGTAGAGCTGCCCTGGTCAACTGTAAGTGCTGTTATTGTGAAGTGGAAACGTCTAGGAGCAACAACGGCTCAGCCGCAAAGTGGTAGGCCACACAAGCTCACAGAACTGGACCGGCGAGTGCTGATGCGCTTAGCAAGTAAAAACTGCCTCTGGAAGCAACGTCAGCGGGACCTGTCGTCAGGAGCTTCATGAAATGGGTTTCCATGGCCGAGCAGCTGCACACAAGCTTAAGATCAACATGTGCAATGCCAAGCATCGACTGGAGTTGTGTAAAGCTCACCGCCATTGGACTCTGGAGCATTGGAAACGCGTTCTCTGGTGTGATGACTCACACTTCACCATCTGGCACTCCGACGGCCTAATCTTGGTTTGGCGGATGCCAGTAGAACGCTACCTGCCCCAATGCATAGTGCCAATTGTAAAGTTTGGTGGAGGAGGAATAATGGTCTGGGGCTGTTTTTCATGGTTCAGGCTAGGCCCCTTAGTTCCAGCAAAGAGAAATCTTAACGCTACAGCATACAATGACATTCTAGACGATTCTATGCTCCCAACTTTGTAGCAACAGTTTGGGGAAGGCCCTCTCCTGTTTCAGCATGACATTGTCCCCGTGCACAAAGCGAGGTCCATACAGAAATGGTTTGTTGAGATCGGTGTGGAAGAACTTGACTGGCCTGCACAGAGCCCTGACCTCAACCCCATCGAACACCTTTGAGATGAATTGGAACACCGACTGTGAGCCAGGTTTAATCGCCCAACATCAGTGCCCAACCTCACTAATGCGCTTGTGGCTGAATGGAAGGAAGTCCCTGCAGCAATGTTCCAACATTTAGTTGAAAGCCTTCCCAGAAGAGTGGAGGCTGTTATAGCATCAAAGGGGGGGACCAACTCCATATTAATGCCCATGATTTTGGAATGAGATGTTCGACGAGCAGGTGTACTTCACATATTTAATTTTACACATATTTAACACCTTTTTTGGGGTAGGCACAAAACTACCTCCATACTTCCATACATTTTTTAAACCGGTACCGGTTACCTTCAGACGAGTCCACTGACACAGAGAACACCATTCCATAGTGGTCATATTACTAGTGGTCCATAGTGGTCATACGATTTTCGGGATGTCTCATGGTCTGACAAACACCCTAGCTCGGCTACCTTCCACCGCAGCAGGATGGAATTTAATGGAGATTTTTTTTAAATATTACTTAGATTGATGTACCGGTGCGTCAATAGACTATAAGGGGGTTTAACCTATGTCTGACTTAGTTTCTATTTACCAATAATGAGCAGGTTAGCGTTTTTCGTTATAAATCTTGTTCTGGAGGCAGCTCTGCAGAGTGGTCACTAGCACAGCCACAAAACCATAAAACCTGATTGTAACCACACTGATAACCATAATGCCTAACCCTAACCTTAAATTAAGACCAAAAAGCACATTTTTGTTTTCATACATTTTTACAATGTAGTCTATTTTGACTTTGCAGCTGGCCTATCTAAGGGGAAAACGCTCAGTTCTGCCTCCAGGACAAGACTGAATAAACATTAACCTGCCAATAATGAAGCCATCGTTTGCCACAATCTTATGACCGATCAGAAGAATTTCTGAAATGGACAAAAACACAGCTTCCCTGACACCGCCAACACTTGGGGAAACCCATATTTCATATCCTTTTAAAGAGGAGTTGCACATTATTGGGCTTGCCAGTCAGAAGGGCAAAAAATGAAACAAATCTGAACTTCTATCATTATCTGATAATCAAAATGTATTCTTAAAAACACACTTTTTACAGACCAACAGAGTTTCATCCTTAGTACCCCAGTGATCATCACTTTGAAAATGATAATCTCTTTCTGTTGACTGGCAACTGATTCTGAATGACAGACAATCAATGTAATCAGCCACAAATGTTGTCTTACAGGTCCTGATTGGAGCCCTGGGGGATGGGGAAAAAACCCAAACGTTACAATCCAGACTTGATTCACTTTAGGGCTCTGAAAGAGCTGAGTGTTTCTGTCCGAGCTGCAGATAAAGCCACATGACCCGTGAGGAGTTAGCATGAGCTGGGTCTATATTGAATTATGCTTTGCCTGAAATTAACAGAGGTAAGGAAAAGAAAGTAGACAGCTAACTTGCTAAATCACAGATGTGTGACTAATGCGTTTGAAGGAACTCTGTGTAGAGAGTTGGCTGTTTGTGAAGACCCTCCCCAATGGAATCAGATTTAGGTGGTTTTACTTCATGAACAAATTGAGAATGTTGAAGAAATTCTCAAACCATTCTTCATATAGACAGTTCCTCAACTACCCAGAGACAAAAAGAGCAATTTTGACCAGTGTTTGGGAAGCTACTTGGAAAATATAGTTGAACAAGCTACTAATTACTTCACACTGGAAGAAGTTAAAGGAAAATGTTTTCAAGATGTAAGTTTCAAAATACAGAAATCATCACAGTATGATGCTGCGTTTTGCAAAATGCATCATATGGGGAGGATTTCTGTATTTTTAAATACGTATTATAAAAACCTGATTGCTGACAAGCAAAACAGTTTGGGACTATGTCAACAATGGACTAATGAAACACATATGGAAAGATCGATTTTGGGTGGAGTTTTTCTTTGAGCTAAGAAGCTAAGCTAATAAAAATCTAAACTTTGTGGAAAATGTTCATATCTATATCGGAAATGTCATAAAAATCTAATTGCAAGAACAAATCACTCTGTAGTCAGATGCTAACAGAATATGTAATTTAGCCTATTAAACTGAAAATGAAGTGAAAGTGAAAATTTAGCCAAAAAAGAAAGGACATTATTTCCTACCTCACCTATATTTTCTTTTCGCCCAAAAATGCGGTGTGTAGTTCCAGTAGTTATCTACACCGCTACATGGCAAAAAAATAATTAACTACAGAACACTACATAGATATTAATTTAGTTCAACTACCACCAAGCTACTGCAAAATGTAGTTCAATTACTTGTAGTTCACTACTCCCTAACACTGCTTTTGACATACTGTATAATTTACCACACTGTATCTCACCCACCATCTAGCCTGCTTACTCAGTGGGGATTGAGGAGTGACCTCTTTCATAATAAAGGCACTCTACAATACATTTTCCATAAATACCTGCAAAACACACCAACATGGGTTCTCTTATACCCTGACACTTCTCTAAAAGTGATATCACTTTTAAACTGAGAGAAACAGAGGTCAGTCTATTTGGTATACAGTACCATTCACTACATATATGAGTTACATTGTAATAGAAAAAGCCTTATTAGCCATACACAACTCAGCAGTTACCTACCTTATGCTCTGATAAGAAAGTGGTGAAGAACTTCTGTTGTTGTTGCGCCCTGGTGAAAGGGGAAGTTCCATTCTCTGAACCAGGAAGAGTTGCTTGAAAAAATTGAATTACTGCTACTACCCATTCTGTAGATAATGGAGAGCATGGAGCGAACATTGTGCAAAGAAGGACAATCTAGTGAATGTTATCTGTTCCCTTAGTTATGTTAACAGATTATAATTCAGACCATTCAGAGAGTGATTAGTTCAGGATATGCAGTAAAGAGAGAGTAAACAATGAAGTGCCAATTTGTAAAACAATTAAACCCTTAAGTGTAGATGCTCTTAATCACACATGATTGCTTTAGGCTAATAGATAATAGAATACATGATTTGTAAATATTTTATCTTGACTTTCTTGTTACCTCACTAATGTGCCCACTAGGTACATCAGCACATTTAAGGAATGGTAACAATATGTACTGTATGAGATTATTTCAGATTATCAGGCTTTAATTCAATGTAATTATGACTGAAAATACATGTAAAATAGGGATATCAGCAACAAACTAAAAAACAGTCAAGCCTCCAGGGAAACTCATAATTCTGAATAATTATCGCTCTATAATTATTTTCACATGTCAAATAAAACAAATGAATGTAAATTCATTAGGTATGGATAGAAATGTCTCTGAACTTGTGTCTTACTTGCAGTGGTGTAAATATACTGTATACAGTGGCGATTTTGGCATGTAAATTTTGGTGGGGCAAAAAAATCAAGTGGGAAGCATGCCAGCAAAGCCACAACACAACACAACACAACACAACACAACACTAAACAATACATTAATTGCACTACAGCGGTGACAAACGGTGCCCACAAACTGTTAAGGCTAACAGCAGAGTCCCAACAGCAGTCCCAACACCTTACCACTTGACACTGCTACACCAGGCTATCAGCGGAGCCTTGTCTGGCAGCGAAACGGTTCATTCAGCCTCATTTACATAGCTGATATGGCTAACTTGCTTAAACAAATGTGGTTTCTACTGACAATTGAGATGTACAAACTATTGCGTAAGGGGACGACAAGCGAATAAGAGGCAATCCGTAATTTCGATGAAGACATTAATGAGTGAGCTAGGACGGACTGAGTCAATCTGTTCAGCACTTTTGAAAATGTACAGTGACAGAATTTAGAACATTGGCCGTTATTACAGTGTTCTCCATGTACACCAAGTCAGAACCGTAGGATAAATAATGGGGGCATATAATCAGACAATGAAAGCTCTTACAATATTTGATGATTACATTCCTCTTAAACAGGCTATTGGCTACATGTGCACCACCAAGTCAGAACAGTAGGCGAAATTAAGAGGAGAAAATAGACCGAATTATTAGGGTACATTTTCTCTAACAGCTTACTACACAACATACACTTAGTATTACTTTCTTAGCTACAGTATACATATCTCCCTGGCATATTACATCATTTATGCAGCAGCATACAATACATTTTTGGACTCACCTTGTTGTGCTGTGTTCACTTGAACAGGAAGGTGGTGCGGCGGTCCTTCGTGGGCAGAATTTGTCATCAAACTTTATCATCAAAGTCTGGCATTCTCTGGATTTATAGCGATTGCAAGACAACTGGGAACTCTGGAAAAAAAACAAGGTTGAATCATGATGTCAGTGATCTTCAGGTCGTAGCTCTAGAAAGAGGCCGGAGTTCCCGATTTACATTTCCGAGTTGGATTACCGTTCAAAACAGATTTTCCCAGTCGGAGCTAGTTTTTTCCCGACTTCCCAGTTGTCTTGAACTTACTGAAGTTAGATTTCCCAGTTCCGAGTTAACAGTTGTTTTGAGTGTGGCACAAATCATGCAAATGTTGAATGTCTATAATTGTAAACATGGAAAAGAGACCCTAAATCCCTGACTTGGGACCACACAGCCACTCCACTGATTAACAGGCTATTTTTTTTAAATTGTACCTTTATTTAACTAGGCAAGTCAGTTAATAAGAACATATTCTTATTTACAATGACGGCCTACACCGGGACAAACTCGGACAATGCTGGAGCAATTCTACGCCGCCCTGTGCCTATTCGTCTATAATTTCTCTTGATTATTTATTTATATATGACAAGGATTAAAAAGGATTTGCCAGCAGATTGTCGACTTGATTCATGATGATGACTGCTAGCTAAGATTTTGAAAGTATGATGTTGACATGATCTGCCCAATCAAAGCTACTGTAGAAATAACGCGATTTGATGTCATTTTATCTGTGGCCGATGACCTTGAGCCTTCTTGGATGGAAACTTCTATGGCAGCACCCAAGGGGCTTGATATTTCTAGCTTTACCCTTAGACTTGGCGGTGACGTAGTGTCCCCAAGAGTGACAGAACACTGAGCTAATCACGGTGCAACTAGAGAACATTACCAACACCTACGCTCCCTGTTTTCCGCTGGCTGCCCCACCACCACAGAAAGCACTGAGCTAGGCTGAAACACCTGCATTTTGGAGCTGCTTTACACAAGAAAGCTAAAAAGAGACCATGTTTGTATAAGGCTTTATTAACTCAATTATTATAAAAATGTTATACATTGTTTGCCCCACCTGCCCTGAATGACGGGTCACCACTGAGTGTAAAGTACTTAAGTAAAAATACTTTAAAGTACTACTTAAGTAGTTTTTTGCTTTATCTGTACTTTCCTTAACTATTTATATATTTGACAACTTTTACTTTTACTCCGCTACATTCCTAAAGACAATATGTACTTTTTACTGCCGTCCATTTTCTCTGGCACCCAAAAGTACTAGTAATATTTTGAATGCTCAGGCAGGACAGCAATTCATCCACCTATCAATATAACGCGTTGTCATCCCTACTGCCTCTCTGGCGGATTCATTAAACACAAATACTGTGTTGGTAAATTATGTCTGAGTGTTGGAGTGTGCCCAGAGGTACAGCGGGTGAAATAAGTATTGAACACGTCACCATTTTTCTCAGTAAATATATTTCCAAAGGTGCTATTGACATGACATTTTCACCAGATGTTGGTAACAACCAAAGTAATCCATACATACAAAGAAACCAAAACAAATAAGTTCAGAAATTAAGTTATGTGTAATAATGTGAAATGACACAGGGAAAACGTATTGAACACACTTACTGATATAATACTTTGTACAAAAGCCTTTGTTGGTAATGACAGCTTCAAGACGCCTCCTGTATGGAGAAACTAGTCGCATGCATTGCTCTGGTGTGATTTTGGCCCATTCTTCCACACAAAAAGTCCTCAAATCTTGAAGGTTCCGTGGGCCTCTTCTATAAATCTTGATCTTCAGTTCTTTCCATAGACTTTCAATGGGATTTAAGTCAGGTGATTGGCTGGGCCGTTCTAGCAGCTTTATCTTCTTTCTTTGAAACCAATTGAGAGTTTCCTTGGCTGTGTGTTTGGGATCATTGTCTTGCTGAAATGTCCACCCTCGTTTCATCTTCATCATCCTGGTAGATGGCAGCAGATTTTTGTCAAGAATGTCTCGGTAAATTTGCCCATTCATCCTTCCTTCAATTATGTGAAGTTTGCCAATACCATTTGCTGAAAAAAAGCCCCAGACCATGATGTTCCCACCTCCAAACTTCACTGTTGGTATGGTGTTTTTAGGGTGATGTGCAGTGCCATTTCTCCTCCAAACATGATGTGTATTATGACATCCAAACAGTTCAATTTTGCTCTCATCTGACCACACTATATTCTCCCAGTATTTCACTGGCTTTTCCAAATGTTGTGCAGCAAACTTTAAACGAGCTTCAACATGCTTTTTTTTCAGCAATGGAGTCTTGCGTGGTGAGCGTGCATACAGGCCATGGAGGTGGAGTGCATTATTTACTGTTTTCTTTGAGACAACATTACCTGCTAATTGCAGGTCTTTTTGAAGCTCTCCACAAGTGGTCCTTGGCTCTTGGACACCTCTTCTGATTATTCTTTTCACTCCTCTGTCAGAAATCTTGCGAGGAGCACCTGGTTGAGGCAAATTTATGGTGAAATGATTGTCTTTCCTCTTCCGTATTATGGCCCTAACAGTGCTCACTGGAACATTCAGAAGCTTAGAAATGCGCCTATAACCAATGCCATCATTATGTTTTGCAAAAATTAGGTTGCGAAGGTCTTGAGACAGTTCTTTGCTTTTACCCATCATGAGATGTGTCTTGTGTGACACCTTGGCAATGAGACCTTTTTGTAGGCCATCAGTTGGGACTGAACCAGCTGATATTAATTTGCACTGACAGGGGGGCTGGATTGCTTTTTAATTACTGATAGTTTTCAGCTGTTGTCTTGGCTTTCCATGTTTTTTTGCACCTCCCTTTCTTCATGTGTTCAATACTTTTTCCCTGTGTCATTTCACATTATTACACATCACTTAATTTCTGAACTTATTTGTTTTGGTTTCTTTGTATGTATGGATTACTTGGGTTGTTACCAACATCTGGTTGAACATTTCATGTCAAAAGCACCTTTGGAAATATATTTACTGAGAAAAATGGTGACGTGTTCAAAACTTATTTCACCCGCTGTATGTACAGTAGATTCAGTGTTGTATTCTAAGGCTTTCTAGATAATTGTGTACAGTTTTGGGTCAAGGTAGGCTTTTTTGCTTCTACATGTGGAATTTCATTAATCAGTAATATATCCATGTTGGAAACTCTTCTCAGAAGAGAAAAATGAAGTGACAGACAAAAACATTTCATTTGATTAAATATTGTGTATTTATTCAGACTGACTCACTGAGTCACATCATTGAATACCTTAATGTAAGGTTAATATTTCAATAGAAATGAAGTGATTAAACATCACAAAATGAACTTGGACAAGTCTGCAAGACATGATACTCCATCAGAGTATAGTGATACACAGTTACTGTCTTCATAAAAGACAACATAATTGTTTAAAATAAAACAGGGTTTTTCAAGGCAATTCATGTGAGCAACATTTTCTGAAATAAAGTGATCTTAAAACAGATCAAATATTGCTAATCACAGAGTGATGATAACAGGTTTAATACCCAGTTTGGGTAAATAATCCTCCTGGAGGAACGTTGATGCTGTAGCTCAAGTTGATCAATATCAAATATATAACTGATACATGTTTCACAGAAGATGCTCAGTATAATGTTAATATGACTATATCACTACACAAATGTAGTGGTAAAAAAACTGACTATCAGATGTTGACCTTAAAAACAGACCAGTCATAGACAATCACAAACAGATTGATGATATAACACCTATTCTGGTTAAAAGGTTCTCATGGAGAACCATTCAAGTTATTGTTGATCATGAATATAAACACAAGATAAACACATGAATGTTATTATTAATGGTCTTCCGAGTGGCGCAGCGGTCTAAGGCACTGCATCTCAGTGCTAGAGGCATCACTACAGACCCTGGTTTGATTCCAGGCTGTATCACAATCCGGCTGGATTGGGAGTCCCATAGGGCGGCGTACAATTGGCCCAGCGTCGTCTGGGTTTGGCCGGGGTAGGCCGTCATTGTTCACACAAATTTGTTCTTAACTGATTTGCCTAGTTAAAGTTTAACAATTATTTCAATTATCGATTTGATCATTTTCTTAGAAAAACTTTTTAACATGTTCAGAATAAAATATTCCTGTTCTCATTATTATCCATGACATTCATGTTATACCAACATTGTCCGTTGTGTTTGTCTGCGAGTGTAGCTCCAGTATGTAGTACTCTACCGCGGCCTCCAGAGGGCGATGTTGACTGGACTCTTCTCTTTGCTGATGCTGTGCTGGGCTGGGGAGCTCAGCTGAGGCAGGTCACTCTCCCTACTGTTCTTATCAGAGGATGGCTGCAGGCTCTGGAAGTGGCTCAGAAGTCTTCTCTGGGACTGTGTCTTCACCTCATCTTTAGACAGGAAGTGAACAATCTCTTGGACACACCTGGAGAAACCCTGATTGACAGGTAATGAGCAGGAGGTGGAGCTGATTGGCTGGTTCTGTTGCTGTTGTCTCAGGAAGCAAACTGTCATCTCCAGGATGCCGGCTTTGTCCAGCTTGGAGTCAGGCTGCTGGTTGAGGATCTCTGGAACCAGGAGAGACTTGAGCTGCTCAATACTGTTGTTGATACGATCTCTGTGTAACTTCTCCACCACTGGCTTTCTTAGCTGCAAGAAGAGATGAGGAGAGATATTAATAACCTTATTCTGGTGTATGACATTATTGAAACAAATAAACAATCAATCAATACAACTGAATAAACAGCATCAAATTTGAATCTTCAATTTACCTTGTTTCCCAGAGTCAGGTGTTCGTTAGAGTAGATCATAGCTGAAGTGATAGTAGGTGTCATGGCTGGATCTCTGTGCTCTAGAGGTCTTAGTGTTGAGAGAATCTGATCTCTACTGGCTTCATCTCTCCTATATATAGTCCCAAATCTGCATATGAATGTGTGGGTCTCTGGCTTGTTTGAGTTTCTCACAGTCTGTAGCCAATGGGTGAGCTTGGGAGGACAATGAGGACTATGGAGCTGCCGTGTGCTCAGTGTTCTTATTGCCGGGGGACAATGGTCACGTCTCAGGGGAACAGGTGGTGGGGTGGTGGTGATGGAGAGTAACTCATAGAACGCTGTGTGAATCTGGGAAAGTGGTGACCCCCAGGTCTGCTGCCTGATGTTGGGATCAATGACACTGACAGAGCACACGCTCATCATCACAACTTACACTTGTGGGACTGACAGTGATCCTCTACATTAAAACAGATGCTACTGCCCAAATCCTTTTGGTTATTGTTGTTGAATACTATTGTTTTTGTTACAGTGCAGGTTCAGTCACATTTAAACACTTGAAGAGGGGTTTGACCTCTCTGATTGTGCTGTTATGAATGTGTTGTGTTGTGGTCAGTTCCAGTTTCATTTCAAGGTAGGAGTGCTTATCAAATCATGTTTTAATCACAGTTGACAGGCTATCCTTGGTCAAATTGGCTTCATTCCTTCTACAAATGTGTGTTAAATACAAGATCCCCCCCACTCAATGCACTCAAACTATTGAAGATAAATCATAAGATCAATTAAGTGGGTTCTAATTGATTCAACTGGTCGATTATTGGTTTTCTACAAAGGAGGTTGGTTGCACCTTAATTGGGGAGGGGATCGTTCTAATGACTGGAGTGGAAAAAGTGGAAAGATAACAAATACATCAAACACATGGTTTCCATGGTTTCCAGGTATTTGATTCCATTTCATTTACTCCTTTCTGGCCGTTATTATGAGCCGTTCTCCCCTCAACAACCTCATGTGGTTTTCTCATTAAAAATAACAAATCTAGTATCTGCAACCATTCACTGTTAGTGTATTTTGAGAGTGGAGGGAATGAACCCTCACTTTGGGAGTCCAGAAGGTAGCAGATGTGTCCTCTGTCTTGAGTCTACTGGTCAGTGTGAGTAGAGAGCTGATCTGAGTTTCCCACACGGAGTCCTGTGTGCTGTGATCAATGCATTACAAAAGCTGCTCAGTGGACCATTAGTGACGGCTATTGGCTCTGTGTTGAACTATAGACAGAGGCTGACGTCACAGACCATCTGGGTTATGGAGGGAAACACCCAGCACACTGACTTTAATCTTAAAAGTGTGCTGCAAAACATATCCTGTATCTGTGTACTTTTTCTAAAATAGTTTTATTTCATTCACAATGATTTTGGCTTTTATGTTTATGTTCATGTTCAACTTGTGTTGTTTATATTTAGATTGTAATTTTGCAGAAGCTTCATATTCAAATTAAAACGTTTTAGGTATATGCACAGTTGCAGACAAATGTGGTTTTAGATAGAATATCATGTCTTCATTCAGCTATCACATCATAGGAAGACAGAAAAGAAGGAGGAATAAATATATGTTTTATATCCTGGGAAAACTGATCTATTCAGTTATTTTTTTTAAATTCCCTTCTAGTGTACCTATTCCCCAGTGGCTCTGGGTGTTCCCCAGACAGACAGGTGCTGGGGGACTGCTGATGACACTAAACTGTGACTCTGCTCTCAAGAGCTTTCCCACACTTTGCCCATTGAGAGAGCTTCCACTAAACAATAGAAGTGTGCCTTGTTAAATGCTGATTCATCTCTACACAGGCATTTGCCATCAAGCAATTGGGGGTAAAAAGCGAATTACTTAAATATGTATCTTAAGAAACATTATGTTTTGCAGAAATTAGGTTGCGAAGGTCTTGAGACAGCTCTTTGCTTTTACCCATCATGAGATGTGTCTTGTGTGACACCTTGGCAATGAGACCTTTTTGTAGGCCATCAGTTGGGACTGAACCAGCTGATATTAATTTGCACTGACAGGGGGCTGGATTGCTTTTTAATTACTGATAGTTTCAGCTGTTGTCTTGGCTTTCCATGCCTTTTTGCACCTCCCTTTCTTCATGTGTTCAATACTTTTTCACATTATTACACATAACTTCATTTCTGAACTTATTTGTTTTGGTTTCTTTGTATGTATGGATTACTTGGGTTGTTACCAACATCTGGTGAAACTTTCATGTCAATTGCACCTTTGGAAATATATTTATTGAGAAAAATGGTGAGGTGTTCAATACTTATTTCACCCGCTGTATATGTGGAATATCGTAAGTCAGTAATGTAACTCTATTGGAAGCTTATTTCTTATTTCAGTGGAGAAAATAGTGAAGTAACAGAGAATAATATTTCATTTGATGATTTGTGTATTTATTCAGACTGACTCAATGAGTCACACCATCAATACCTTAATTTGAGGTAAATATTTCAAGAGAAATGAAGTGATTAAACATCACAACAAGATCTTGAACAAATCTCCAAGACATGATACTCTATCAGAGTGTAGTGATACACAGTTACTGTCTTCATAAAAGACTACATAATTGTTTAAAATAAAACAGGGTTTTTAGATTAGACATTCTTTTCTCCCATTTGCAGTATAATTGTTATTCAAACAACATGATCGACAATATCACAAATAAAGTCTGATCTTAAAACAGATCAAATATTGCTAATCACAGAGTGATGATAACAGGTTTAATACCCAGTTTGGGTAAATAATCCTCCTGGAGGAACGTTGAAGCTGTAGCTCAAGTTGATCAATATCAAATATATAACTGATACATGTTTCACAGAAGATGCTCAGTATAATGTTAATATGACTATATCACTACACAAATGTAGTGGTAAAAAAACTGACTATCAGATGTTGACCTTAAAAACAGAACAGTCATAGACAATCACAAACAGATTGATGATATAACACCTATTCTGGTTAAAAGGTTCTCATGGAGAACCATTCAAGTTATTGTTGATCATGAATATAAACACATGATCAATATAATCAACACGTTTCACAAAACATAAAGGTTATCATGATTTCAATGAACACTACAATAATGTAGTTTTAAAAGATCATGTTGTTTTCATAGAAAAACTTTTTATCTTCAGTACAACTGAAATAAAATGTCTCAATCACAGCAAGACTTTAAAAATTCTCTGCATAAGCAGAAGATGAAGAATATATTTTCTTATTCTCTTTACTGTCCATAGAAATTAATTTTAGACCAACATGGTCCATCCATTGTGTTTGTCTGAGTGGAGCTCCAGTATGTAGTACTCTACCACGGCCTCCAGAGAGCGATGTTGACTGGACTCTTCTCTTTGCTGATGCTGTGCTGGGCTGGGGAGCTGAGATGAGGCAGGTCACTCTCCCTACTGTTCTTATCAGAGGATGGCTGCAGGCTCTGGAAGTGGCTCAGCAGTCTTCTCTGGGACTGTGTCTTCACCTCATCTTTAGACAGGAAGTGAACAATCTCTTGGACACACCTGGAGAAACCCTGATTGACAGGTAATGAGCAGGAGGAGGAGCTGATTGGCTGGTTCTGTTGCTGTTGTCTCAGGAAGCAAACTGTCATCTCCAGGATGTCGGCTTTGTCCAGCTTGGAGTCAGGCTGCTGGTTGAGGATCTCTGGAACCAGGAGAGACTTGAGCTGCTCAATACTGTTGTTGATACGTTCTCTGCGTAACTTCTCCACCACTGGCTTTCTTAACTGCAAGAAGAGATGAGGAGAGATATTAATAACCTTATTCTGGTGTATGACATTATTGAAACAAATAAACAATCAATCAATACAACTGAATAAACCTGCATCAAATTTGAATCTTCAATTTACCTTGTTTTTCAGAGTCAGGTGTTCGTTAGAGTAGATCATAGCTGAAGTGATAGTAGGTGCCATGGCTGGATCTCTGTGCTCTAGAGGTCTTAGTATTGAGAGAATCTGATCTCTACTGGCTTCATCTCTCCTATATATAGTCCCAAATCTGCATATGAATGTGTGGGTCTTGGGCTTGTTGGAGTTTCTCACAGTCTGTAGCCAATGGGTGAGCTTGGGAGGACAATGCAGACTATGGAGCTGCCGCGTGCTCAGTGTTCTTATTGCCGGGGGACAATGGTCACGTCTCAGGGGAACAGGTGGTGGGGTGGGGGGTGATGGAGAGTAACTCACAGAACGCTGTTGGAATCTGGGAAAGTGGTGACCCCCAGGTCTGCTGACTGATGTTGGGATCAATGACACTGACAGAGCACACGCTCATCATCACAACTTACACGTGTGAGACTGACACAGATTCTCTAATTAAACGTACAGTGTTATTAATCCCTACCTATAAGGACATTGTTGAATGTAGTACTGTGTATCCACGCTTCATCACTGATTTAGACACAAATCAAATCAAATCTAACTTTATTTGTCACATGCTCTGAATACAACAGGTGTAGACCTTACTGTGAAATGCTTACTGACAAGCCCTTAAGAGTAAAACAATTATAAAAAGTAACAATAAAATAGCAATAGCTAGGCTATATTCAGGGGGTACCAGTACTGAGTCAATGTGCATTGGTACAAGGTAGTTGAGGTAATTGAGGTAATATGTACATAGGTAGGTGTAATGTAAATGGGGGTGTCAATGTAAATAGTCCGTGTGGCCATTTTATACATTTTTCAGCAGTCTAATGGCTTGTGGGTAGAAGCTGTTAAGAAGCCTTTTGCACCTAGACTTGGCACTCTGGTACCGCTTGCCGTGTTGTAGCAGAGAGAACAGTCTATGACTCCTTAAAGAATAAACCTTCGTCCAGTTCGAGGTGAGCAATTGCTGTTCTGATTTTCGGTCATAATAGACGGTAGCAGCAACATTATGTAAACAATAAGTAAAAAAATAAGTTACAAACAATGCAAAAAAACTAACAAAATAATATAGTTGGTTCAGAGGCTGTAAAACAGCAGCCGTTCCGTCCGGCGCCATTATAACAATGGATTCTCTCACCATGGATACGAACTCTGATATTAATGAAGGACTCTGCTATACGGTGTTGCATTAAACATACCGGTACGTATATTTAACAATATGATGATATGACAACGTAACGCAATTTTCATTGCTATTTCATTTCTTGCACATTTGTCATTTCAGTTAGTCAGAATGTTTTGGAATATATACGATTTTAGTCAACATTAACAGGTGAGTGGATAGATACCAGGATCATGTATAGCTTGGTTTTCAGTATTTTAGGGGTATTCCATATCAATAGCAAGGGGTCTCTTCTGGAGTTCAAAGGTAGCAGATGTGTCCTCTGTCTTGAGTCTACTGGTCAGTGTGAGTAGAGAGCTGATCTGAGTTTCCCACACTGAGTCCTGTGTGCTGTGATCAATGCATTACAAAAGCTGCTCAGTGGACCATTAGTGACGGCTATTGGCTCTGTGTTGAACTATAGACAGAGGCTGACGTCACAGACCTTCTGGATTCTGGAGGGAAAATCAGCAATGTCAAGATTATACTAACAAGGCACAACTTTATAAATAAATACTCATCCCATAATGGCATAGATTTTGAGAACTCTTTTGATAATGATTGTGTGTGATTTGTTACATTATAAATTGACCAAGGTTTAACTTTTGTATGCGTAATTGGAATTGAGAGCTGTTCACTATTTATCACACAACCATCTGAACTACATAAATGTACTGAATAAAACTCTGTTCATCGTCAAGATAGAGAAAGCCTATCATAACGTGGGTGAATAAATCACTTTATTTAATAATTATTGTATTTCCCTCATAAGAAAGAGTAAGAAATAACCCAAAATACCCCCTCCCACCCATTCTATCCCCTGAACAATAGAAGCGTGCATATTACCCATAGATACTCACAGGTGCTGGGGGACTGATGACACTAATTACACTGAACTGTGACTCTGCTCTCCAGAGCTTTCCCACACTTTGCCCATTGAGAGAGCTTCCACTAAACAATAGAAGTGTGCCTTGTTAAATGCTGATTCATCTCTACTAAAGCACTTCCTATCAAGCACTTGGAGTTGATGCTCATTTACACTAATACTTATCTTAAGCAACAGGTAAAGACTCACTGTTACAGAGAATCAATTCAAGCTGTAGATGTTTACACAAACAAATCAAATGTTTTCAACCATGCCCCACATACAAACAGAGTAAAAACTGCATTAATTGCATTCATCTTGAAGTAGATGCAAGTACTACCTAAAAGTGCTACAAAAATGCAACAAATAAAAAAATAATTGATGCCTTGAAATTTTATAAAAAACATGTTTTAGCAGATTTCTTAATTCAAGACCCAGATACTGAACATATAATGTTGTGGGATTATCAGAATATATCCATTGCTTTCCCCATAGAGACTGTAAACTCTGACGGTCCAGGGTAGAGGTCCCAGTCTATTGTCCCAAAGGGGCTCTGTGAGTGAGTCCTCCTTGGTTTCCCACACTCTCTCCATTCACTGCTCTCTATAGAGGAACAATAGAAGTGTGTCTTATAACACATCACATTAGCTATTGAGTTTGAGGGGCACAGCTGCCCTAAACACTTAAAGCACTAAGATGACAGTACTGGTTCTGGCCCAACACCTGGAATCACTGATATATTATGACCAAACTAAAATAGTTTAATACATTCTGAAACACTGAAAATACATTTATTTAAAACAGGTGGATCAGTAAAAACAACATCAGTCATGCCTCCTAAGGAACTCAGATTCATGATCACGTATCTCTCTATGGTTCATTACACCTTTACTCCATCAAGATATCATATGAATGTTATGCTTTACATAAAAACAATTACTGTAAAATAATGATGTATGACTAGAAATGTCTCTTAATGTTGATCTTACTCTGTAGATTTTGAATGAAGCACCCAGAGTTACAAATTAATATATTGATTTTATTGAGTGTTGCATTTTAATGAAGTCAATATCATTCTGTATGTCTTGGATCATTATTTTTCTTGTTTTGGCATCAGTCACTAAATATATGTGGAATTTCATAAATCACTAATTTAACCATGTAATGTTGTTGGAGGATTGTCTTTGTCAAAAAAAGATTGAAGCAACAGACGATAATATTTCATTTGATGATTTGTGTATTTATTCAGACTGACTCAATGAGTCACATCATCAATACCTTAATTTGAGGTAAATATTTCAAGAGAAATTAAGTGATTAAACATCACAACAAGATCTTGAACAAATCTCCAAGACATGATACTCTATCAGAGTGTAGTGATACACAGTTACTGTCTTCATAAAAGACTACATAATTGTTTAAAATAAAACAGGGTTTTTCAATGAGACATATATTTTATCCCATTTGCAATAAAATTGTTATTCAAACAACATGATCGACAATTTCACAAATAAAGTCTGATCTTAAAACAGATCAAATATTGCTAATCACAGAGTGATGATAACAGGTTTAATACCCAGTTTGGGTAAATAATCCTCCTGGAGGAACGTTGATGCTGTAGCTCAAGTTGATCAATATCAAATATATAACTGATACATGTTTCACAGAAGATGCTCAGTATAATGTTAATATGACTATGTCACTACACGAATGTAGTGGTAAAAAAACTGACTATCATATGTTGACCTTAAAAACAGACCAGTCATAGACAATCACAAACAGATTGATGATATAACACCTATTCTGGTTAAAAGGTTCTCATGGAGAACCATTAAAGTTATTGTTGATCATGAATATAAACACATGATCAATATAATCAACACGTTTCACAAAACATAAAGGTTATCATGATTTCAATGAACACTACAATAATGTAGTTTAGATCATGTTGTTTTCATAAAAAAACGTTTTATCTTCAGTACAACTGAAATGAAATATCTCAATCCCAGCAAGACTTTAAAAAACCATTGCATAAGCAGAAGATGAAGAAGATGTTTTCTTATTCTCATTACTGTCCATGAAATTTATTTTAGACCAACATGGTCCATCCATTGTGTTTGTCTGAGTGGAGCTCCAGTATGTAGTACTCTACCATGGCCTCCAGGGGGCGATGTTGACTGGACTCTTCTCTTTGTCGATGATGTGCTGGGCTGGGGAGCTGAGATGAGGCAGGTCACTCTCCCTACTGTTCTTATCAGAGGATGGCTGCAGGCTCTGGAAGTGGCTCAGCAGTATTCTCTGGGACTGTGTCTTCACCTCATCTTTAGACAGGAAGTGAACAATCTCTTGGACACACCTGGAGAAACCCTGATTGACAGGTAATGAGCTGGAGGAGGAGCTGATTGGATGGTTCTGTTGCTGTTGTTTCAGGAAGCCAACTGTCATCTCCAGGATGTCGGCTTTGTCCAGCTTGGTGTCAGGCTGCTGGTTGAGGATCTCTGGAACCAGGAGAGACTTGAGCTGCTCAATACTGTTGTTGATACGATCTCTGCGTAACTTCTCCACCACTGGCTTTCTTAACTGCAAAAAGAGATGAGGAGAGATATTAATAACCTTATTCTGGTGTATGACATTATTGCAGCAAATAAACAATCAATCAATACAACTGAATAAACAGCATCGAATTTGAATCTTAAATTTACCTTGTTTCTCTGAGTCAGGTGTTCGTTAGAGTAGATCATAGCTGAAGTGATAGTAGGTGCCATGGCTGGATCTCTGTGCTGTAGAGGTCTTAGTGTTGAGAGAATCTGATCTCTACGGGCTTCATCTCTCCTATATATAGTCCCAAATCTGCATATGAATGTGTGGGTCTTGGGCTTGTTGGAGTTTCTCACAGTCTGTAGCCAATGGGTGAGCTTGGGAGGACAATGAGGACTATGGAGCTGCCGCGTGCTCAGTGTTCTTATTGCCGGGGGACAATGGTCACGTCTCAGGGGAACAGGTGGTGGGGTGGGGGGTGATGGAGAGAGACTCACAGAACGCTGTTGGAATCTGGGAAAGTGGTGACCCCCAGATCTGCTGACTGATGTTGGGATCATTGACACTGACAGAGCACACGCTCATCATCACAACTTACACGTGTGAGACTGACACAGATTCTCTAATTAAACGTACAGTGTTATTAATCCCCACCTATAAGGACATTGTTGAATTTAGTACTGTGTATCCACGCTTCATCACTGATTTAGACACAAATCAAATCAAATCTAACTTTATTTGTCACATGCTCTGAATACAACAGGTGTAGACCTTACCGTGAATTGCTTACTTACAAGCCCTTAAGAGTAAAAAAATAATAACAAGTAACAATAAAATAGCAATAGCTAGGCTATATTCAGGGGGTACCAGTACTGAGTCAATGTGCATTGGTACAAGGTAGTTGAGGTAATTGAGGTAATATGTACATAGGTACAGTAGGGAGAACAAGTATTTGATACACTGCCGATTTTGCATGTTTTCCCACTTACAAAGCATGTAGAAGTCTGTCATTTTTATCATAGGTACTCTTCAACTGTGAGTGACGGAATCTAAAACAAAAATCCATAAAATCCCATTATATGATTTTTGAGTAATTAATTTGCATTTTATTGCATGACATAAGTATTTGATACATCAGAAAAGCAGAACTTAATATTTGGTACAGAAACCTTTGTTTGCAATTACAGAGATCATATGTTTCCTGTAGTTCTTGACCAGGTTTGCACACACTGCAGCAGGGATTTTGGCCCACTCCTCCATACAGATCCTTCAGGTTTCGGGGCTGTCGCTGGGCAATACGGACTTTCAGCTCCCTCCAAAGATTTTCTATTGGGTTCAGGTCTGGAGACTGGCTAGGCCACTCCAGGACCTTGAGATGCTTCTTACGGAGCCACTCCTTAGTTGCCCTGGCTGTGTGTTTCGGGTTGTTGTCATGCTGGAAGACCCAGCCACGACCCATCTTCAATGCTCTTACTGACGGAAGGAGGTTGTTGGCCAAGATCTCGCAATACATGGCCCCATCCATCCTCCCCTCAATACGGTGCAGTCATCCTATCCCCTTTGCAGAAAAGCATCCCCAAAGAATGATGTTTCCACCTCCATGCTTCACGGTTGGGATGGTGTTCTTGGGGTTGTACTCATCCTTCTTCTTCCTCCAAACACGGCGAGTGGAGTTTAGACCAAAAAGCTCTGTTTTTGTCTCATCAGACCACATGACCTTCTCCCATTCCTCCTCTGGATCATCCAGATGGTCATTGGAAAACTTCAGACGGGCCTGGACATGCGCTGGCTTGAGCAGGGGGACCTTGCGTGCGCTGCAGGATTTTAATCCATGACGGCGTAGTGTGTTACTAATGTTTTTTTTTGAGACTGTGGTCCCAGCTCTCTTCAGGTCATTGACCGGGTCCTGCCGTGTATTTCTGGGCTGATCCCTCACCTTCCTCATGATCATTGATGCCCCACGAGGTGAGATCTTGCATGGTGCCCCAGACCGAGGGAGATAAACCGTCATCTTGAACTTCTTCCATTTTCTAATAATTGCGCCAACAGTTGTTGCCTTCTCACCAAGCTGCTTGCCTATTGTCCTGTAGCCCATCCCAGCCTTGTGCAGGTCTACAATTTTATCCCTGATGTCCTTACACAGCTCTCTGGCCTTGGCCATTGTGGAGAGGTTGGAGTCTGTTTGATTGAGTGTGTGGACAGGTGTCTTTTATACAGGTAACGAGTTCAAACAGGTGCAGTTAATACAGGTAATGAGTGAAGAACAGGAGGGCTTCTTAAAGAAAAACTAACAGGTCTGTGAGAGCCGGAATTCTTACTGGTTGGTAGGTGATCAAATACTTTTGTCATGCAATAAAATGCAAATTAATTATTTAAAAATCATACAATGTGATTTTCTGGATTTTTGTTTTAGATTCCATCTCTCACAGTTGAAGTGTACCTATGATAAAAATTACAGACCTCTACATGCTTTGTAAGAAGGAAAACCTGCAAAATCGGCAGTGTATCAAATACTTGTTCTCACCACTGTAGGTGTAATGTAAATGGGGGTGTCAATGTAAATAGTCTGTGTGGCCATTTTATAAATCTTTCAGCAGTCTAATGGCTTGTGGGTAGAAGCTGTTAAGAAGCCTTTTGCACCTAGACTTAGCACTCTGGTAACGCTTGCCGTGTTGTAGCAGAGAGAACAGTCTATGACTCCTTAATGAATAAACCTTCGTCCAGTTCGAGGTGAGTAATCGCTGTTCTGATGTCTAGAAGTTATTTTCGGTCATAATAGACGGTAGCAGCAACATTATGTAAACAATAAGTAAAAAAATAAGTTACAAACAATGCAAAAAAACTAACAAAATAACATAGTTGGTTCAGAGGCTGTAAAACAGCAGCCATTCCGTCCGGCGCCATTATAACAATGGATTCTCTCACCATGGATACGACCTCTGATATTAATGAAGGACTCTGCTATACGGTGTTGCATTAAACATACCGGTACGTATATTTAACAATATGATGATATGACAACGTAACGCAATTTTCATTGCTATTTCATTTCTTGCACATTTGTCATTTCAGTTAGTCAGAATGTTTTGGAATATATACGATTTTAGTCAACATTAACAGGTGAGTGGATAGATACCATGATAATGTATAGCTTGGTTTTCAGTATTTTAGGGGTATTCCATATCAATAGCAAGGGGTCTCTTCTGGAGTTCAAAGGTAGCAGATGTGTCCTCTGTCTTGAGTCTACTGGTCAGTGTGAGTAGAGAGCTGATCTGAGTTTCCCACACTGAGTCCTGTGTGCTGTGATCAATGCATTACAAAAGCTGCTCAGTGGACCATTAGTGACGGCTATTGGCTCTGTGTTGAACTATAGACAGAGGCTGACGTCACAGACCTTCTGGATTCTGGAGGGAAAATCAGCAATGGCAAGATTATACTAACAAGGCACAACTTTATAAATAAATATTCATCCCATAATGGCATAGATTTTGAGAACTCTTTTGATAATGATTGTGTGTGATTTGTTACATTATAAATCGACAAAGGGTTAACTTTTGTATGCCTAATTGGAATTGAGAGCTGTTCACTATTTATCACACAACCAACTGAACTACATAAATGTACTGAATAAAACTCTGTCCATCGTCAAGATAGAGAAAGCCTATCATAACGTGGGTGAATAAATCACTTTATTCAATAATTATTGTATTTCCCTCATAAGAAAGAGTAAGAAATAACCCAAAACCCTCCCACCCATTCTATCCCCTGAACAATAGAAGGGTGCATATTACCCATAGATACTCACAGGTGCTGGGGGACTGATGACACTAATTACACTGAACTGTGACTCTGCTCTCCAGAGCTTTCCCACACTTTGCCCATTGAGAGAGCTTCCACTAAACAATAGAAGTGTGCCTTGTTAAATGCTGATTCATCTCTACAAAAGCACTTCCTATCAAGCACTTGGAGTTGAAGCTCATTACAAAAATGATTATCTTAAGCAACAGGTAAAGACTCACTGTTACAGAGAATCAATTCAAGCTGTAGATGTTTACACAAACAAATCAAATGTTTTCAACCATGCCCCACATACAAACAGAGTAAATACTGCATTAATTGCATTAATCTTGAAGTAGATGCAAGTACTACCTAAAAGTGCTATAAAAATGCACAAAAAGTATTATCTGAAGCTTTTATTAGAAACATACAGTGGGGAGAACAAGTATTTGATACACTGTCGATTTTGCAGGTTTCCCCACTTACAAAGCATGTAGAAGTCTGTAATTTTTATCATAGGTACTCTTCAACTGTGAGTGACGGAATCTAAAACAAAAATCCAGAAAATCACATTGTATGATTTTTAAGTAATTAATTTGCATTTTATTGCATGACATAAGTATTTGATACATCAGAAAAGCAGAACTTAATATTTGGTACAGAAACCTTTGTTTGCAATTACAGAGATCATACGTTTCCTGTAGTTCTTGACCAGGTTTGCACACACTGCAGCAGGGATTTTGGCCCACTCCTCCATACAGACCTTCTCCAGATCCTTCAGGTTTCGGGGCTGTCGCTGGGCAATACAGACTTTCAGCTCCCTCCAAAGATTTTCTATTGGGTTCAGGTCTGGAGACTGGCTAGGCCACTCCAGGACCTTGAGATGCTTCTTACGTAGCCACTCCTTAGTTGCCCTGGCTGTGTGTTTCGGGTCGTTGTCATGCTGGAAGACCCAGCTACGACCCATCTTCAATGCTCTTACTGAGGGAAGGGGGTTGTTGGCCAAGATCTCGCGATACATGGCCCCATCCATCCTCCCCTCAATACGGTGCAGTCGTCCTGTCCCCTTTGCAGAAAAGCATCCCCAAAGAATGATGTTTCCACCTCCATGCTTCACGGTTGGGATGGTGTTCTTGGGGTTGTACTCATCCTTCTTCTTCCTCCAAACACGGCGAGTGGAGTTTAGACCAAAAAGCTCTATTTTTGTCTCATCAGACCACATGACCTTCTCCCATTCCTCCTCTGGATCATCCAGATGGTCATTGGCAAACTTCAGACGGGCCTGGACATGCGCTGGCTTGAGCAGGGGGACCTTGCGTGCGCTGCAGGATTTTAATCCATGACAGCGTAGTGTGTTACTAATGGTTTTCTTTGAGACTGTGGTCCCAGCTCTCTTCAGGTCATTGACCAGGTCCTGCCGTGTAGTTCTGGGCTGATCCCTCACCTTCCTCATGATCATTGATGCCCCACGAGGTGAGATCTTGCATGGTGCCCCAGACCGAGGGAGATTGACCGTCATCTTGAACTTCTTCCATTTTCTAATAATTGCGCCAACAGTTGTTGCCTTCTCTCCAAGCTGCTTGCCTATTGTCCTGTAGCCCATCCCAGCCTTGTGCAGGTCTACAATTTTATCCCTGATGTCCTTACACAGCTCTCTGGTCTTGGCCATTGTGGAGAGGTTGGAGTCTGTTTGATTGAGTGTGTGGACAGGTGTCTTTTATACAGGTAACGAGTTCAAACAGGTGCAGTTAATACAGGTAATGAGTGGCGAACAGGAGGGCTTCTTAAAGAAAAACTAACAGGTCTGTGAGAGCCAGAATTCTTACTGGTTGGTAGGTGATCAAATACTTATGTCATGCAATAAAATGCAAATTAATTATTTAAAAATCATACAATGTGATTTTCTGGATTTCTGTTTTAGATTCCGTCTCTCACAGTTGAAGTGTACCTATGATAAAAATTACAGACCTCTACATGCTTTGTAAGTAGGAAAACCTGCAAAATCGGCAGTGTATCAAATACTTGTTCTCCCCACTGTAGGTTTTAGCAGATTTCTAAATTCAAGACCCAGATACTGAACATTAAATGTTGTGGGATTATCAGAATATATCCATTGCTTTCCCCATAGAGACTGTAAACTCTGACGGTCCAGGGTAGAGGTTCCAGTCTATTGTCCCAAAGGGGCTCTGTGAGTGAGTCCTCCTTGGTTTCCCACACTCTCTCCATTCACTGCTCTCTATAGAGGAACAATAGAAGTGTGTCTTATAACACATCACATTAGCTATTGAGTTTGAGGGGCACAGCTGCCCTAAACACTTAAAGCACTAAGATGACAGTACTGGTTCTGGCCCAACACCTGGAATCACTGATATATTATGACCAAACTAAAATAGTTGAATACATTCTGAAACACTGAAAACACATTTATTTAAAACAGGTGGATCAGTAAAAACAAGTTAGTCATGCCTCCTAAGGAAGTCAGATTGATGATCACGTATCTCTCTATGGTTCATTACACCTTTACTCCATCAAGATATAATATGAATGTTATGCTTTACATAAAAAATATTACTGTAAAATAATTATGTATGACTAGAAATGTCTCTTAATGTTGATCTTACTCTGTAGATTTTGAATGAAGCACCCAGAGTTACAAATTAATATATTGATTTTGAGTGTTGCATTTTAATGAAGTCAATATCATTCTGTATGTCTTGGATCATTATCTTTCTTGTTTTGGCATCAGTCACTAAATATATGTGGAATTTAACCGTGTAATGTTGTTGCAGGATTGTCTTTGTCAATTAAAGATTGAAGCAACAGACGATAATATTTCATTTGATGATTTGTGTATTTATTCAGACTGACTCAATGAGCCACACCATCAATACCTTAATTTGAGGTAAATATTTCAAGAGAAATGAAGTGATTAAACATCACAACAAGATGAACAAATCTCCAAGACATGATACTCTATCAGAGTGTAGTGATACACAGTTACTGTCTTCATAAAAGACTACATAATTGTTTAAAATAAAACAGGGTTTTTCAATGAGACATATATTTTATCCCATTTGCAATAAAATTGTTATTCAAACAACATGATCGACAATTTCACAAATAAAGTCTGATCTTAAAACAGATCAAATATTGCTAATCACAGAGTGATGATAACAGGTTTAATACCCAGTTTGGGTAAATAATCCTCCTGGAGGAACGTTGATGCTGTAGCTCAAGTTGATCAATATCAAATATATAACTGATACATGTTTCACAGAAGATGCTCAGTATAATGTTAATATGACTATATCACTACACAAATGTAGTGGTAAAAAAACTGACTATCATATGTTGACCTTAAAAACAGAACAGTCATAGACAATCACAAACAGATTGATGATATAACACCTATTCTGGTTAAAAGGTTCTCATGGAGAACCATTAAAGTTATTGTTGATCATGAATATAAACACATGATCAATATAATCAACACGTTTCACAAAACATAAAGGTTATCATGATTTCAATGAACACTACAATAATGTAGTTTTAAAAGATCAGGTTGTTTTCTTGGAAAACATTTTTATCTTCAGTAAACTGAAATAAAATGTCTCAATCACAGCAAGACTTTAAAAATCCCCCGCATAAGCAGAAGATGAAGAAGATATTTTCTTATTCTCATTACTGTCCATGAAATTAATTTTAGACCAACATGGTCCATCCATTGTGTTTGTCTGAGTGGAGCTCCAGTATGTAGTACTCTACCACGGCCTCCAGAGAGCGATGTTGACTGGACTCTTCTCTTTGCTGATGCTGTGCTGGGCTGGGGAGATCAGATGAGGCAGGTCACTCTCCCTACTGTTCTTATCAGACGATGGCTGCAGGCTCTGGAAGTGGCTCAGCAGTCTTCTCTGGGACTGTGTCTTCACCTCATCCTTAGACAGGAAGTGAACAATCTCTTCGCGACACCTGGAGAAACCCTGAATGACAGGTAATGAGCTGGTTGAGGAGCTGATTGGCTGGTTCTGTTGCTGTTGTCTCAGGAAGCAAACTGTCATCTCCAGGATGTCAGCTTTGTCCAGCTTGGAGTCAGGCTGCTGGTTGAGGATCTCTGGAACCAGGAGAGACTTGAGCTGCTCAATACTGTTGTTGATACGATCTCTGAGTAACTTCTCCACCACTGGCTTTCTTAACTGCAAGAAGAGATGAGGAGAGATATTAATAACCTTATTCTGGTGTATGGCATTATTGAAACAAATAAACAATCAATCAATACAACTGAATAAATGTAATTGAATTTTAATCTTCAATTTACCTTGTTTCTCAGAGTCAGGTGTTCGTTAGAGTAGATCATAGCTGAAGTGATAGTAGGTGCCATGGCTTGATCTCTGTGCTCTAGAGGTCTTAGTGTTGAGAGAATCTGTTCTCTACTGGCTTCATCTCTCCTATATATAGTCCCAAATCTGCATATGAATGTGTGGGTCTTGGGCTTGTTGGAGTTTCTCACAGTCTGTAGCCAATGGGTGAGCTTGGTAGGACAATGAGGACTATGGAGCTGCCGCGTGCTCAGTGTTCTTATTGCCAGGGGACAATGGTCACATCTCAGGGGAACAGGTGGTGGGGTGGGGGGTGATGGAGAGTAACTCACAGAACGCTGTTGGAATCTGGGAAAGTGGTGACCCCCAGATCTGCTGCCTGATGTTGGGATCAATGACACTGACAGAGCACACGCTCATCATCACAACTTACACGTGTGAGACTGACACAGATTCTCTAATTAAACGTACAGTGTTATTAATCCCCACCTATAAGGACATTGTTGAATTTAGTACTGTGTATCCACGCTTCATCACTGATTTAGACACAGTTTATTCTCTCACCATGTATATGACCTCTGATATTAAAGAATGACTCTGCAATATGGTTTTACATTGCACATACCGGTACTTATATTTAACAATATGATGATATATGACTATGTATTACAATGTTCATCGCTGTTTCATTTCATGCACATTTGTCTTTCCAGTTAATCAGAATGTTTTGGAATAGATACGATTTTAGTCAACGACTGATGACACTAATTACACTGAACTGTGACTCTGCTCTCCAGAGCTTTCCCACACTTTGCCCATTGAGAGAGCTTCCACTAAACAATAGAAGTGTGCCTTGTTAAATGCTGATTCATCTCTACAAAAGCACTTCCTATCAAGCACTTGGAGTTGATGCTCATTTACAAAAATACTTCTCTTAAGCAACAGGTAAAGACTCACTGTTACAGAGAATCAATTCAAGCTTTGTTTACACAAACAAATCAAATGTTTTCAACCATGCCCCACATGCAAACAGATTAAATACTGCATTAATTGCATTAATCTTGAAGTAGATGCAAGTACTACCTAAAAGTGCTATAAAAATGCACAAAAAGTATTATCTGAAGCTTTTATTAGAAACATAGGTTTTAGCAGATTTCTAAATTCAAGGACCAAATACTGAACATATAATGTTGTGGGATTATCAGAATATTGCTTTCCCCATGGAGACCCAGACCCCCGCTCTAAACTCTGACGGTCCAGTCTATTGTCCCAAAGGGGCTCTGTGAGTGAGTCCTCCTTGGTTTCCCACACTCTCTCCATTCACTGCTCTCTATAGAGGAACAATAGAAGTGTGTCTTATAACGCATCACATTAGCTATTGAGTTTGAGGGGCACAGCTGCCCTAAACACTTAAAGCACTAAGATGACAGTACTAGTTTTGGCCCAACACCTGGAAGTCCAGGATCCAGTTGCAGAGGGCAGTGTTTTGTCCCAGGGTCCATAGCTTAGTGATGAGCTTTGAGGGCACTATGGTGTTGAATGCTGAGCTGTTGTCAATGAACAGCATTCTCACATAGCTGTTCCTTTTGTCCAGGTGGGAGTGCGATTGCGATTGCGTCATCTGTGAATCTGTTGGGGCGGTAAGCGAATTGGAGTGGGTCTAGGGAATCTGGGATGATGCTGTTGATGTGAGCCATGACCAGCCTTTCAAAGCACTTCATGGCTACCGACGTGAGTGCTACCAGGCGCTAATCATTTAGGCAGGTTACCTTCGCTTCCTTGGGCACAGGGACTATGGTGGTCTGCTTGAAACATGTAGGTATTACAGACTCGGTCAGGGAGAGGTTGAAAATGTCAGTGAAGACACTTTCCAGTTGGTCCGTGCATGCTTTGAGTACACGTCCTGGTAATCTGGCCCTGCGGCTTTGGGAATGTTGACCTGTTTAAAGTTCTTGCTCACATCGGCTACCGAGAGCGATATCACACAGTTGTCTGGAACAGCTGGTGCTCTCATGCATGCTTCAGTGTTGCTTGCCTCGAAGCGAGCATAAAAGGCATTTAGCTCATCTGGTAGGCTCGCGTCACTGGGAAGCTCGCGGCTGGGTTTCCCTTTGTAGTCCGTAATAGTTTTCAAGCCTTGCCACATCCGATGAGAGTCAGAGCCGGTGTAGTAGGACTCAATCTTAATCCTGTATTGACACTTTGCCTGTTTGAGGGTGTAGAGGGATCTAATCAGAGTCCAGATTACTGTCCTTCTCATTGAAAGTGTCAGCTCTAGCCTTTAGTTCGATGCTGATGTTGCCTGTAATCCATGGCTTCAGGTTGGAATATGTACGTACGGTTACTGTGGGGACGACGTCGTCGATGCATTTATTGATGAAGCCGATGACTGAGGTGGTATACTCCTCAATGCTATTGGATGAGTCCCGGAACACGTTCCAGTCTGTGCTAACAAAACAGTCCTGTAGTGTAGCATCCGTTTCATCTGACCACAACCGTATAGAGTGAGTCACTGGTACTTCCTGCTTGAGTTTTAGCTTGTAAGCAGGAATCAGGAGGATAGAATTATGGTCATATTTGCCAAATGGGGGGCAAGGGAGAGCTTTGTACACGTCTCTGTGTGTGGAGTAAAGTTGGTCTAGAGTTTTTTTTCCTCTGGTTGCACATGTGACATGCTGGTGGCAATGAGGTAAAACTGATTTAAATTTTCCTGCATTAAAGTCCCCAGCCACTAGGAGCGTCACTTCAGGTTGAGCATTTTCTTGTTTGCTTATGGACTTATACAGCTGGTTGATTGTGGTCTTAGTGCCAGCATCGGTTTGTGGTGGTAATTAGACAGCTACGAATAACATAGATGAGAATTCTGTTGGTAGATATTGTGGTCTACTGCTTATCGTAAGGTACTCTACCTCAGGCGAGCAATACCTCAAGACTTTAATATTAGACGCGCACAAGCTGTTATTGACAAATAGACACCCCACCCCGCCCCTCGTCCTCCCAGACTTAGCTTCTCTGTCCTGGCGATGCATGGAAAATCCCGCCAGCTCTATATTATCTGTGTCGTCGTTCAGCCACAACTCGGTGAAGCATAAGATAATGTTAATGTTCCTTTGGTAGGATATCTGTCACGGTGCGCATTATATAAGGGACGGTAAACGGAGCGCTGGTGTAGTGTCATCCTTTTATTTGAAAATGAGATGTTCTCATTTACAAATAAAGGAGAGGGAAAAACAAAAACACGATTCAAACAAAACACAGTGACTTACTTGGTATGCTGCAGGCAGTGCAGACAAACACAAACGAACAATGATCCACACACAGGTGGATTTGTGTGGATCTTAAATACTATCCCCAATCAGAGACAACGCTAGACAGCTGTCTCTGATTGGGGATGATAATCTCCCTAATAAGTGTGTGAGGACTTGGTTGTGTGCCTCTCTCCTCCCCTAGGTGGGAGTAAGAGGCCTTACCACAACCAAGCCCTCACAGTACCCCCCCAATCAGGTGCGGACTCCCGATCTCACACAATACACCACCCTCTCCTGAAAAAAATGTCCAAAAAACTAGGGGGGAAATGGCGGGGTACTGAGGTGGTTGCTAGTGGTGGCTCCGGTTCTGGTTCCGGGCGTGGCACAGGCTGTGAGAGTAGCTTCCCTCCTACCTCTCCGTTGCACGGCCGGTCCAGTCCGTACCCCGGCGCGATGGTTCCCCCCTCAGTACTCCCGCCATCCACCAAGTCCTGTCTGGACCCTGGTGTGGGAGCCCTCGACCCTGGAGAGGGGCTGACAACCGGCCCCGGACTGCTCCGGCACTGGAGCGACGCAGACGACCGGCCCCGGACTGGGCACCGGTGGAGCGGACTGCTCCGTCACTGGAGCGACGTAGACGACCGGTCCCGGACTGGGCACCGGTGGAGCGGACTGCTCCGGCACTGGAGCGACGCAGATGACCGGCCCCGGACTGGGCACCGATGGAGCGGACTGCTCCGGCACTGGAGCGACGCAGACGACCGGCCCCGGACTGGGCACCGGTGGAGCGGACTGCTCCGTCACTGGAGCGACGGCGACGACCGGCCCCGGACTGGGCACCGGTGGAGCGGACCGCTCTGGCGCTGTAGCAGAGCAGACTGCTGGACCCGGATGTGGCTCTGGTGGAGGTTCAGGGCTGCTCACCTTCACCTGAGGTCCCGGGCTGCTGACCTTCCCCGGAGGTCCCGGGCTGCTGACCTTCCCCGGAGGTCCCGGGCTGCTGACCTTCCCCGGAGGTCTCGGGCTGCTGACCTTCCCCGGAGGTCTCGGGCTGCTGACCTTCCCCGGAGGTCTCGGGCTGCTGACCTTCCCCGGAGGTCTCGGGCTGCTGACCTTCACCGGGGCCCTCGGGCTGCTGACCTTCACAGGAGGCCTCGGGCTGCTGACCTTCTCCGGAGGTCTCGGGCTGCTGACCTTCTCCGGAGGTCTCGGGCTGCTGACCTTCACCGGAGGCCTCGGGCTGCTGACCTTCACAGGAGGCCTCGGGCTGCTGACCTTCTCCGGAGGTCTCGGGCTGCTGACCTTCTCCGGAGGTCTCGGGCTGCTGACCTTCACCGGAGGCCTCGGGCTGCTGACCTTCACCGGAGGCCTCGGGCTGCTGACCTTCACAGGAGACCTCCGGCTGCTGACCGTCACAGGAGGCCTCGGGCTGCTGACCTTCTCCGGAGACCTCGGACAGCTAACCCTCACCGGAGGTCTCGAGCTGCTGACCTTCACCGGAGACCTCGGGCTGGACGCCGTGCCCACCCTGGGCACCGACGGAGAGGTGGTTTTCAGCCCTGCCGTAGGTCTGGTTGCTCCACAGCGGGACTGAACGTCGTGCCCACCCTGGGCACCGACGCAGAGATGGTTTCCAGCCCTCTGGTGGGGCTGGCTGTCGGCCCCAGACTGGGCACCGACACGCTATGGAGCTCCTGCTCCACAGCGGGGCTGAACGTCGTGCCCACCCTGGGCACCGACGCAGAGATGGTTTCCAGCCCTCTGGTTGGGCTGGCTGTCGGCCCCAGACTGGGCACCGACGCGCTATGGAGCTCCTGCTCCACAGCGGGGCTGAACGTCGTGCCCACCCTGGGCACCGATGCAGAGATGGTTTCCAGCCCTGTGGTTGGGCTGGCTGTCGGCCCCAGACTGGGCACCGACGCGCTATGGAGCTCCTGCTCCACAGCGGGGCTGAACGTCGTGCCCACCCTGGGCACCGACGCAGAGATGGTTTCCAGCCCTGTGGTTGGGCTGGCTGTCGGCCCCAGACTGGGCACCGACGCGCTATGGAGCTCCTGCTCCACAGCGGGGCTGAACGTCGTGCCCACCCTGGGCACCGACGCAGAGATGGTCTCCAACCACAGAGCTGAGCTGGCGACCGTCGCTGTAGCCTCCGTGCGAGGAGTAGGCACGGGGCGTACTGGACTGGGGGAACGCACCACTGGTCTGATGCGAGGCGCTGGCACGGGCCGTACCGGGCTGGGGAAACGCACCGTTGGGCTGGTGCGTTTAGCTGGCACGGGTCGCACCGGGCTGTAGACACGCACCATAGGGCTGGTGCGCGGAGCAGGCGCGGGCCGTACCGGGCTGGGGAAACGCACCGTTGGATTGGTGCGTTTAGCTGGTACGGGTCGCACCGGGCTAGTGTTGCGCACCGATGGTTTGGTGCGCAGAGTCGGTCTCCTCTTCCTCCGACTCTGGACCAGCGCTGGAGGCACCGGACTGGGAACTGGCGCTGGAGCACGACTGTCCCTGTCGTCCCTACTCCACCGCCAATCCCCATCCTGTGAGGGCTCCTCCGGGAACCCCCACGAGTGAGGGAACAGAAGCACATCGTCGTCGTCTTCCTCCGACTCCTCTCTGTACTCCTGCTCCCATGGCTTTAGGGGCTCCTCCTGGAACCCCCACGAGTGCAGTGGTCGGGGCTCTTCTCCCCCGATCCCCGACCACCCCCATAGCCCCCCCCCAAAATCAGTTTGGGGGTTTTTCTGGGCTCCAGGCTGGTCCTCAGTTTTAGCCCGGTGACGTGTCCTCCGTCTTCGGCGCCTTGACTGCTCCGGACCCCAGCCTTCCTCCACCGCATGATAATGGTAGACATCCTCCTTAGATAATTTCCCCATATCGTCGAGGATGTCTACCAGTGTCTGCTCACGTTGCGTCCCAGGGTGGATCATTCTGTCACGGTGCGCATTATATAAGGGACGGTAGACAGAGCGCTGGTGAAGTGTCATCCTTTTTTTGGAAATGAGGTGTTCTCACGAAGCATTTAACAAATAAAAAGGAGAGTGAAAAAATATAACTAGATTCAAACAAAACACAGTGACTTACTTGGTATGCTGCAGGCAGTGCAGACAAACACAAACGAACAATGATCCACACACAGGTGGATTTGTGTGGAGCTTAAATACTATCCCCAATCAGAGACAACGCTAGACAGCTGTCTCTGATTGGGGATGATAATCTCCCTAATAAGTGTGTGAGGACTTGGTTGTGTGCCTCTCTCCTCCCCTAGGTGGGAGTAAGAGGCCTTACCACAACCAAGCCCTCACAATATCCTTTAATGTAGATCATTCATTTTATTTTCCAATGATTGAACGTTGGCCAATAGAACGGATGGTAGTCGGGGTTTACTCACTCGCCTGCGAATTCTCCTAAAGCAGCCCGCCCCCTTTTTCTCTGTCTTTTCTTCACGAAAATGACTGGGTTTTGGCCAGTTCCCGAGAAAGCATTATATCCTTTGCATTGGACTTTCTGTCCAGTTCGAGGTGAGTAATCGCTGTTCTGATGTCTAGAAGTTACTTTCGGTCATAAGAGATAGTAGCAGCAACATTATGTACACAATAAGTAAAAAAATAAGTTACAAACGATGCGAAAAAACTAACAAAATAACATAGTTGGTTCAGAGGCTGTAAAACAGCAGCCATTCCGTCCGGCGCCATTATAACAATGGATTCTCTCACCATGGATACGACCTCTGATGTTAATGAAGGACTCAATATGGTATTGCAATGCAAATACCGGCACTTATATTTAACAATATTATGATATACTGTATGACAATGTATCACAATTTTCATTGCTGTTTCATTTCTTGCACATTTGTCTTTTCAGTAAGTCAGAATGTTTTGGAATAAATAAGATTTTAGTCAACATTAACAGGTGAGTGGATAAATACCAGGATCATGTATAGCTTGGTTTTCAGTATTTTAGGGGTATTCCATATCAATAGCAAGGGGTCTCTTCTGGAGTTCAAAGGTAGCAGATGTGTCCTCTGTCTTGAGTCTACTGGTCAGTGTGAGTAGAGAGCTGATCTGAGTTTCCCACACTGAGTCATGTGTGCTGTGATCAATGCATTACAAAAGCTGCTCAGTGGACCATTAGTGACGGCTATTGGCTCTGTGTTGAACTATAGACAGAGGCTGACGTCACAGACCTTCTGGATTCTGGAGGGAAAGATTATACTAAGATTAAACTAAAAAGACAAACCTTTATAAATAAATATTCATCCTTTGAAAATTATTGTCTGTGATTTGTTACATTATAAATCGACCAAGGTTTAACTTTTGTATGCCTAATTGGAATTGAGAGCTGTTCACTCTTTATCACACAAACAACTGAACTACATAAATGTACTGAATAAAAGTCTGTACATCATTTAGTATTTATTTTATTTTATTTCACCTTTATTTAACCAGGTAGGCCAGTTGAGAACAAGTTCTCATTTACATCTGCGACCTGGCCAAGACAAAGCAAAGCAGTGCGACAAAAAACAACACAGTTACTCATGAGAATAAACAAACGTACAGTCAATAACACAATAGAGAATCTATATACAGAGTGCAAATGTAGTGCAAAATGCAGTAAGGTTAGGAAGGTAGGACAATAAATAGGCCATAGTGGTGAAATTAATTACAGATTAGTATTAACACTGGAATGAAGGATGTGCAAATGATGATGTGCAAATAGAGATACTGGAGTGCAAATGAGCGAAAATAATACAATAAATATGGGGATGAGGTAGTGGGGTGGGCAATTTACAGAAGGGCTATATACAGGTGCAGTGATCGATAAGCAGCTTTGACAGCTGATGCTTAAAGTTATTGAGGGAGATAGGAACCTCTAGCTTCAAGGATTTTTGCAATTCGTTCCAGTCATTGGCAGCAGAGAACTGGAAGGAATGGCGGCCAAAGGAGGTGTTGGCTTTGGGGGTGGCCAGTGAGATATACCTGCTGGAGCGCATGGGTGGGTGTTGCTATGGTGACCAGCGAGCTGAGATAGGGGATTTACCTAATAAAGACTTATAGATGACCTGGAGCCAGTGGGTTTGGCGACTAATATGTAGTGAGGGCCAGCCAACGAGAGAATACAGGTCGCAGTGGTGGGTAGTATATGGGGCTTTGGTAACAAAACGGATGGCACTGTGATAGACTACATCCAATTTGCTGAGTAGAGTGTTGGAGGCTATTTTGTAAATGACATTGCCGAAGTCAAGGATCGGTAGGATGGTAAGTTTTACAAGGGCATTTTTGGCAGCATGAGTGAAGGAGGCTTTGTTGCGAAATAGGAAGCCGATTCTAGATTTAATTTTGGATTGGAGATGGTTAATGTGAGTCTGGAAATTGAGTTTAGAGTCTAACCAGACCCCTAGGTATTTGTAGGTGTCCACGTATTCTAAGTCAGACCCGTCGAGAGTAGTGATGATAGTCCGGTGGGCGGGTGCGGGCAGCGTTCGATAGAAAAGCATGCATTTAGTTTTACTAGCATTTAAGAGCAGTTGGAAGCCACGGAAGGAGTGTTGTATGGCATTGAAGCTTGTTTGAAGGTTAGTTAACACAGTGTCCAAAGAGGGGCCAGATGTATACAGAATGTCGTCTGCATAGAGATGGATCAGAGAGTCACCAGCAGCGAGAGCGAAATCGTTGATGTATATAGAGAAAAGGGTTGGCCCAAGAATTGAACCCTGTGGCAGCCCCATATTTGTTAACTTGGCTTTCCAAGACTTTAGAAAGGCAGGGCAGGATGTATATAGGTCTATAACAGTTTGGGTCTTGAGTGTCTCCCCCTTTGAAGAGGGGATGACCGCGGCAGCTTTCCAATCTCTAGGGATCTCAGACGATATGAAAGAGAGGTTGAACAGGCTAGATCATTTTAGCGGATAATTTTAGAAAGAGAGGGTCCAGATTGTCTAGCCCAGCAGATTTGTAGGGGTCCAGATTTAGCAGCTGTCTGGATTTGGGTGAAGGATGGAGGGGGCTTGGGCAGGTTGCTGCGGGGGGTACAGAGCTGTTGGCCGGGGTAGGGGTAGACAGTTGGAAAGCATGGCCAGCCGTAGCAAAATGCTTATTGAAATTTTCGATAATCCTGAATTTATCGGTGGTGACAGTGTTTCCTAGCCTCAATGCAGTGGGAAACTGGGAGGAGATGCTCTTATTCTCCATGATACTTTACAGTGTCCCAGAACTTTTTGGAATTAGTACTACAGGATGCAAATTTCTGTTTGAAAAAGCTGGCCTTTGCTTTTCTAACTGACTGTGTGTATTTGTTCCTGACTTCCCTGAAAAGTTGCATATCACGGGGGCTATTCGATGCTAATGCAGTGCGCCACAGGATGTTTTTGTGTTGGTCTAGTGCAGTCAAGTCTGGGGTGAACCAAGGGCTATATCTGTTCTTAGTTCTAAGTTTTTTGAAAGGGGCATGCTTATTTAGGATGGTGAGGAAAGCACTTTTAAAGAACAACCAGGCGTCCTTTACTGACGGGATGAGGTCAATATCCTTCCAGTAAACCTGGGCCAGGTCGATTTGAAAGGCCTGCTCGCAAAAGTGTTTTAGGGAGCGTTTGACAGTGATAAGGGGTGGTCGTTTGACCGCGGACCCATTACGAACGCAGGCAATGAGGCAGTGATCGCTGAGATCCTGGTTGAAAACTGAGGAGGTGTATTTGGAGGGCAAGTTAGTCAGGATGATATCTATGATGGTTGTACCTGGTAGGTTACTTGATAATTTGTGTAAGATTGAGGGCATCTATCTTAGATTGAAGGACAGCCGGGGTGTTAAGCATATCCCAGTTTAAGTCACCTAACAGTACAAACTCTGAAGATAGATGGGGGGCAATCAATTCACATATGGAGTCCAGGGCACAGCTGGGGGCTGGGGGGGGGGGGGGGGGGGGCTGTAACAGGCGGCAACAATGAGAGACTTATTTCTGGAAAGGTGGATTTTTAAGAGTAGAAGCTCAAACTGTTTGGGTACAGACCTGGACAGTATGACAGAACTCTGCAGGTTATCTCTGCAGTAGATTGCAACTCCGCCACCTTTGGCAGTTCTATCTTGACAGGAAATATTGTAGTTGTGGATGGACTTTTCAGAATTTTTGGTGGCCTTCCTGATCCAGGATTCAGACACAGCTAGGACATCCGGGTTGGCGAAGTGTGCTAAAGCAGTGAATAAATCAAACTTAGGGAGGAGGCTTCTGATATTAACATGCAAGAAACCAAGACTTTTACGGTTACAGAAGTCAATAAATGATAGCGCCTGGGGAATAGGTGTAGTACTGGGGGCTACAGGACCTGGGTTTACCTCTACATCACCATAGGAACAGAGGAGGAGTAGGATAAGGGTACGGCTAAAGGCATTAAGAACTGGTCGTCTAGTGCGTTGGGTACAGAGAATAAAAGGAGCAGATTTCTGGCCGTGGTGGAATAGATTGAGGGCATAATGTACAGACAAGGGTATGGTAGGATGTGAGTTCAGTGGAGATAAACCTAGGCGTTGGGTAATGATGAGAGAGGTTGCATCTCTGGAGACACCAGTTAAGCCAGGTGAGGTCTCCGCATGTGTGGGGGGTGGGACAAAGGAGCTATCTGAGGCATGTTGAGCAGGACTTGGGGCTCTACAGTGAAATAAAATAATAATAATAATAGCTAACCTAGACAGCAGCAGGCAAGGCATATTGAAATAAGAAAGAGGCATAAAACAAACAGTTTAATAAGAGAGTTAAAGACAACGACGGGTAATGACGATGAATGGACAAAAAGGGTCGGATAGAGAAATTGGTATGCTACACACAGGACCTGAGGCCTAGCAGATAAACAGAATGAAGTACCATGTAACGGAACAGTCCAACAGGCATCAGCTGTGTAGCCGAGTGATCATAAGATCCGATGAGCAGCAAAGAGGTGAGCCAGGGAGCAGTTCAGTGGGCGCTACACTAGGCGAGCGGGAGGCACAGCGTTCAGAGTGCTAGCAGGCCTGGGCTAGCAGATGGATCTTCGGCGACGTCGCAGAGGAAAAGCCTGTTGAGAACACATCAGACATTTACGTCGGCAGACCAGTCGTGGTGGCTCGGCGGGGCTCCGTGTCGACAGTAGAAGGTCCAGGCAGGTTGACAAAGGTACTGTAGCCCGGGAGGTTAGATAGCACACGTCGGCTGGCCGGGATGATGGGGCTAGCTCAAGGCTAGCTCAAGGTAGCATATGGACAATGGTGTTAGCCAAAAACAGCAGCCACTCGATTGCAGATAGCTAGCTGCGAAGATCCTAAACTAAAAGCTGGCTGAGCAGGCAGAGCAGTGGTGAGGACCGCTAGCAGTGGTTAGCAATGGCTAGTAGCTAGTTTGCAAGCTAGCTAGCAGGCTAGCTTCTGACGGAGGTTCAGTTAAATTATGAAAAGTAAAGAAATAAAGATATTAGGTCCGTTTCACGTTGAGTGAGGCGGGTTGCAGGAGAAGTATATGAGGAATAATAAATAAATGGAAAGAACGACTAATTACAAACTATTTACACGGGACATGAGACCGGACAAACAAAACACGTCTGCACTGATTACGCCATCTTGGAGCTAAAAAGATCAAGATCAAGATAGAAAAGGGCTGTCATAACTTGGGTAAATACATTAGAATTGTCTTTTTTTTATTGATATTGAATTTCCCTCATAAGAAAGAGTAAGAAATAACCCAAAATGCTCCCTCCCACCCATTCTATCCACTGAGCAATAGAAGTTTGACTATTCCCCATAGATACTCACAGGTGCTGGGGGACTGCTGATGACAAACTGTGACTCTGCTCTCCAGAGCTTTCCCACACTTTGCCCATTGAGAGAGCTTCCACTAAACAGTAGAAGTGTGCCTTGTTAAATGCTCCTTCATCTCTACAAAAGCAGTTCCTATCAAGCCCTTGGGGGTAAAAAGCAAATTACTTAAATATTTATCTTAAGAAACACATAAAGACTCAGTGTTACTGTGAATTCAAGATGTAAATGTATGTTTACACAAACAAATAGCATGTTTTCAACCATGCCCCACATACAGACAGAATAAAAGCTGAATTAATTGCATTAATCTTGAAGAAGATGTAAGTACTGCCTAAAAGTGCTAAAAAAATGCAAATACATTTTTTTTAATCTTGAACTTTTATTGGAAACATATGTTTTAGCAGTTTTCAAAATTCAAGACCCAGATACTGAACGTTAAATGTTGTGGGATTATCAGAAATATATCCATTGATTTCCCCGTAGAGACTGTAAACTCTGACGGTCCAGGGTAGAGGTCCCAGTCTATTGTCCCAAAGGGGCTCTGTGAGTGAGTCCTCCTTGGTTTCCCACACTCTCTCCATTCAATGCTCTCTATAGAGGAACAATAGAAGTGTGTCTTATAACACATCACATTAGCTATTGAGTTTGAGGGGCACAGCTGCCCTAAACACTTAAAGCACTAAGATGACAGTACTGGTTCTGGCCCAACACCTGGAATCACTGATATATTATGACCAAACTAAAATAGTTTAATAATACAATAATTATGTCTCTTAACGTTGATCTTTCTCTGTAGATTTTGAATGAAGCACCCAGAGTTACAAATGAATATATTGATTTTATTGAGTGTTGCATTTTAAAGCAGTCAGTATCATTCTGTATGTCTTGGATCATTATTTTTCTTGTTTTGGCATCAGCTACTTAATGTATGTGGAGTTTCATAAATCAGTCATTTAACCATGTAATGTTGTTGGAGGATTGTCTTTGTCAAGAAAAGATTGAAGCAACAGACGATAATATTTCATTTGATGATTTGTGTATTTATTCAGACTGACTCAATGAGTCACACCATCAATACCTTAATTTGAGGTAAATATTTCAAGAGAAATGAAGTGATTAAACATCACAACAAGATCTTGAACAAATCTCCAAGACATGATACTCTATCAGAGTGTAGTGATACACAGTTACTGTCTTCATAAAAGACTACATAATTGTTTAAAATAAAACAGGGTTTATAGATTAGACATATTTTTTATCCCATTTGCAATAAAATTGTTATTCAAACAACATGATCGACAATTTCACAAATAAAGTCTGATCTTAAAACAGATCAAATATTGCTAATCACAGAGTGATGATAACAGGTTTAATACCCAGTTTGGGTAAATAATTATCCTGGAGGAACGTTGATGCTGTAGCTCAAGTTGATCAATATCAAATATATAACTGATACATGTTTCACAGAAGATGCTCAGTATAATGTCAATATGACTATATCACTACACAGATGTAGTGGTAAAAAAACTGACTATCAGATGTTGACCTTAAAAACAGACCAGTCATAGACAATCACAAACAGATTGATGATATAACACCTATTCTGGTTAAAAGGTTCTCATGGAGAACCATTAAAGTTATTGTTGATCATGAATGTAAACACATGATCAATATAATCAACACGTTTCACAAAACATAAAGGTTATCACGATTTCAATGAACACTACAATAATGTAGTTTTAAAAGATCAGGTTGTTTTCATAGAAAAACTTTTTATCTTCAGTACAACTGAAATAAAATGTCTCAATCACAGCAAGACTTTAAAAATCCCCCGCATAAGCAGAAGATGAAGAAGATATTTTCTTATTCTCATTACTGTCCATGAAATTAATTTTAGACCAACATGGTCTATCCATTGTGTTTGTCTGAGTGGAGCTCCAGTATGTAGTACTCTACCACGGCCTCCAGAGGGTGATGTTGACTGGACTCTTCTCTTTGCTGATGCTGTGCTGGGCTGGGGAGCTGAGATGAGGCAGGTCACTCTCCCTACTGTTCTTATCAGAGGATGGCTGCAGGCTCTGGAAGTGGCTCAGCAGTCTTCTCTGGGACTGTGTCTTCACCTCATCCTTAGACAGGAAGTGAACAATCTCTTCGCGACACCTGGAGAAACCCTGAATGACAGGTAATGAGCTGGTTGAGGAGCTGATTGGCTGGTTCTGTTGCTGTTGTCTCAGGAAGCAAACTGTCATCTCCAGGATGTCGGCTTTGTCCAGCTTGGAGTCGGGCTGCTGGTTGAGGATCTCTGGAACCAGGAGAGACTTGAGCTGCTCAATACTGTTGTTGATACGATCTCTGCGTAACTTCTCCACCACTGGCTTTCTTAACTGCAAGAAGAGATGAGGAGAGATATTAATAACCTTATTCTGGTGTATGGCATTATTGAAACAAATAAACAATCAATCAATACAACTGAATAAATGTAATTGAATTTTTATCTTCAATTTACCTTGTTTCTCAGAGTCAGGTGTTTGTTAGAGTAGATCATAGCTGAAGTGATAGTAGGTGCCATGGATGGATCTCTGTGCTCTAGAGGTCTTAGTGTTGAGAGAATCTGATCTCTACTGGCTTCATCTCTCCTATATATAGTCCCAAATCTGCATATGAATGTGTGGGTCTCGGACTTGTTGGAGTTTCTCACAGTCTGTAGCCAATGGGTGAGCTTGGTAGGACAATGAGGACTATGGAGCTGCCGCATGCTCAGTGTGCTTATTGCCGGGGGACAATGGTCACGTCTCAGGGGAACAGGTGGTGGGGTGGGGGGTGATGGAGAGAGACTCACAGGACGCTGTTGGAATCTGGGAAAGTGGTGACCCCCAGGTCTGCTGCCTGATGTTGGGATCATTGACACTGACAGAGCACACGCTCATCATCACAACTTACACGTGTGAGACTGACACAGATTCTCTAATTAAACGTACAGTGTTATTAATCCCCACCTATAAGGACATTGTTGAATTTAGTACTGTGTATCCACGCTTCATCACTGATTTAGACACAGTTTATTCTCTCACCATGTATATGACCTCTGATATTAAAGAATGACTCTGCAATATGGTTTTACATTGCACATACCGGTACTTATATTTAACAATATGATGATATATGACTATGTATTACAATGTTCATTGCTGTTTCATTTCATGCACATTTGTCTTTCCAGTTAGTCAGAATGTTTTGGAATAGATACGATTTTAGTCAACATTAACAGGTGAGTGGATAGATACTAGGATAATGTATATTTTGTTTTTCAGTATTTTAGGAGTATTCCATATCAATAGCAAGGGGTCTCTTCTGGAGTTCAAAGGTAGCAGATGTGTCCTCTGTCTTGAGTCTACTGGTCAGTGTGAGTAGAAAGCTGATCTGAGTTTCCCACACTGAGTCCTGTGTGCTGTGATCAATGCATTTCAAAAGCTGCTCAGTGGACCATGAGTGACGGCTATTGGCTCTGTGTTGAACTATAGACAGAGGCTGACGTCACAGACCTTCTGGATTCTGGAGGGAAAATCAGCAATGGCAAGATTACTTTACTTTTTTAATAATATAAATAATATAATTAAATTACTTAATAATAATTGTATTTCCCTCATAAGAAAGAGTAAGAAATAACCCAAAAATACCCCCTCCCACCCATTCTATCCGCTTAACAATAGAAGCATGCATATTACCCATAGATACTCACAGGTGCTGGGGGACTGATGACACTAATTACACTGAACTGTGACTCTGCTCTCCAGAGCGTTCCCACACTTTGCCCATTGAGAGAGCTTCCACTAAACAATAGAAGTGTGCCTTGTTAAATGCTGATTCATCTCTACAAAAGCACTTCCTATCAAGCACTTGGAGTTGATGCTCATTTACACAAATGCTTCTCTTAAGCAACAGGTAAAGACTCACTGTTACAGAGAATCAATTCAAGCTTTGTTTACACAACCAAATCAAATGTTTTCAACCATGCCCCACATACAAACAGATTAAATACTGCATTAATTGCATTAATCTTGAAGTAGATGCAAGTACTACCTAAAAGTGCTATAAAAATGCACAAAAAGTATTATCTGAAGCTTTTATTAGAAACATAGGTTTTAGCAGATTTCTAAATTCAAGACCCAAATACTGAACATATAATGTTGTGGGATTATCAGAATATTGCTTTCCCCATGGAGACCCAGACCCCCGCTCTAAACTCTGACGGTCCAGTCTATTGTCCCAAAGGGGCTCTGTGAGTGAGTCCTCCTTGGTTTCCCACACTCTCTCCATTCACTGCTCTCTATAGAGGAACAATAGAAGTGTGTCTTATAACGCATCACATTAGCTATTGAGTTTGAGGGGCACAGCTGCCCTAAACACTTAAAGCACTAAGATGACAGTACTGGTTCTGGCCCAACACCTGGAAGTCCAGGATCCAGTTGCAGAGGGCAGTGTTTAGTCCCAGGGTCCATAGCTTAGTGATGAGCTTTGAGGGCACTATGGTGTTGAATGCTGAGCTGTTGTCAATGAACAGCATTCTCACATAGCTGTTCCTTTTGTCGAGGTGGGAGTGCGATTTGCGATTGCGTCATCTGTGAATCTGTTGGGGCGGTAAGCGAATTGGAGTGGGTCTAGGGAATCTGGGATGATGCTGTTGATGTGAGCCATGACCAGCCTTTCAAAGCACTTCATGGCTACCGACGTGAGTGCTACCAGGCGCTAATCATTTAGGCAGGTTACCTTCGCTTCCTTGGGCACAGGGACTATGGTGGTCTGCTTGAAACATGTAGGTATTACAGACTCGGTCAGGGAGAGGTTGAAAATGTCAGTGAAGACACTTTCCAGTTGGTCCGTGCATGCTTTGAGTTTTTTTTTTATTTTTTTATTTAACCTTTATTTTACTAGGCAAGTCAGTTATGAACAAATTCTTATTTACAATGACGGCCTAGGAACAGTGGGTTAACTGCCTTGTTCAGGGGCAGAACGACAGATTTTTACCTTGTCAGCTCGGGGATTCGATCCTGCAACCTTCCAGTTACGGGCCTAACACTCTAACCACTAGGCAACCTGCCGCCCCGAGTACACGTCCTGGTAATCTGGCCCTGCGGCTTTGGGAATGTTGACCTGTTTAAAGTTCTTGCTCACATCGGCTACCGAGAGCGATATCACACAGTTGTCTGGAACAGCTGGTGCTCTCATGCATGCTTCAGTGTTGCTTGCCTCGAAGCGAGCATAAAAGGCATTTAGCTCATCTGGTAGGCTCGCGTCACTGGGAAGCTCGCGGATGGGTTTCCCTTTGTAGTCCGTAATAGTTTTCAAGCCTTGCCACATCCGATGAGAGTCAGAGCCGGTGTAGTAGGACTCAATCTTAATCCTGTATTGACACTTTGCCTGTTTGAGGGCGTAGAGGGATCTAATCAGAGTCCAGATTAGATATTGTGGTCTACTGCTTATCGTAAGGTACTCTACCTCAGGCGAGCAATACCTCAAGACTTTAATATTAGACGCGCACAAGCTGTTATTGACAAATAGACACCCCACCCCGCCCCTCGTCCTCCCAGACTTAGCTTCTCTGTCCTGGCGATGCATGGAAAATCCCGCCAGCTCTATATTATCTGTGTCGTCGTTCAGCCACAACTCGGTGAAGCATAAGATAATGTTAATGTTCCTTTGGTAGGATATCCTTTAATGTAGATCATTCATTTTATTTTCCAATGATTGAACGTTGGCCAATAGAACGGATGGTAGTCGGGGTTTACTCACTCGCCTGCGAATTCTCCGAAAGCAGCCCGCCCCCTTTTTCTCTGTCTTTTCTTCACGAAAATGACTGGGTTTTGGCCAGTTCCCGAGAAAGCATAATATCCTTTGCATTGGACTTTCTGTCCAGTTCGAGGTGAGTAATCGCTGTTCTGATGTCTAGAAGTTACTTTCGGTCATAAGAGATAGTAGCAGCAACATTATGTACACAATAAGTAAAAAAATAAGTTACAAACGATGCGAAAAAACTAACAAAATAACATTATAACAATGGATTCTCTCACCATGGATACGACCTCTGATATTAATGAAGGACTCAATATGGTTTTGCAATGCAAATACCGGCACTAATATTTAACAATATTATGATATACTGTATGACAATGTATCACAATTTTCATTGCTGTTTCATTTCTTGCACATTTGTCTTTTCAGTAAGTCAGAATGTTTTGGAATATATAAGATTTTAGTCAACATTAACAGGTGAGTGGATAAATACCAGGATCATGTATAGCTTGGTTTTCAGTATTTTAGGGGTATTCCATATCAATAGCAAGGGGTCTCTTCTGGAGTTCAAAGGTAGCAGATGTGTCCTCTGTCTTGAGTCTACTGGTCAGTGTGAGTAGAGAGCTGATCTGAGTTTCCCACACTGAGTCCTGTGTGCTGTGATCAATGCATTATAAAAGCTGCTCAGTGGACCATTAGTGACGGCTATTGGCTCTGTGTTGAACTATAGACAGAGGCTGACGTCACAGACCTTCTGGATTCTGGAGGGAAACATTATACTAAGATTATACTAAAAAGACAAACCTTTATAAATAAATATTCATCTTTTGAAAATTATTGTCTGTGATTTGTTACATTATAAATCGACCAAGGTTTAACTTTTGTATGCCTAATTGGAATTGAGAGCTGTTCACTGGTTATCACACAAACATCTGAACTACATAAATGTACTGAATAAAAGTCTGTATTTTATTTCACCTTTATTTAACCAGGTAGGCCAGTTGAGAACAAGTTCTCATTTACATCTGCGACCTGGCCAAGACAAAGCAAAGCAGTGCGACAAAAAAACAACACAGAGTTACACATGAGAATAAACAAACGTACAGTCAATAACACAATAGAGAATCTATATGCAGAGTGCAAATGTAGTGCAAAATGCAGTAAGGTTAGGAAGGTAGGACAATAAATAGGCCATAGTGTTTAAATTAATTACAGATTAGTATTAACACTGGAATGATGGATGTGCTAATGATGATGTGCAAATAGAGATACTGGAGTGCAAATGAGCGAAAATAATAAAATAAATATGGGGATGACGTAGTGGGGTGGGCAATTTACAGAAGGGCTATATACAGGTGCCGTGATCGATAAGCAGCTTTGACAGCTGATGCTTAAAGTTAGTGAGGGAGATAGGAACCTCTAGCTTCAAGGATTTTTGCAATTCGTTCCAGTCATTGGCAGCAGAGAACTGGAAGGAATGGCGGCCAAAGGAGGTGTTGGCTTTGGGGGTGGCCAGTGAGATATACCTGCTGGAGCGCATGGGTGGGTGTTGCTATGGTGACCAGCGAGCTGAGATAGGGGATTTACCTAATAAAGACTTATAGATGACCTGGAGCCAGTGGGTTTGGCGACGAATATGTAGTGAGGGACAGCCAACGAGAGAATACAGGTCGCAGTGGTGGGTAGTATAAGGGGCTTTGGTAACAAAACGGATGGCACTGTGATAGACTACATCCAATTTGCTGAGTAGAGTGTTGGAGGCTATTTTGTAAATGACATTGCCGAAGTCAAGGATCGGTAGGATGGTAAGTTTTACAAGGGCATTTTTGGCAGCATGAGTGAAGGAGGCTTTGTTGCGAAATAGGAAGCAGATTCTAGATTTAAGTTTGGATTGGAGATGGTTAATGTGAGTCTGGAAATTGAGTTTAGAGTCTAACCAGACACCTAGGTATTTGTAGGTGTCCACGTATTCTAAGTCAGACCCGTCGAGAGTAGTGATGATAGTCCGGTGGGCGGGTGCGGGCAGCGTTCGATAGAAAAGCATGCATTTAGTTTTACTAGCATTTAAGAGCAGTTGGAGGCCACGGAAGGAGTGTTGTATGGCATTGAAGCTTGTTTGAAGGTTAGTTAACACAGTGTCCAAAGAGGTGTATACAGAATGGTGTCGTCTGCGTAGAGATGGATCAGAGAGTCACCAGCAGCGAGAGCGACATCGTTGATGTATATAGAGAAAAGGGTTGGCCCAAGATTTAACCCTGTGGCACCCCCATAGAGACTGCCAGAGGATCGGACAATAGGCCCTCCGATTTGACACACTGAACTCTGTCTGAGAAGTAGTTGGAGAACCAGGCAAGGCAGTCACTTGAGAAACCAAGGTTGTTGAGTCTGCCAATAAGAATGCGATGATTGACAGAGTCGAAAGCCTTGGCCAGGTCGATGAAGACGGTTGTACAGTACTGTCTTCTATCGATGGCGGTTATGATATCATATAGTACCTTGAGCATAGCTGAGGTGCACCCATGACCAGTTTGGAAACCAGATTGCATAGCAGAGAAGGTACGGTGGGATTCAAAGTGGTCAGTTATCTGTTTGTTAACTTGGCATTCGAAGACTTTGGAAAGGCAGGGCAGGATGGATATAGGTCTATAACAGTTTGGGTCTAGAGTGTCTACCCCTTTGAAGAGGGGATGACCGCGGCAGCTTTCCAATCTCCAGGGATCTCAGGCGATACGAAAGAGAGTTGAACAGGCTAGATAATTTTAGCGGATAATTTTAGAAAGAGAGGGTCCAGATTGTCTAGCCCAGCTGATTTGTAGGGGTCCAGATTTAGCAGCTCTTTCAGAACATCAGCTGTCTGGATTTGGGTGAAGGAGAAGCGGGGGGGGGCATGGGCAGGTTGCTGCGGGGGGTACAGAGCTGTTGGCCGGGGTAGGGGTAGCCAGTTGGAAAGCATGGCCAGCCGTAGCAAAATGCTTATTGAAATTTTCGATAATCGTGAATTTATCGGTGGTGACAGTGTTTCCTAGCCTCAATGCAGTGGGCAACTGGGAGGAGATGCTCTTATTCTCCATGGACTTTACAGTGTCCCAGAACTTTTTGGAATTAGTACTACAGGATGCAAATTTCTGTTTAAAAAAAACTGGCCTTTGCTTTTCTAACTGACTGTGTGTATTTGTTCCTGACTTCCCTGAAAAGTTGCATATCACGGGGGCTATTCGATGCTAATGCAGTGTGCCACAGGATGTTTTTGTGTTGGTCTAGTGCAGTCAAGTCTGGGGTGAACCAAGGGCTATATCTGTTCTTAGTTCTAAGTTTTTTGAAAGGGGCATGCTTATTTAGGATGGTGAGGAAAGCACTTTTAAAGAACAACCAGGCGTCCTCTACTGACGGGATGAGGTCAATATCCTTCCAGGAAACCTGGGCCAGGTCGATTAGAAAGGCCTGCTCGCAAAAGTGTTTTAAGGAGCGTTTGACAGTGGTAAGGGGTGGTCGTTTGACCACGGACCCATTACGAACGCAGGCAATGAGGCAGTGATCGCTGAGATCCTGGTTGAAAACAGAGGAGGTGTATTTGGAGGGCAAGTTAGTCAGGATGATATCTATGATGGTTTTACCTGGTAGGTTACTTGATAATTTGTGTAAGATTGAGGGCATCTATCTTAGATTGAAGGACAGCCGGGGTGTTAAGCATATCCTATATGGACAATGGTGTTAGCCAAAAACAGCAGCCACTCGATTGCAGCTAGCTAGCTGCGAAGATCCTAAACTAAAAGCTGGCTGAGCAGGCAGAGCAGTGGTGAGGACCGCTAGCAGTGGTTAGCAATGGCTAGTAGCTAGTTTGCAAGCTAGCTAGCAGGCTAGCTTCTAACGGAGGTTCAGTTAAATTACGAAAAGTAAAGAAATAAAGATATTAGGTCCGTTTCACGTTGAGTGAGGCGGGTTGCAGGAGAAGTATATGAGGAATAATAAATAAATGGAAAGAACGACTAATTACAAACTATTTACACGGGACATGAGACCGGACAAACAAAACACGTCTGCACTGATTACGCCATCTTGGAGCTAAAAAGATCAAGATCAAGATAGAAAAGGGCTGTCATAACTTGGGTAAATACATTAGAATTGTCTTTTTTTTATTGATATTGAATTTCCCTCATAAGAAAGAGTAAGAAATAACCCAAAATGCTCCCTCCCACCCATTCTATCCACTGAGCAATAGAGGTTTGACTATTCCCCATAGATATTCACAGGTGCTGGGGGACTGCTGATGACAAACTGTGACTCTGCTCTCCAGAGCTTTCCCACACTTTGCCCATTGAGAGAGCTTCCACTAAACAGTAGAAGTGTTGTTAAATGCTCCTTCATCTCTACAAAAGCAGTTCCTATCAAGCCCTTGGGGGTAAAAAGGGAATTACTTAAATATTTATCTTAAGAAACACATAAAGACTCAGTGTTACTGTGAATTCAAGATGTAAATGTATGTTTACACAAACAAATAGCATGTTTTCAACCATGCCCCACATACAGACAGAATAAAAGCTGAATTACTTGCATTAATCTTGAAGAAGATGTAAGTACTGCCTAAAAGTGCTAAGTGCTTTTATTGGAAACATATGTTTTAGCAGTTTTCAAAATTCAAGACCCAGATACTGAACATTAAATGTTGTGGGATTATCAGAAATATATCCATTGCTTTCCCCATAGAGACTGTAAACTCTGACGGTCCAGGGTAGAGGTTCCAGTCTATTGTCCCAAAGGGGCTCTGTGAGTGAGTCCTCCTTGGTTTCCCACACTCTCTCCATTCACTGCTCTCTATAGAGGAACAATAGAAGTGTGTCTTATTACACATCACATTAGCTATTGAGTTTGAGGGGCACAGCTGCCCTAAACACTTAAAGCACTAAGATGACAGTACTGGTTCTGGCCCAACACCTGGAATCACTGATGTATTATGACCAAACTAAAATAGTTTAATAATTAAATAATTATGTCTCTTAACGTTGATCTTTCTCCGTAGATTTTGAATGAAGCACCCAGAGTTACAAATGAATATATTGATTTTATTGAGTGTTGCATTTTAATGAAGTCAATATCATTCTGTATGTCTTGGATCATTATTTTTCTTTTTTTGGCATCAGCTACTTAATGTATGTGGAGTTTCATAAATCAGTCATTTAACCATGTAATATTGTTGGAGGATTGTCTTTGTCAAGAAAAGATTGAAGCAACAGACGATAATATTTAATTTGATGATTTGTGTATTTATTCAGACTGACTCAATGAGTCACACCATCAATACCTTAATTTGAGGTAAATATTTCAAGAGAAATTAAGTGATTAAACATCACAACAAGATCTTGAACAAATCTCCAAGACATGATACTCTATCAGAGTGTAGTGATACACAGTTACTGTCTTCATAAAAGACTACATAATTGTTTAAAATAAAACAGGGTTTTTCAATGAGACATATATTTTATCCTATTTGCAATAAAATTGTTATTCAAACAACATGATCGACAATTTCACAAATAAAGTCTGATCTTAAAACAGATCAAATATTGCTAATCACAGAGTGATGATAACAGGTTTAATACCCAGTTTGGGTAAATAATCCTCCTGGAGGAACGTTGATGCTGTAGCTCAAGTTGATCAATATCAAATATATAACTGATACATGTTTCACAGAAGATGCTCAGTATAATGTTAATATGACTACATCACTACACAAATGTAGTGGTAAAAAAACTGACTATCAGATGTTGACCTTAAAAACAGACCAGTCATAGACAATCACAAACAGATTGATGATATAACACCTATTCTGGTTAAAAGGTTCTCATGGAGAACCATTAAAGTTATTGTTGATCATGAATATAAACACATGATCAATATAATCAACACGTTTCACAAAACATAAAGGTTATCATGATTTCAATGAACACTACAATAATGTAGTTTAGATCATGTTGTTTTCATAAAAAAACGTTTTATCTTCAGTACAACTGAAATGAAATGTCTCAATCCCAGCAAGACTTTTAAAAACCTTTCCATAAGCAGAAGATGTTTTCTTATACTCATTACTGTCCATAGAAATGAATTTTAGACCAACATGGTCCATCCATTGGGTTTGTCTGAGTGGAGCTCCAGTATGTAGTACTCTACCACGGCCTCCAGAGGGCGATGTTGACTGGACTCTTCTCTTTGCCGATGCTGTGCTGGGCTGGGGAGCTGAGATGAGGCAGGTCACTCTCCCTACTGTTCTTATCAGAGGATGGCTGCAGGCTCTGGAAGTGGCTCAGCAGTCTTCTCTGGGACTGTGTCTTCACCTCATCTTTAGACAGGAAGTGAACAATCTCTTGGACACACCTGGAGAAACCCTGATTGACAGGTAATGAGCTGGAGAAGGAGCTGATTGGCTGGTTCTGTTGCTGTTGTCTCAGGAAGCAAACTGTCATCTCAAGGATGTCGGCTTTGTCCAGCTTGGAGTCGGGCTGCTGGTTGAGGATCTCTGGAACCAGGAGAGACTTGAGCTGCTCAATACTGTTGTTGATACGATCTCTGCGTAACTTCTCCACCACTGGCTTTCTTAACTGCAAGAAGAGATGAGGAGAGATATTAATAACCTTATTCTGGTGTATGACATTATTGAAACAAATAAACAATCAATCAATACAACTGAATAAACAGCATCAAATTTTAATCTTCAATTTACCTTGTTTCTCAGAGTCAGGTGTTCGTTAGAGTAGATCATAGCTGAAGTGATAGTAGGTGCCATGGCTGGATCTCTGTGCTGTAGGGGTCTTAGTGTTGAGAGAATCTGATCTCTACTGGCTTCATCTCTCCTATATATAGTCCATAATCTGCATATGAATGTGTGGGTCTCGGGCTTGTTGGAGTTTCTCACAGTCTGTAGCCAATGGGTGAGCTTGGTAGGACAATGAGGACTATGGAGCTGCCGCGTGCTCAGTGTTCTTATTGCCGGGGGACAATGGTCACGTCTCAGGGGAACAGGTGGTGGGGTGGGGGGTGATGGAGAGAGACTCACAGAATGCTCTGGGAATCTGGGAAAGTGGTGACCCCCAGGTCTGCTGCCTGATGTTGGGATCAATGACACTGACAGAGCACACGCTCATCATCACAACTTACACGTGTGAGACTGACACGTCTCTAAATTGCATAGGAAAACAGCACATTATATAAAATGCTTAGAAGCTACTAAAATTGTATTTATTTTGTATTAAAGTTTTTACTGACAGTCTTTGAGAAATAGCATTACTCAGAGTGGAGTAATTTCTCAAGCAGATGACCTCTGAGGTAAAATGTGACTCCATCAAATGAGGGAAAGATGCTCTTCTGTCTGTCTACAGGCTCAGGTTTCATAGAAGCCCCAGGGGGCAAACTTCCTACTTTTGAGCTCCACAGCACAGCTGGCTCCCTGCACAAGTCTGAACGTCTCCCCAGTCACACACCCTCCTCTCTCTGGAGCTGGGAGCCAAAGGGACACACTGCTTCCCACACTTCTGCATGCAGTCTGCTGATCCCTGACACACAATAGAAGTGTGTCTGCTATCACAAAGCCCCACTGGCTTTGCAGGGAGAGGGATTGGTCTATATTGCACCTACAGGAAAACCCCATGGATCCCATATAACTCCATTTGGGAACACTTTAAGGAATTGTACAATATTTTGACAAGATCTTTACCAAAGAAAACTCTTAAAATATTTATTGAAGAGAACGTTTACAAAATGACCTCATATTATGGATACCCGGAAAGTTGCTTATGTATCTCAACCGTCAGCGACCAAAGATTTCCTGATTAATATCAGCAAATAAGATTAATTAGGTTATCTGTTAGACTATTGCCATGACCAAGTTACTGTAAAATTGCCATTTTGGAAATACAGTACACATATATATTATTGTAATCTATTGCAATGATAGCAGACTAGGAGCAGAAAGACTTGTGATCCTAGCATATTTGTGTCAAATTTGCCTTTTGTTGATTTGTATCACAACCTGACATGGGAACATGATTTTTCTTAGTACTCATGGGCATAGACACGTTCCCAGGGACTAATGTGGCTGACCTCTGGCATATGGCATAAAAAAATATAAAAAAAACATCCCACCTGTCCTGTGAAGAATCAGCTATTATTCCCACTGACTATTGTCCCACCCTCAGAGCCCTCTGATTGGCTGCAGAGCGTGAGACAGCACAGAAGGAGGCACATAAATACAAAGTGGAGATGTAGAGCTCACTAATTAAGACTCTCTAAGCATCAGCTTACCCAAGACCAGCAGTAACAGAGCAGAACGGAGGATCTACCAGAACACAGTACTCCAGGCAACCATCAAGACCTACCAAGAACAACATCTCTACTTTTTTGACTAGCTGCAAACTCAAGTCCAAAATCTGAAAATGCCTGCCTACTTGGCCATCGCTCTTCAGGACAGCATGAATGGGAAAGATCAACACATTAGGTAAACTCATGATGAATTACATTGAAATACTTCAGGTCATTAGAGTTATGAACTACTATAAACGATGTGCGTGAGAAGAGGTGTTCATGAGTGTCTTGTCTTGTTTTTCAGGTGTAAACTATCTCTGTTGGAGAGGAAGTGCAGCAGTGGTGTGGAGAAACTGAAGATAGTTATTGGAGAACACCTCCAGAACGGGATCCCTACATCTCCCATATCTCCTATTCTTGAGAAAACTGTGTCCTTTTTCACTCCGAAGAAGGCCTTGCTGTCACCCACCGGCTATTCCAAATATTCCAGGGACATGCTACGTCTCTTTCCCGCTCCAGAGGAGGACATTGTACCACTCTGCTTCGAACAATGAATGGAGAGATGCATGGACTTGGAGGTTCCAGTTCAGAGGTCAAGGACCCTGCTGACATCTACTGTGGTGTTGCTTAATGTATTCCCTTGTGGTGCTGCTATAGGTGTAGACTGCAACTGATTGGCCAACACTGGATCACAACTGACAGAGAGACATACTGAAGTTAAATGAATAATAAGTAAAATGTTTTGTCTAAAATTACAGTGATTTTCTGAAGCTTAGTTTGTGTATATTTCAATTCTGTAGAATTTTTGTATTTGGAAATGCATTGCATGCATTATTATAAGCAGTTATACTGCTCTATCCTTTCCATGAGAAAATCAACTTTGGATGTGTTTGTTGATCTATGTTACCTGAAAGAGAGCAGAGCCGGTTACTCTGATTGTAAACACTTGTCCTCAGAGTTTGAATTAGCGAGTGCTGGCCACTTACAGTGTAGAAGTATTGAAAATATGACCATTGGTTCATCACACTTATTTAGGGTACGTGAGTCAATGTATAATTTGAACCCTGCTGTCCTTTATAATAAGAGGAAATGTTATGATTGTTATCTTAAATCATATTGTTTATTTTGTTTTCAATTACTAAAGAATGGCTTCACACATAGACAAATGTGCCTAAAGTGTTTTTAAATGTGCCTAAAGTGTTTAATTCAAAGACTAAATAAATATTTTCATAATATATTTAACTTGTCTTTTCGTATTGTATTCAAAACACAGCTGTCCATTGGCAAACCCCAGAGGGAAGAGGAATACGGCATTATCCTTGAAATCATTAGGTACATACTGTATGTAGTATCTCCATTAGGTACATACTGTATGTAGTATCTCCATTAGGTACATACTGTATGTAGTATCTCCATTAGGTACATACTGTATGTAGTATCTACATTAGGTACATACTGTATGTAGTATCTCCATTAGGTACATACTGTATGTAGTATCTCCATTAGGTACATACTCTATGTAGTATCTCCATTAGGTACATACTGTATGTAGTATCTCCATTAGGTACATACTGTATGTAGTATCTCCATTAGGCACATACTGTATGTAGTATCTCCATTAGATACATACTGTATGTAGTATCTCCATTAGGTACATACAGTATGCATTATCTCATGTAGAAATGACTTATTCTCTCAGTTTTATGCTCCCGATTGATACAGAACTGATGAATATATATTATACCAAAAGGCCATTCATACCTCTACAGTAGCTTGTGAACTTGGACAGTCAACAACATTTGGTAAATTCTATCGCACAAGAAAGCATAAAATGGAAGGTAAGAAATCTAAAAGTTACAAGGCTTATATGAAAACCTCACACTAATTCATAAAACAAAAATGCAGAATGTATAAGTTGTACATAACATAAGTGAACAACTTACTCAGATAGTGCATGAATAAACACACAATATACTGTTATACACCTTGAACAGTTCCACATGCCACAGAAAACCTTTTACTGTCTAGCAAGCTTGTTAGCTGAATGTGTCCAAGCATCAATGGCAGTATAAGGCTAAAACCATTATATACGCGTAAGTAAATATTTAGTCCTCATATTGCAATACAACTATTCTTTTAAGATGTGTATCAGATTTACCAGATGTTGTCGTGGCTAAAGTCAAGTCAGTAACACGCTCAACTTCTGATAAATCACAACATTGCACTAATTGGTTTTCTGATTCAAAATGGCATCAGCAATTAGGTGATAATTGATGACGGCGGTTTCATGGCTGTTGTTTCACTCTTGTGCCTAGCACACTTTCAGTTCAGTCATATTGAAATGGACTACAACCTACTCACCAGGCACTTTTGGGGAATTGGTTGAATAAAGAGACGAATTAGCATTTAACAAGGCACACTTCTATTGTTCAAAGGTATTTCCGTCAATGGACAAAGTGTGGGAAAGCTCTGGAGAAGAGTCACAGTTTAGTGTCATTGGCATATAACAATATAATTGTCCACATAAAAGATAGGGTATCATATTCAGGAAATGTAGTCTGAAAAATGTTAACACCTGAATAAAATGAACTAAATATATGAAACAGTATGGAAGGAGCCAGTGGTAGTTTCCCTCCAGAATCCAGAAGGTCTGTGACGTCAGCCTCTGTCTATAGTTCAACACAGAGCCAATAGCCGTCACTAACGGTCCACTGAGCAGCTTTTGTAATGCATTGATCACAGCACACAGGACTCAGTGTGGGAAACTCAGATCAGCTCTCTACTCACACTGACCAGTAGACTCAAGACAGAGGACACATCTGCTACCTTTGAACTCTGGCAGTAGTCTGTCAAATATTTTGAATACACAGACAAAAGAGCAAGTATTGCAACGCAACATACAGGTAACTGCCTAGATAATGGAAACACTTGAGTAAATGAGGGGTTCAAAGTATATTGAAAGCAGGTGCTTCCAAACAGGTGTGGGTCCTGAATTAATTACGCAATTAACATCCAATCATGCTTAGGGTCGTGTATAGAAATGCTGGGCAGGCCATTATTTTGCCTACCATGACTATGGCCAAATTGGATGACAATGCACCCGCACGTAGGGCACAAGTGGTCACTGAATGGTTTGATGAGCATAAAAACGATGTAAACCATATGTCAGTCACCAGATCTCAACCAATTGAACGCTAATGGGAGATTCTGAAGGGGTGCCTGAAACAGCGTTTTCCACCACCATCAACAAAACACCAAATTATGTAATTTCATCTGGAAGAAAGGTGTTGCATCCCTCCAGTAGAGTTCCAGACACTTGTAGAATCTATGCCAAGGTGCATTGAAGCTGTTCTGGCTCGTTGGGGCCCAACGTCCTATTAAGACACTTTGTGTTGGTGTTTCCTTTATTTTGGCAGTTACCTGTATCTATACCAGGGTAAATGTCATTTACTTACTACTATCAGGTTTCAAAGGTGACAATGTTCTTAAAGTCTGTTTATTATAGCTAGAATGTTATAATAGAAATAAATATAAAAATATTTTACTGTCAAATTCTACACTTCTACTCTATTTTGTAGCAATATTCACTAAGCAATGCAACCATCAACATGTAGAGAATATGTGTCAGTCCCACACTCGTAAATTGTGATGATGAGCGTGTGCTCTGTCAGTGTCAATGATCCCAACATCAGGCAGCAGATCTGGGGGTCACCACTTTCCCAGATTCTCTGAGTAACTCTCCATCACCACCACCCCTCCACCTGTTCCCCTGAGACGTGACCATTGTCCCCCGGCAATAAGAACACTGAGCACACGGCAGCGCCATAGTCCTCATTGTCCTCCCAAGCTCACCCATTGGCTACAGACTGTGAGAAACTCCAACAAGCCCAAGACCCACACATTCATATGCAGATTTGGGACTATATATAGGAGAGATGAAGCCAGTAGAGATCAGATTCTCTCAACACTAAGACCTCTACAGCACAGAGATCCAGCCATGGCACCTACTATCACTTCAGCTATGATCTACTCTAACGAACACCTGACTCTGAGAAACAAGGTAAATTGAAGATTCAAATTCGATGCTGTTTATTCAGATGTATTGATTGATTGTTTATTTGTTTCAATAATGTCATACACCAGAATAAGGTTATTAATATCTCTCCTCATCTCTTTTTGCAGTTAAGAAAGCCAGTGGTGGAGAAGTTACGCAGAGATCGTATCAACAACAGTATTGAGCAGCTCAAGTCTCTCCTGGTTCCAGAGATCCTCAACCAGCAGCCTGACTCCAAGCTGGACAAAGCCGACATCCTGGAGATAACAGTTGGCTTCCTGAAACAACAGCAACAGAACCATCCAATCAGCTCCTCCTCCAGCTCATTACCTGTCAATCAGGGTTTCTGCAGGTGTGTCCAAGAGATTGTTCACTTCCTGTCTAAAGATGAGGTGAAGACACAGTCCCAGAGAAGACTGCTGAGCCACTTCCAGAGCCTGCAGCCATCCTCTGATAAGAACAGTAGGTAGAGTGACCTGCCTCATCTCAGCTCCCCAGCCCAGCACAGCATCGGCAAAGAGAAGAGTCCAGTCAACATCGTCCTCTGGAGGCCGTGGTAGAGTACTACATACTGGAGCTCCACTCAGACAAACACAATGGATGGACCATGTTGGTCTAAAATTAATTTCTATGGACAGTAATGAGAATAAGAAAATATATTCTTCATCTTCTGCTTATGCAGAGGATTTTTAAAGTCTTGCTGTGATTGAGACATTTTATTTCAGTTGTACTGAAGTTAAAACGTATTTCCAAGCAACAATCTGATCGATGAAACTACATTTTGTAGTTTTGTGAAACGTGTTGATTATATTGATCATGTGTTTATATTCATGATCAACAATAACTTTAATGGTTCTCCATGAGAACCTTTTAACCAGAATAGGTGTTATATCATCAATCTGTTTGTGATTGTCTATGACTGGTCTGTTTTTAAGGTCAACATCTGATAGTCAGTTTTTTACCACTACATTTGTGTAGTGATATAGTCATATTAACATTATACTGAGCATCTTCTGTGAAACATGTATCAGTTATATATTTGATATTGATCAACTTGAGCTACAGCATCAACGTTCCTCCAGGAGGATTATTTACCCAAACTGGGTATTAAACCTGTTATCATCACTCTGTGATTAGCAATATTTGATCTGTTTTAAGATCAGACTTTATTTGTGAAATTGTCACTCACATAATTTGAATAATAATTATACTGCAAATGGGATAAAAAATATGTCTAATCTAAAAACCCTGTTTTATTTTAAACAATTATGTAGTCTTTTATGAAGACAGTAACTGTGTATCACTACACTCTGATAGAGTATCATGTCTTGGAGATTTGTTCAAGATCTTGTTGTGATGTTTAATCACTTCATTTCTCTTGAAATATTTACCTCAAATTAAGGTATTGATGGTGTGACTCATTGAGTCAGTCTGAATAAATACACAAATCATCAAATGAAATATTATCGTCTGTTGCTTCAATCTTTTCTTGACAAAGACAATCCTCCAACAACATTACATGGTTAAATGACTGATTTATGAAACTCCACATACATTAAGTAGCTGATGCCAAAACAAGAAAAATAATGATCCAAGACATACGGAATGTTATTGACTTCATTAAAATGCAACACTCAATAAAATCAATATATTAATTTGTAACTCTGGGTGCTTCATTCAAAATCTACAGAGTAAGATCAACATTAAGAGACATTTCTAGTCATACATAATTATTTTACAGTAATATTGTTTATGTAAAGCATAACATTCATATTATATCTTGATGGAGTAAAGGTGTGATGAACCATAGAGAGATCCGTGATCATCAATCTGAGTTCCTTAGGAGGCATGACTGATGTTGTTTTTACTGATCCACCTGTTTTAAATAAATGTATTTTCAGTGTTTCAGAATGTATTCAACTATTTTAGTTTGGTCATAATATATCAGTGATTCCAGGTGTTGGACCAGAACCAGTACTGTCATCTTAGTGCTTTAAGTGTTTAGGGCAGCTGTGCCCCTCAAACTCAATAGCTAATGTGATGTGTTATAAGACACACTTCTATTGTTCCTCTATAGAGAGCAGTGAATGGAGAGAGTGTGGGAAACCAAGGAGGACTCACTCACAGAGCCCCTTTGGGACAATAGACTGGGACCTCTACCCTGGACCGTCAGAGTTTACAGTCTCTATGGGGAAAGCAATGGATATATTTCTGATAATCCCACAACATTTAACGTTCAGTATCTGGGTCTTGAATTTAGAAATCTGCTAAAACATATGTTTCTAATAAAAGCTTCAGATAATACTTTTTGTGCATTTTAATAGCACTTTTAGGTAGTACTTGCATCTACTTCAAGATTAATGCAATTAATGCAGTATTTACTCTGTTTGTATGTGGGGCATGGTTGAAAACATTTGATTTGTTTGTGTAAACAAAGCTTGAATTGATTTTCTGTAACAGTGAGTCTTTACCTGTTGCTTAAGAAAATCATTTTTGTAATGAGCATCAACTCCAAGTGCTTGATAGGAAGTGCTTTAGTAGAGATGAATCAGCATTTAACAAGGCACACTTCTATTGTTTAGTGGAAGCTCTCTCAATGGACAAAGTGTGGGAAAGCTCTGGAGAGCAGAGTCACAGTTCAGTGTAATTAGTGTCATCAGTCCCCCAGCACCTGTGAGTATCTATGGGTAATATGCACGCTTCTATTGTTCAGGGGATAGAATGGGTGGGAGGGTTTTGGGTTATTTCTTATTCTTTCTTATGAGGGAAATACAATAATTATTGAATAAAGTGATTTATTCACCCACGTTATGATAGGCTTTCTCTCTTGACGATGGACAGAGTTTTATTCAGTACATTTATGTAGTTCAGATGTTTGTGTGATAAATAGTGAACAGCTCTCAATTCCAATTAGGCATACAAAAGTTAAACCTTGGTCGATTTATAAAGTAACAAATCACACACAATCATTATCAAAAGAGTTCTCAAAATCTATGCCATTATGGGATGAGTATTTATTTATAAAGTTGTGCCTTGTTAGTATAATCTTCACATTGCTGATTTTCCCTCCAGAATCCAGAAGGTCTGTGACGTCAGCTTCTGTCTATAGTTCAACACAGAGCCAATAGCCGTCACTAATGGTCCACTGAGCAGCTTTTGTAATGCATTGATCACAGCACACAGGACTCAGTGTGGGAAACTCAGATCAGCTCTCTACTCACACTGACCAGTAGACTCAAGACAGAGGACACATCTGCTACCTTTGAACTCCAGAAGAGACCCCTTGCTATTGATATGGAATACCCCTAAAATACTGAAAACCAAGCTATACATTATCATGGTATCTATCCACTCACCTGTTAATGTTGACTAAAATCGTATATATTCCAAAACATTCTGACTAATTGAAATGACAAATGTGCAAGGAATGAAATAGCAATGAAAAGTGCGTTACGTTGTCATATCATCATATTGTTAAATATACGTACCGGTATGTTTAATGCAACACCGTATAGCAGAGTCCTTCATTAATATCAGAGGTCGTATCCATGGTGAGAGAATCCATTGTTATAATGGCGCCCAACGGAATGGCTGCTGTTTTACAGCCTCTGAACCAACTATATTATTTTGTTAGTTTTTTTGCATTGTTTGTAACTTATTTTTTTACTTATTGTTTACATAATGTTGCTGCTACCGTCTGTTATGACCGAAAATAACTTCTAGACATCAGAACAGAGATTACTCACCTCGAACTGGACGAAGGATTATTCATTAAGGAGTCATAGACTGTTCTCTCTGCTACAACACGGCAAGCGGTACCAGAGTGCCAAGTCTAGGTGCAAAAGGCTTCTTAACAGCTTCCACCCACAAGCCATTAGACTGCTGAAAAATTAATAAAATGGCCACACGGACTATTTACATTGACACCCCCATTTACATTACACCTACCTATGTACATATTACCTCAATTACCTCAACTACCTTGTACCAATGCACATTGACTCAGTACTGGTACCCCCTGAATATAGCCTAGCTATTGCTATTTTATTGTTACTTTTTATTATTTTTTTACTCTTAAGGGCTTGTAAGTAAGCATTTCACGGTAAGGTCTACACCTGTTGTATTCAGAGCATGTGACAAATAAAGTTAGATTTGATTTGATTTGTGTCTAAATCAGTGATGAAGCGTGGATACACAGTACAACATTCAACAATGTCCTTATAGGTGGGGATTAATAACACTGTACGTTTAATTAGAGAATCTGTGTCAGTCTCACACGTGTAAGTTGTAATGATGAGCGTGTGCTCTGTCAGTGTCATTGATCCCAACATCAGGCAGCAGACCTGGGGGTCACCACTTTCCCAGATTCCAAGAGCATTCTGTGAGTCTCTCTCCATCACAGCCCACCCCACCACCTGTTCCCCTGAGACGTGACCATTGTTCCCCGGCAATAAGAACACTGAGCACGCGGCAGCTCCATAGTCCTCATTGTCCTCCCAAGCTCACCCATTGGCTACAGACTGTGAGAAACTCCAACAAGCCCAAGACCCACACATTCATATGCAGATTTGGGACTATATATAGGAGAGATGAAGCCAGTAGAGATCAGATTCTCTCAACACTAAGACCTCTACAGCACAGAGATCCAGCCATGGCACCTACTATCACTTCAGCTATGATCTACTCTAACGAACACCTGACTCTGAGAAACAAGGTAAATTGAAGATTATAATTTGATGCCGTTTATTCAGTTGTATTGATTGATTGTTTATTTGTTTCAATAATGTCATACACCAGAATAAGGTTATTAATATCTCTCCTCATCTCTTTTTGCAGTTAAGAAAGCCAGTGGTGGAGAAGTTACGCAGAGATCGTATCAACAACAGTATTGAGCAGCTCAAGTCTCTCCTGGTTCCAGAGATCCTCAACCAGCAGCCCGACTCCAAGCTGGACAAAGCCGACATCCTGGAGATGACAGTTTGCTTCCTGAGACAACAGAACCAGCCAATCAGCTCCTCCTCCAGCTCATTACCTGTCAATCAGGGTTTCTCCAGGTGTGTCCAAGAGATTCTTCACTTCCTGTCTAAAGATGAGGTGAAGACACAGTCCCAGAGAAGACTGCTGAGCCACTTCCAGAGCCTGCAGCCATCCTCTGATAAGAACAGTAGGGAGAGTGACCTGCCTCATCTCAGCTCCCCAGCCCAGCACAGCATCAGCAAAGAGAAGAGTCCAGTCAACATCGCCCTCTGGAGGCCGTGGTAGAGTACTACATACTGGAGCTCCACTCAGACAAACACAATGGATGGACCATGTTGGTTTAAAATTAATTTCATGGACAGTAATGAGAATAAGAAAACATCTTCTTCATATTCTGCTTATGCAAAGGTTTTTTAAAGTCTTGCTGGGATTGAGATATTTCATTTCAGTTGTACTGAAGATAAAACGTTTTTTTATGAAAACAACATGATCTAAACTACATTGTTGTAGTGTTCATTGAAATCATGATAACCTTTATTTTTTTGTGAAACGTGTTGATTATATTGATCATGTGTTTATATTCATGATCAACAATAACTTTAATGGTTCTCCATGAGAACCTTTTAACCAGAATAGGTGTTATATCATCAATCTGTTTGTGATTGTCTATGACTGGTCTGTTTGTAAGGTCAACATATGATAGTCAGTTTTTTTACCACTACATTTGTGTAGTGATATAGTCATATTAACATTATACTGAGCATCTTCTGTGAAACATGTATCAGTTATATCTTTGATATTGATCAACTTGAGCTACAGCATCAACGTTCCTCCAGGAGGATTATTTACCCAAACTGGGTATTAAACCTGTTATCATCACTCTGTGATTAGCAATATTTGATCTGTTTTAAGATCAGACTTTATTTGTGAAATTGTCGATCATGTTGTTTGAATAACAATTTTATTGCAAATGGGATAAAATATATGTCTCACTGAAAAACCTGTTTTATTTTAAACAATTATGTAGTCTTTTATGAAGACAGTAACTGTGTATCACTACACTCTGATAGAGTATCATGTCTTGGAGATTTGTTCAAGATCTTGTTGTGATGTTTAATCACTTCATTTCTCTTGAAATATTTACCTCAAATTAAGGTATTGATGGTGTGACTCATTGAGTCAGTCTGAATAAATACACAAATCATCAAATGAAATATTATCGTCTGTTGCTTCAATCTTTTTTTGACAAAGACAATCCTCCAACAACATTACATGGTTAAATTAGTGATTTATGAAATTCCACATATATTAAATGGCTGATGCCAAAACAAGAAAAATAATGATCCAAGACTATACAGAATGATATTGACTGCTTTAAAATGCAACACTCAATAAAATCAATATATTCATTTGTAACTCTGGGTGCTTCATTCAAAATCTACAGAGAAAGATCAACGTTAAGAGACATAATTATTTTATTATTAAACTATTTTAGTTTGGTCATAATATATCAGTGATTCCAGGTGTTGGGCCAGAACCAGTACTGTCATCTTAGTGCTTTAAGTGTTTAGGGCAGCTGTGCCCCTCAAACTCAATAGCTAATGTGATGTGTAATAAGACACACTTCTATTGTTCCTCTATAGAGAGCAGTGAATGGAGAGAGTGTGGGAAACCAAGGAGGACTCACTCACAGAGCCCCTTTGGGACAATAGACTGGGACCTCTACCCTGGACCGTCAGAGTTTACAGTCTCTATGGGGAAATCAATGGATATATTTCTGATAATCCCACAGCATTATATGTTCAGTATCTGGGACTTGAATTTTGAAAACTGCTAAAACATATGTTTCCAATAAAAGCACTTAGCACTTTTAGGCAGTACTTACATCTTCTTCAAGATTAATGCAATTAATTCAGCTTTTATTCTGTCTGTATGTGGGGCATGGTTGAAAACATGCTATTTGTTTGTGTAAACATACATTTACATCTTGAATTCACAGTAACACTGAGTCTTTATGTGTTTCTTAAGATACATATTTAAGTAATTCCCTTTTTACCCCCAAGGGCTTGATAGGAACTGCTTTTGTAGAGATGAAGGAGCATTTAACAACACTTCTACTGTTTAGTGGAAGCTCTCTCAATGGGCAAAGTGTGGGAAAGCTCTGGAGAGCAGAGTCAGTTTGTCATCAGCAGTCCCCCAGCACCTGTGAGTATCTATGGGGAATAGTCAAACTTCTATTGCTCAGTGGATAGAATGGGTGGGAGGGAGCATTTTGGGTTATTTCTTACTCTTTCTTATGAGGGAAATTCAATATCAATAAAAAAAAAGACAATTCTAATGTATTTACCCAAGTTATGACAGCCCTTTTCTATCTTGATCTTGATCTTTTTAGCTCCAAGATGGCGTAATCAGTGCAGACGTGTTTTGTTTGTCCGGTCTCATGTCCATTGTAAATAGTTTGTAATTAGTCGTTCTTTCCATTTATTTATTATTCCTCATATACTTCTCCTGCAACCCGCCTCACTCAACGTGAAACGGACCTAATATCTTTATTTCTTTACTTTTCGTAATTTAACTGAACCTCCGTCAGAAGCTAGCCTGCTAGCTAGCTTGCAAACTAGCTACTAGCCATTGCTAACCACTGCTAGCGGTCCTCACCACTGCTCTGCCTGCTCAGCCAGCTTTTAGTTTAGGATCTTCGCAGCTAGCTAGCTGCAATCGAGTGGCTGCTGTTTTTGGCTAACACCATTGTCCATATGCTACCTTGAGCTAGTCTTGAGCTAGCCCCATCATCCCGGCCAGCCGACGTGTGCTAGCTAACCTCCCGGTCTACAGTACCTTTGTCAACCTGCCTGGATCTTCTACTGTCGACACGGAGCCCCGCCGAGCCACCACGACTGGTCTGCCGACGTAATTGTCCGATGTGTTCTCAACAGGCTTTTCCTCTGCTACGTCGCCGAAGTTCCATCTGCTAGCCCAGGCCTGCTAGCACTCTGAACGCTGTGCCTCTCGCTCGCCTAGTGTAGCGCCCACTGAACTGCTCCCTGGCTCACCTCTTTGCTGCTCATCGGATCTTATGATCACTCGGCTACACAGCTGATGCCTGTTGGACTGTTCCGTTACATGGTACTTCATTCTGTTTATCTGCTAGGCCTCAGGTCCTGTGTGTAGCATACCAATTTCTCTATCCGACCCTTTTTGTCCATTCATCGTCATTACCCGTCGTTGTCTTTAACTCTCTTAATAAACTGTTTGTTTTATGCCTATTTCTTATTTCAATATGCCTTGCCTGCTGCTGTCTAGGTTAGCTATTATTATTATTATTTATTTCACTGTAGAGCCCCAAGTCCCGCTCAACATGCCTCAGATAGCTCCTTTGTCCCACCCCCCACACATGCGGAGACCTCACCTGGCTTAACTGGCGTCTCCAGAGATGCAACCTCTCTCATCATTACCCAACGCCTAGGTTTATCTCCACTGAACTCACATCCTACCATACCCTTGTCTGTACATTATGCCCTCAATCTATTCCACCACGGCCAGAAATCTGCTCCTTTTATTCTCTGTACCCAACGCACTAGACGACCAGTTCTTAATTCCTTTAGCCGTACCCTTATCCTACTCCTCCTCTGTTCCTCTGGTAATGTAGAGGTAAACCCAGGTCCTGTAGCCCCGAGTACTACACCTATTCCCCAGGCGCTCTCATTTGTTGACTTCTGTAACCGTAAAAGTCTTGGTTTCTTGCATGTTAATATCAGAAGCCTCCTCCCTAAGTTTGATTTATTCACTGCTTTAGCACACTCCACCAACCCGGATGTCCTAGCTGTGTCTGAATCCTGGATCAGGAAGGCCACCAAAAATTCTGAAAAGTCCATCCACAACTACAATATTTCCCGTCAAGATAGAACTGCCAAAGGTGGCGGCGTTGCAATCTACTGCAGAGATAACCTGCAGAGTTCTGTCATACTGTCCAGGTCTGTGCCCAAACAGTTTGAGCTTCTACTTTTAAAAATCCACCTTTCCAGAAATAAGTCTCTCATTGTTGCCGCCTGTTACAGCCCCCTCAGCCCCCAGCTGTGCCCTGGACTCCATATGTGAATTGATTGCCCACCATCTATCTTCAGAGTTTGTACTGTTAGGTGACTTAAACTAGGATATGCTTAACACCCCGGCTGTCCTTCAATCTAAGATAGATGCCCTCAATCTTACACAAATTATCAAGTAACCTACCAGGTAAAACCATCATAGATATCATCCTGACTAACTTGCCCTCCAAATACACCTCCTCTGTTTTCAACCAGGATCTCAGCGATCACTGCCTCATTGCCTGCGTTCGTAATGGGTCCGTGGTCAAACGACCACCCCTTACCACTGTCAAACGCTCCCTAAAACACTTTTGCGAGCAGGCCTTTCTAATCGACCTGGCCCAGGTTTCCTGGAAGGATATTGACCTCATCCCGTCAGTAGAGGACGCCTGGTTGTTCTTTAAAAGTGCTTTCCTCACCATCCTAAATAAGCATGCCCCTTTCAAAAAACTTAGAACTAAGAACAGATATAGCCCTTGGTTCACCCCAGACTTGACTGCACTAGACCAACACAAAAACATCCTGTGGCACACTGCATTAGCATCGAATAGCCCTCGTGATATGCAACTTTTCAGGGAAGTCAGGAACAAATACACACAGTCAGTTAGAAAAGCAAAGGCCAGTTTTTTCAAACAGAAATTTGCATCCTGTAGTACTAATTCCAAAAAGTTCTGGGACACTGTAAAGTCCATGGAGAATAAGAGCATCTCCTCCCATTTGCCCACTGCATTGAGGCTAGGAAACACTGTCACCACCGATAAATTCACGATTATCGAAAATTTCAATAAGCATTTTGCTACGGCTGGCCATGCTTTCCAACTGGCTACCCCTACCCCGGCCAACAGCTCTGTACCCCCCGCAGCAACCTGCCCATGCCCCCCCCCGCTTCTCCTTCACCCAAATCCAGACAGCTGATGTTCTGAAAGAGCTGCTAAATCTGGACCCCTACAAATCTTCTGGGCTAGCCAATCTGGACCCTCTCTTTCTAAAATTATCTGCTAAAATTATCTAGCCTGTTCAACTCTCTTTCGTATCGTCTGAGATCCCTAGAGATTGGAAAGCTGCCGCGGTCATCCCCTCTTCAAAGGGGTAGACACTCTAGACCCAAACTGTTATAGACCTATATCCATCCTGCCCTGCCTTTCCAAAGTCTTCGAATGCCAAGTTAACAAACAGATAACTGACCACTTTGAATCCCACCGTACCTTCTCTGCTATGCAATCTGGTTTCCAAACTGGTCATGGGTGCACCTCAGCTATGCTCAAGGTACTAAACGATATCATAACCGCCATCGATAGAAGACAGTACTGTACAACCGTCTTCATCGACCTGGCCAAGGCTTTCGACTCTGTCAATCATCGCATTCTTATTGGCAGACTCAACAGCCTTGGTTTCTCAAGTGACTGCCTTGCCTGGTTCTCCAACTACTTCTCAGACAGAGTTCAGTGTGTCAAATCGGAGGGCCTATTGTCCGATCCTCTGGCAGTCTCTATGGGGGTGCCACAGGGTTCAATTCTTGGGCCAACCCTTTTCTCTATATACATCAACGATGTCGCTCTCGCTGCTGGTGACTCTCTGATCCATCTCTACGCAGACGACACCATTCTGTATACACCTCTTTGGACACTGTGTTAACTAACCTTCAAACAAGCTTCAATGCCATACAACACTCCTTCCGTGGCCTCCAACTGCTCTTAAATGCTAGTAAAACTAAATGCATGCTTTTTTATCGAACGCTGCCCGCACCCACCCACCGGACTATCATCACTACTCTCGACGGGTCTGACTTAGAATACGTGGACACCTACAAATACCTAGGTGTCTGGTTAGACTCTAAACTCAATTTCCAGACTCACATTAACCATCTCCAATCCAAACTTAAATCTAGAATCTGCTTCCTATTTCGCAACAAAGCCTCCTTCACTCATGCTGCCAAAAATGCCCTTGTAAAACTTACCATCCTACCGATCCTTGACTTCGGCAATGTCATTCATCCCACCACTGCGACCTGTATTCTCTCGTTGGCTGGCCCTCACTACATATTCGTCGCCAAACCCACTGGCTCCAGGTCATCTATAAGTCTTTATTAGGTAAATCCCCTATCTCAGCTCGCTGGTCACCATAGCAACACCCACCCATGCGCTCCAGCAGGTATATCTCACTGGCCACCCCCAAAGCCAACACCTCCTTTGGCCGCCATTCCTTCCAGTTCTCTGCTGCCAATGACTGGAACGAATTGCAAAAATCCTTGAAGCTAGAGGTTCCTATCTCCCTCACTAACTTTAAGCATCAGCTGTCAAAGCTGCTTATCGATCACGGCACCTGTATATAGCCCTTCTGTAAATTGCCCACCCCACTACCTCATCCCCATATTTATTTTATTATTTTCGCTCATTTGCACTCCAGTATCTCTATTTGCACATCATCATTAGCACATCCATCATTCCAGTGTTAATACTAATCTGTAATTAATTTAAACACTATGGCCTATTTATTGTCCTACCTTCCTATCCTTACTGCATTTTGCACTACATTTGCACTCTGTATATAGATTCTCTATTGTGTTATTGACTGAACGTTTGTTTATTCTCATGTGTAACTCTGTGTTGTTTTTTTGTCGCACTGCTTTGCTTTGTCTTGGCCAGGTCGCAGATGTAAATGAGAACTTGTTCTCAACTTGCCTACCTGGTTAAATAAAGGTGAAATAAAATAAAATAAATACTAAATGATGTACAGACTTTTATTCAGTACAAATATGTAGTTCAGATGTTTGTGTGATAACCAGTGAACAGCTCTCAATTCCAATTAGGCATACAAAAGTTAAACCTTGGTCGATTTATAATGTAACAAATCACAGACAATAATTTTCAAAGGATGAATATTTATTTATAAAGGTTTGTCTTTTTAGTTTAATCTTAGTATAATGTTTCCCTCCAGAATCCAGAAGGTCTGTGACGTCAGCCTCTGTCTATAGTTCAACACAGAGCCAATAGCCGTCACTAATGGTCCACTGAGCAGCTTTTGTAATGCATTGATCACAGCACACAGGACTCAGTGTGGGAAACTCAGATCAGCTCTCTACTCACACTGACTAGTAGACTCAAGACAGAGGACACATCTGCTACCTTTGAACTCCAGAAGAGACCCCTTGCTATTGATATGGAATACCCCTAAAATCCTGAAAACCAAGCTATACATGATCCTGGTATCTATCCACTCACCTGTTAATGTTGACTAAAATCTTATATATTCCAAAACATTCTGACTAACTGAAATGACAAATGTGCAAGAAATGAAATAGCAATGAAAATTGCGTTACGTTGTCATATCATCATATTGTTAAATATACGTACCGGTATGTTTAATGCAACACCGTATAGCAGAGTAATTCATTAATATCAGAGGTCGTATCCATGGTGAGAGAATCCATTGTTATAATGGCGCCGGACGGAACGGCTGCTGTTTTACAGCCTCTTAACCAACTATGTTATTTTGTTAGTTTTTTTGCATTTTTTAACTTATTGTTTACATAATGTTGCTGCTACCGTCCATTATGACCGAAAATAACTTCTAGACATCAGAACAGCGATTGCTCACCTCGAATTGGACGAAGGTTTATTCTTTAAGGAGTCATAGACTGTTCTCTCTGCTACAACACGTCAAGCGGTACCAGAGTGCCAAGTCTAGGTGCAAAAGGCTTCTTAACAGCTTCTACCCACAAGCCATTAGACTGCTGAAAAATTTATAAAATGGCCACACAGACTATTTACATTGACACCCCCATTTACATTACACCTACCTATGTACATATTACCTCAATTACCTCAACTACCTTGTACCAATGCACATTGACTCAGTACTGGTACCCCCTGAATATAGCCTAGCTATTGCTATTTTATTGTTACTTTTTATTTATTTTTTTTACTCTTAAGGGCTTGTAAGTAAGCATTTCACGGTAAGGTCTACACCTGTTGTGACAAATAAAGTTAGATTTGATTTGATTTGTGTCTAAATCAGTGATGAAGCGTGGATACACAGTACTACATTCAACAATGTCCTTATAGGTGGGGATTAATAACACTGTACGTTTAATTAGAGAATCTGTGTCAGTCTCACACGTGTAAGTTGTGATGATGAGCGTGTGCTCTGTCAGTGTCAATGATCCCAACATCAGGCAGCAGACCTGGGGGTCACCACTTTCCCAGATTCCCAGAGCATTCTGTGAGTCTCTCTCCATCACACCCCACCCCACCACCTGTTCCCCTGAGACGTGACCATTGTCCCCCGGCAATAAGAACACTGAGCACGCGGCAGCTCCATAGTCCTCATTGTCCTCCCAAGCTCACCCATTGGCTACAGACTGTGAGAAACTCCAACAAGCCCAAGACCCACACATTCATATGCAGATTATGGACTATATATAGGAGAGATGAAGCCAGTAGAGATCAGATTCTCTCAACACTAAGACCTCTAGAGCACAGAGATCCAGCCATGGCACCTACTATCACTTCAGCTATGATCTACTCTAACGAACACCTGACTCTGAGAAACAAGGTAAATTGAAGATTAAAATTTGATGCTGTTTATTCAGTTGTATTGATTGGTTGTTTATTTGTTTCAATAATGTCATACACCAGAATAAGGTTATTAATATCTCTCCTCATCTCTTTTTGCAGTTTAGAAAGCCAGTGGTGGAGAAGTTACGCAGAGATCGTATCAACAACAGTATTGAGCAGCTCAAGTCTCTCCTGGTTCCAGAGATCCTCAACCAGCAGCCCGACTCCAAGCTGGACAAAGCCGACATCCTGGAGATGACAGTTTGCTTCCTGAGACAACAGCAACAGAACCAGCCAATCAGCTCCTCCTCCAGCTCATTACCTGTCAATCAGGGTTTCTCCAGGTGTGTCCAAGAGATTGTTCACTTCCTGTCTAAAGATGAGGTGAAGACACAGTCCCAGAGAAGACTGCTGAGCCACTTCCAGAGCCTGCAGCCTTCCTCTGTTAAGAACAGTAGGGAGAGTGACCTTCCTCATCTGATCTCCCCAGCCCAGCACAGCATCAGCAAAGAGAAGAGTCCAGTCAACATCGCCCTCTGGAGGCCGTGGTAGAGTACTACATACTGGAGCTCCACTCAGACAAACCCAATGGATGGACCATGTTGGTCTAAAATTAATTTCTATGGACAGTAATGAGTATAAGAAAACATCTTCTTCATCTTCTGCTTATGCAAAGGTTTTTTAAAGTCTTGCTGGGATTGAGACATTTTATTTCAGTTGTACTGAAGATAAAAAGTTTTTCTAAGAAAACAACCTGATCTTTTAAAACTACATTTTTGTAGTGTTCATTGAAATCATGATAACCTTTATGTTTTGTGAAACGTGTTGATTATATTGATCATGTGTTTATATTCATGATCAACAATAACTTTAATGGTTCTCCATGAGAACATTTTAACCAGAATAGGTGTTATATCATCAATCTGTTTGTGATTGTCTATGACTGTGTAGTGATATAGTCATATTAACATTATACTGAGCATCTTCTGTGAAACATGTATCAGTTATATATTTGATATTGATCAACTTGAGCTACAGCATCAACGTTCCTCCAGGAGGATTATTTACCCAAACTGGGTATTAAACCTGTTATCATCACTCTGTGATTAGCAATATTTGATCTGTTTTAAGATCAGACTTTACTTGTGAAATTGTTGGTTACATAACCAATGTGTAAACTGTAGAAGGGAGAAGACATTTTTCTTAATTCTAAAACTTTTGTTTATTGTAAACAATTCTTTGAGTCTTTTATAAAGACAAATCCTTACAGACTCTCTTATCAAGAACAACTTGCAGTAGTGAGTGCATATTGCAAGCACCATGCTCTAGCAACTGAGCTAAGTCAGACTGTTAGCGGCTCGTTTGGTATCTCTTGGAGATGTATCCATGTTGTGGTTGTGATGTTTACTCACTTTTATTGCACCTTAAGTTAAGGTGTTGTCTATAATTTGACTCATTGAGTCAATTTGAATCAATTAAAACATATCAAATGAATTACTTTCCTCTGGATCTGTGCTTTTCCCTATCATTACTATGATAACATTTCAGCTCAACATGTCAAACGCTTAAAATGTTACCTTTTGGTCTAAGATGAATGTATTGAGCAGTAATTATCAAGACCGTGTGAAGATGTATTCTTCATCAGCATGTGCAGGGGATGTATGATGTTATTCAAGTACAATCTCATAATGTTTAAGCCTACCTGAAATATAACTACACTGTACTCTATCACAATTACCATGTATGTTATGGTAACATCATATGTGATTTTAGTGAAAGTGAATGCAAATTTAGGCTAATTTTCCAATTCGAATGAAGCTATGTTAGTACATCTCCATTTACACTGGTGTGGGCACAAACACACTTTTTTCTTAAGAACGAGTGCCATTTAAAGAGCAAATTGTTTAGTAAATGATCTTGAACAATGAGCTAAAACCAAAGATGGCTGCTACTTGTTGTTGGTAGACAACAATTATTTTGCATGTTAAAAGTAACCAGAAGTATTAGCACAGGGCGCTATGTTGAATAAATATGTAGTAGGCCTATGTTACCTGTAAATGAGATACAGGAAAATATGAAAAGAAGACTGAGAGTATTTTAATTTCAGGATTTATTCAAATTTACTTCAAGAGTCAATGAATGACCTTCATTTAAGGTAAACATTTCAAGACAAATAAAGTGATTGAACGTCACAACAAGAACATATATCACTACCAAAATGAAGTGTTAAAAAAAAAAAAAAAAGATTATCTTAGAAATGTCAGTAATAGACAGTCACAAACCTATTTATTATATAATAGCTTTTTAGGTTAAAAGTCCTCAAGGAGGATCATTAACCATATTGTTGATCATGAATAAAATACATGATCAACACGTTTCACAAGATTCCAACTTTAATTATAACACACAAAAAATGTACTTTTCATAGTTCAAATTATTTTCTCAGCACAATAGTCGCAGTCACGGCAAGACTTTGAAAACCTCCTGCAAAAACAAAACACGGAGAAGATATCTTCCTATTCTCATTACTGTCCTTGACACTTATGTGAGACCGACATGGTCCATTGTGTTTGTCTGAGTGGAGCTCCAGTATGTAGTACTCTACCAAGGCCTCTAGAGGCCGCTGTTGACCGGACTCTTCTCTTTGCTGATGCTGTGCTGGGCTGTTTACATAGTTCTGAAAAAAGGCTTTTTGAAGTAAGATTTATATTTTGGTTATAAGCTTTTGATTGTGATAATGAATATCCATCAAAGCAATCAAAATTGTGGATATTTCCTGGAAGTAAAATTCCTGGATATATTTTTTGCCATCGATTAAAGGTTATCAAATTTCAAATTATTAAATTTGAATTGCAATGCTAAAAATCCCCAGTAGAAAGCAGTCTTACAACATCTGGCCATCATTTCTGAGGCAACCTCATCATCAAGTCCATGTCTGGTGTCCGGAGTACAATTTGGAAAACATTTAAACCCTTAAGTGTATGTGCTCTTAATCACACATGATTGCTTTAGCCTAATAGATAAAATAATATGTTATTTGTAAATATTAATCTAGACTTTCTTGTTACCTCACTAATGTGCCCACTAGATACATCAGCACATTTAAGGAATGGTGATCTTGGTGACAATGGTAACAATACAGTGGAAAGAAAAAGTATGTGAACCCTTTGGAATAACCTGGATTTCTGCATAAATTGGTCATACAATTTGATCTGATCTTCATCTTAGTCACAACAACTGACAAACACAGTCTGCTTAAACTAATAACACACAAACAATTATATTATTTCACGTCTTTATTGAACGCACCGTGTAAACATTCACAGTGCAGGGTGGCAAAAGAATGTGAATCCTTGGATATAATAGCTGGTTGACCCTCTTTTTGGCAGCAATAACCTCAACCAAACGTTTTCTGTAGTTGCAGATCAGACCTGCACAAAGGTCATGAGGAATTTTGGACCATTTCTCTTTACAAAACATTGCTGTTTCAGTTCAGCAATATTCTTGGGATGTCTGGTGTGAACTGCTCTTTTGAGGTCATGCCACAGCATCTCAATCGGGTTGAGGTCAGGACTCTGACTGGGCCACTCCAGAAGACATATTTTCTTCTGTTGAAGCCATTCTGTTTTTGTTTTAATTACTTCTGGGTTTTCGGTCGTTGTCCTTTTGCATCAACCAACTTCTGTGGAGCTTCAATTGGCGGACAGATAGCCTTACATTCTCCTGCAAAATGGCTTGATAAACTTGGGAATTCAAATCAAATCACATTTTATTGGTCACATACACGTGTTTAGCAGATGTTAATGCGGGTTAGGCAAAAGGCTTGTGCTTCTAGCTCCGACAGTGCAGTAATATCTAACAAGTAATATATAACAATTACACAACATATACCCAAAACACACAAATCTAGTAAGGAATGAATTAGGACTATATACACTGGGGGCCCAAAGTTTGGAATATTACTCATTCAAGGGTTTTTCTTTATTTGCACTATTGTTTACATTGTAGATTAAAAGTTAATACATCAAAACTATGACATAACACATATGGAATCATGTAGTTAAATAAATCAAAATATATTTTATATTTCACAAACATTTGGCCCCCGGTGTACATAGATGGATGAGTAGCATGGACTAAGATACAGTAGTATAGTATTGAATACAGTATATACAGTGGGGAGAACAAGTATTTGATACACTGCCAATTTTGCAGGTTTTCCCACTTACAAAGCATGTAGAAGTCTGTAATTTTTATCATAGGTACTCTTCAACTGTGAGTGACAGAATCTAAAACAAAAATGCAGAAAATCACATTGTATGATTTTTAAGTAATTAATTTGCATTTTATTGCATGACATACGTATTTGATACATCAGAAAAGCAGAACTTAATATTTGGGACAGAAACCTTTGTTTGCAATTACAGAGATCATACGTTTCCTGTAGTTCTTGACCAGGTTTGCACACACTGCAGCAGGAATTTTGGCCCACTCCTCCATACAGATCCTTCAGGTTTCGGGGCTGTCGTTGGGCAATACGGACTTTCAGCTCCCTCCAAAGATTTTCTATTGGGTTCAGGTCTGGAGACTGGCTAGGCCACTCCAGGACCTTGAGATGCTTCTTACGGAGCCACTCCTTAGTTGCCCTGGCTGTGTGTTTCGGTCGTTGTCATGCTGGAAGACCCAGCCACGACCCATCTTCAATGCTCTTACTGAGGGAAGGAGGTTGTTGGCCAAGATCTCGCGATACATGGCCCCATCCATCCTCCCCTCAATACGGTGCAGTCGTCCTGTCCACTTTGCAGAAAAGCATCCCCAAAGAATGATGTTTCCACCTCCATGCTTCACGGTTGGGATGGTGTTCTTGGGGTTGTACTCATCCTTCTTCTTCCTCCAAACATGGCGAGTGGAGTTTAGACCAAAAAGCTCTATTTTTGTCTCATCAGACCACATGACCTTCTCCCATTCCTCCTCTGGATCATCCAGATGGTCATTGGCAAACTTCAGACGGGCCTGGACATGCGCTGGCTTGAGCAGGGGACCTTACGTGCGCTGCAGGATTTTAATCCACGACGGCGTAGTGTGTTACTAATGGTTTTCTTTGAGACTGTGGTCCCAGCTCTCTTCAGGTCATTGACCAGGTCCTGCCGTGTAGTTCTGGGCTGATCCCTCACCTTCCTCATGATCATTGATGCCCCACGAGGTGAGATCTTGCATGGTGCCCCAGACCGAGGGAGATTGACCGTCATCTTGAACTTCTTCCATTTTCTAATAATTGCGCCAACAGTTGTTGCCTTCTCACCAAGCTGCTTGCCTATTGTCCTGTAGCCCATCCCAGCCTTGTGCAGGTCTACAATTTTATCCCTGATGTCCTTACACAGCTGTTTGATTGAGTGTGTGGAGTCTGTTTGATTGAGTGTGTGGACAGGTGTCTTTTATACAGGTAACGAGTTCAAACAGGTGCAGTTAATACAGGTAATGAGTGGAGAACAGGAGGGCTTCTTAAAGAAAAACTAACAGGTCTGTGAGAGCCGGAATTCTTACTGGTTGGTAGGTGATCAAATACTTATGTCATGCAATAAAATGCAAATTAATTACTTAAAAATCATACAATGTGATTTTCTGGATTTTTGTTTTAGATTCCGTCTCTCACAGTTGAAGTGTACCTATGATAGAAATTACAGACCTCTACATGCTTTGTAAGTAGGAAAACCTGCAAAATCGGCAGTGTATCAAATACTTCTTCTCCCCACTGTACATATGAGATGAGTAATGCCAGATACGTAAAGATTATTAAAGTGACTAGTGTTCCATTTCTAAAGGTGTCCACTGATTTCTAGTCTATGCCTTTAGGCAGCAGTCTCTAATGTGCTAGTGATGGCTGTTTAACAGTCTGATGGCCTTGAGATAGAAGCTGTTTTTCAGTCTCTCGGTCCCAGCTTGCACCTGTACTGACCTCGCCTTCTGGATGATAGTGGGGTGAACAGGCAGTGGCTCGGGTGGTTGATGTCCATGATGATCGCTTTGGCCTTCCTGTGACATTGGGTGCTGTAGGTGTCCTGAAGGGCGGGTAGTTTGAGCCTTGCAGTTGCTGGCGGTGCAGTTGCCGTACCAGACGGTGATACAGCCCGACAGGATGCTTTTGATTAGTTTGTGAGGGTTTTAGGTGCCAAGCCAAATTCATTTAGCCTCTTGAGGTTGAAGAGGCTCTGTTGCACCTTCTTCACCACACTGTCTGTGTGGGTGGTCCATTTCAGTTTGTCAGTGATGTGTACGCCAACAAACTTGAAGCTCAACATTAGTTTCATCTGTTCACAGAATATTTTGCCAGTAGCGCTGTGAAACATCCAGGTGCTCTTTTGCGAACTTCAGACGTGCAGCAATGTTTTTTGGGACAATAGTGGCTTCTTTCGTGTTGTCCTCCCATGAACACCATTCTTGTTTAGTGTTTTACGTATCATAGACTCGTAAACAGAGATGCTAGCATGTTCCAGAGATTTCTGTTAGTCTTTTAGCTGACACTTTAGGATTCTTCTTAACCTCATTGAGCATTCTGCTCTGTGCTCTTGCAGTCATCTTTGCAGGACGGCCACTCCTAGGGAGAGTAGCAACATCGCTGAACTTTCTCAATTTCTAGACAATTTGTCTTACCGTGGACTGATGAACATCAAGGCTTTTAGAGATACTTTTGTAACCCTATCCAGCTTTATGCAAGTTAACAATTCTTAATCTTAGGTCTTCTAAAATCTCTTTTGTTCAAAGCATGGTTCACATCAGGCAATGCTTCTTGTGAATAGCAAGCTCAAATGTTGTGAATGTTTTTTATAGGGCAGGGCAGCTCTAACCAACATCTCCAATCTCGTCTCATTGATTGGACTCCAGGTTAGCTGACTCCTGACTCCAATTAGCTTTTGGAGAAGTCATTAGCCTAGGGGTTCACATACCTTTTCCAACCTACACTGTGAATTTTGAAATTATGTATTCAATATAGACAAAATAAATACAATAATTTTTGTGTTATTAATTTAAGCACACTGTGGTTGTCTATTGTTGTGACTTAGATGAAGATCAGATCACATCTTATTATCAATTTATGCAGAAATCCAAGTAATTCAAAAGGGTTCACATACTTTTTCTTGCCACTGTATGTACGGCAGGGGTGTCAAAAATGTTTTCATTGCAGTGCCTCGCTATGACTGATGAGTATTTCAGCAAAGAGTTCCAAATGCAAATTGAGCCTGGGGAAACCTAAGGCACTGCACTCATAGGAAACAAGATGCTTTCAAACGGTTTGTCAGTCCTGTAATGGTGCAGATGGCCTCAACTACCCGTGGTCAGATTGGTCGTGCCAGATCCCAAACCGATCTGGCACGACCAGGCTACAGCCTCACATAGACATTCCCTCATCTCTCTCAGAGTGCAAACTGGGCACTGAGCAATGCATCAGCGACAGGACAGGAAGAGTGCAGTGAATATCAAGCAAGCAGAACTGGGCTGGTAGTGATAACTGACCAAAGCCCCGTGATCGAGAGAGCTAGAAGTGGCTCCCCGCTCACTCTCACTCTTAGACTCTGTTACAATATACCCCCAGTACACACAATACAATCCCACCAGTGTCATTACAGCCTCACTGGTGCTCCATCCAAACTCCACTGGGACTGCAGGGAATTTCCTGACTGGAGTTGCCAAGTGTCTGGGGCTAAAACTGAGGTTTCAAAGACACATTGGAGAAATGGGAACATGGTGTAACCTCCCCCCAATATTTGTATAGTTTGTGCCTAGTGATTGTCTGCTGATGGATAATTAAGAATAGAATATTCTCTATCTTGTTCATTTGTATTACGCAAACGATCTTTGTATGAGAGATTTTGCTAATCTAACAAGTATAGCAGTAAGTCCATACTGACCTGAGTTACTGAAATACACACACTCAATTATTTAGTGTGTGAGGCATAAAAGGAGAAATGTGCCCGAGAGAAGGCATGTCTGTCTGTGCCCCTGCTCCATGCAGATGGCTGGGCCACCCACCACCGGGCAGAGTTCCACGACCCCTGCTACATCCACTACTGTCAAGGGTGACATTCATTCAGACATCCTGTATCCCTGCACTTGCAGATACAGTGCATTCGGAAAGTATTCAGACCCCTTGACTTTTCCCACATTTTGTTATGTTACAGTCTTATTCTAAAATGTTATCCAGAGGTAAACAAATCATCGGCCAGAGCGTCAAGTGTGCACTCTGAACGCTCAGAGAGCGAAACGAGACGGGTGGGTCTAAAGCTTAAGAGGGTGTGAATGATGCTGAGTGGGTGTAGACAAAGAAAAGCTCTTCACTAGATACCAAAACATTCAAATGCCATTTTCTCAAAAGTGAGTTTACAAGTTTATCAACTTTCAAAGCAGAATTACTTTCCCACTGTTCCTCAAAAATGCAGTGTATGGTCTACCATTTTGTAGCTCTGAGTCTCAAATTTTATCCAATGTAAAAAACAGCATTTCAAATTTAGCTACATAAGACCATATACCATGGGACCATATACAGTATAGACAGGTGTGTGCCTTTCCAAATCATGGTCAATCAATTTAATTTACAAACAGGTGAACTCCAATCAAGTTGTAGAAACATCTCAAGGATGATCAATGGAAACAGGATAAACCTGAGCTCAATTTTGAGTCTCATAGCAAAGGGTCTGAATACTTATGTAAATAAGGTATTTATGTTTTTTATTTTTAATACATTTGCAAAAATGTCTACAAATCTGTTTTCAATTTGTCAATATGGGGTATTGTGTGAAGATTGATGAGATTTTTATTTATTTTAGAATAAGGCTGTAACGTTTGAAAACTTTCCGAATGCACTGTATGAGCAGGCTCAAGAGTTTTACTGACTACGTGACTTGACTAGGAATAACTAGCGTCACTCTTTCAACCTGTTCTGGTCACGTAGTCAGGAAATAATCCTCCAGTTCCCTGTGATATCCAGGCCCCAGGGTATAGAGTTGAAGAGGAGGTGCTGGTCTGTAGTTCTTCTTCTCTGGACCAGCTGTCATGGACTATCTGGGAGAAGGGGCATCATCATTTGGACCACTGTGATGAGTGCATAAAGTACAACTGTCACATAGTCCTAAAACAAAGCCAGTGACTTAACTGCACACATTCCTGTAAAGCAATGTTGGATTATTTCAGACAGTTCTCAGGAAACAACAGAGATGAATGTACACGATATGCTGGAATCTGTAGAACTCTCGCCACACCCCTGGCAGACACCTATCCCAAGCATCATCTCCACCCTTGGGTAGACGGTACAGGGATGGACTCTGTTGCACCAGAATGTAAAACTGAACAGAAAATAGCTGCTATGATTAAATGGATGGAATTCTACCAATGGTCAGTAATACTTTATGGTAAAGCTGATATCCAATTATATCTCCCAACTACTGCAGTCAGTAGTGAAAACTAGATGAACGCATAGGCCTTAGTGTTTTAGATCTTTTAACATTTTTCATCCACATTTATTTAATGTTTTCTTATTTTTTCCTTATCTCTTTATCTGAAAACATCACAGTTCTTTAAATTCTGTTCCAATAAAAGGGGACTGTGAAGTTCTGTAGCCCCACGTTCAATAACACAGCTATTAGGGACTATTTGAGACATTGTCCCGGACCTGCTGTTTCTCCCTATCTCCTTCCCTCCCCCTCTCTCTCTCTTTCTGTATAAGCACTTTGTGACAACTGCTGATGTAGAAAGGGCTTTATAAATAAATGTGATTGATTGATTGATTGATTGATTGTAGGAATATCATTGTCTTCTTCTGGGAATGGCATCCATTAAGTAGTTCTCTCTAGGTTTCCCAATGATGAGGAGACGCTTCCCACACAGTGGAAAACGTTTTTTAAGTTAAATGGTGTCTTATTACTTGATTAAAGAGGTAACTTATACAAGACTTATGTTTAAACGAGTTTTATGATATAGTGAGAGTGTGTTCCCCGGCACTATTTGTAATTGGTTACAACTAGGGTAATTGCTACATGTACCTCTCCAATTAAGGTATGACATGCTATTACAAATAATTTCAAGCATTATGCAAATCAAATAGCTCACCCATACACTATGCAATGCAGATTTATTGAACATTAACGAACGTGAGATACGATGGTGGTCGTCTATAAGGATTCTAATCAAATTGCTGTGACCAAATCCTTTTGATATTCTTTTAGATTCTGAGAACAAACACCAACAGTAGGAATTCCATTTACAGACCACATGTAGAGAAAGTGGACTGAGGAAGTGGAGGAGGAGAAAGAGGTCTTAATAATAACCCAAGCAGTCTAGGCGTTGTTGTTGTTGTTGTTGTTGCTGTCTCCCTCCTGCTGTGGCTCACTTCCTGTGCAGCTGTGAGGAGGCCCGTGAGGAGCCTCTGGTTCTGCCATGTGACAACGGAACAGCACAGAGGGCCGGATGACACACATGCCTGGTGGAGCTTGACAGAGCGTGTCCCTTCTGACCCTGCCTCCCTGGTCTCATCCTCCATTCGTCTCTCTCTCTGTTGAACTGGTAGCAATTAGCCTGGCTACGAGGTTACTATGGGCACCTTGGGGCTGACATGCTCTGACTGACGGAGAGTTGTCTGTTCTGTTGGCTTCGTCAAAGGCCTAGGGGTGAAGCTTGTAAACTACTGTACGTTTCCCTTTAATCTGTCAGTTGTCATGGGTTGGGCCAGGGGTTTTCCTGACCTGACTGGAGGGACCAATCTAGGCTAGGTCACATGTACGGGAAACACTCCGGGCTGTAGTCATGGATATCAAGCTGCCATGGAACAAATGAAGAAAGGGAAATACTATACTATATATAATACTATACTATACCCGGCCTACAGAGTGGGAGAGTACAGGGATCCTACGGTAAAGAGACAGGATACTGGAGGTCTCCTTTAAGTCTCCTCAAAACACTGTAAATCATTTGGCAAAGCTCTAGTTATCGTATGATCGGCCTTACATCAGCAGATGAGCCTGCCTCTGAAATGGCTTTCTGAAATGGTCTAACCACAATTTACGTGGTTTCCGCAGATACGTGGTCTGCAGTGCACCCACCTGCCTGTCAATCAGGTCTTTGCTCAGAGGAACAAACAGGCAGCCCTCAGGGTATCATATCTCACTGTGGGTTTGACTGATGCTCCCCTCTCTGCCCCACCCTGGGGTCTGGGTGCTGGAGGGCTGGGCTCTGCTTTTCATGTGTTAGTGCTGTCTTACTGTTGAGGAATGTTGTTGTATGACACTTAATACAGAATTGATTTGAATCACATCACATTCTGTTAGATTTTAATCAAATTTCATTCTGTTAGATTTGAATCACATTACATTCTGTTAGATTTGAATTACATTACATTCTGTTAGATTTGAATTACATTACATTCTGTTAGATTTTAATTACATTACATTCTGTTAGATTTGAATCGCATTACATTATATTAGATCATTATTTTGAGGAGATGATTTACCTTATTTGGTTCACAGCCGCAAGCAGGGATCGAACCTGGGACCTTAGGAGTTTTATTTCACCACAAGGACATGACTCAGATCAATATAAAGCTGTTCATATGTTTAATTTGACTTCCAGGTTGTGGTCTTTGTCTTTGCAGAGATAGGATAACTAAATCTAGAAAAATAAGTATCCTTTATTTACATCTTATTATACCAATCCTAGGGTGACCACGTCCCAGATTGTATGAATTTTAAACAGGGTTAAATATAATGTTGCAGCAAAGTTCAGCTTCAGTCCACAGGGGAGCACTGTGTCACTGTCAGAAGATATGTGCTAGCCAGCCAGTTGCTAAAGCCAGCTGCTAATGAAGTGAAACCCATCAAATACACTCACTGGAAATAAACACTTTTCCTAGTACCATGACTTACATCAACATCCTTAGCTTGCTCATTCACTAAATATACTGTTAAATAACTCTGACTGACACCCAACAGATTAAAGATGCTGAGTGCTAACGCTATCTTATTATCATTAGCCAACCCTTATGCTGCTGCTGTTGCACTTTGACTTTCTGGCTGTTCTGCCCTCTCTACCTCATGCACACTGGCACGGTCGCCAGGTGTATGGTGTTTCCTCCAACACATTGGTTAAGCGAGCATTGTGTCAAGAAGCAGTGTGGCTTTTGTGGGGTCGTGTTTTGGAGGACGCACGGCTCTTGACCTTCGCCTCTCCCGAGTCCGTACGGGAGTTGGATATAACCAACCGAAAACAACCACAAACATGTACACAAAACAACCCAAAAGTACCCAGAACAACACACAAGTACCCAAAAGTACCCCCCAAAACCCCAAACATGTACACAAAACAACCCAAAAGTACCCAGAACAACCCACAAGTACCCAAAAAAACCCACATAAACATCTACCAGAGTAGGCACATAATTATATTCACACGTACATACAGTTTATACATGCACATAAGAGTGCACAGACACACAACGATGCACACACACAGTGAGCATACAGTTGCAGCCAAATATATTGGCACCCTTGTACTTTTCTTAAATAATTCAGCCTTGTTAGGCTTTTGGATTTTCAACATTACAGAATCAATTAAAAAAAAAACATATTTGTAAACTAATTTAGAATAAAAAGTGGCATGGACAAAATTATTGTCACCACGGAGCTAGGACTTTGTTGCACAGCCTTTGGTCAAGATAACTGCAGACAAGCGCTTCTTGTGGCCATCAATGAGCGTGCTGCACATTTCTACTGACAATTTGGCCCACTTTTCAGCAGCAAACTGTTATAATTATTCTATATTTAAGGGGTGCCCCCCACCAATTACTGTTTTCAGATCTCACAATGTGATTCAGATCTGGACTCTTCACTGGCCGCTCCAGAACAGTCCAGCGTATCTTAACCCTTCCTGGTTGCTTTTTTATGTGTGTTTGGGGTCATGCTGGAAGACCCACAACCTTCAATGGAGGCCCAGTTTTTAGACACTGGGTTGAACATTGGACTACAAAACACCTGATAATATGCTGATTTCATGATGCCTTGCGCACATACAAGGTCCCCAGTACTATAGGCAGCAAAGCAACCCCACAGCATTAGCAAACCTCCCCCATGTTTGATTGCAGGGAGGGTATTAATTTCATTCATTTGGAAATCAGTAAACACAGCGCTGATCTGTATTTCCAAAGAGCTCTAATTGTGTTTTGTTGGTCCACAGAATATTTAGGCTTGTTTAGGTGGGTTCAATAAGGCTTTCTTGTGTCTCCTTCAGCAGTGGGGTCTTCCTGTGTTTACCAACGATCAAATTACGGTTTCAAAGAAAATACTTATAGGGGAGTTTCAATGATGCTGTGGGCTTACCCGGCTCCACGAGGGGGCAAAACTGAATCTTGCGCCCCTCAGTTGAATGGACAGAATATGCCACAATGTGTGTAGGGGGGGCTATGGAAAGCCACCGAAGCCGGTGAATTTTCATCGGATGAATCTCGGAACATATTCCAGTTTGTGCTAGCGAAACAGTCCTGTAGCATAGCATCTGCTTTATTGGACCACCTCCGTATTGAGCTTGCCCATGGTACTTCCGATTTGAGTTTTTGCTCGTAAGCAGTAATCAGGAGTATAGAGTTATGGTGAGATTTGCCAAACCGACGGCTAGGGAAAGCTTTGTATGTGTCTCTGTGTGTGGGGTAAAGGTGATATAGAGTTGTTTTCCCTCTAGCTGCACAGGTGACAAAAAGTACCCAATTCTCATTCATACTTGAGTTAAAGTAAATATACATTAATAGAAAATGACTCAAGTAAAAGTGAAAGTTAATTAATATAATATATTAATATACCCATTAATATACTACATGAGTAAAAGTCTAAAAGTATGGTTTTAAATATAGTTAAGTATCAAAAGTAAATGCAATTGCAGAAATATACTTAGGTGTCAAAAGTAAAAGACTGCACAATTTTATTTTATTTATGGATAGCCAGGGGCACACTCCAACACTCAGACATCATTTACAAACACAGCCTTTGTGTTTAGTGAGTCTGCCAGATCAGAGGCAGTAGGGAAATTCAAAATTCAAGAAATGTCCCCCTCTGGGATCAATAAAGTACCTATCTATCTATCTATCTATCTATCTATCTATCTATCTATCTATCTATCTATCTATCTATCTATCTATCTATCTATCTATCTATCTATCTATCTATCTATCTATCTATCTATCTATCTATCTATCTATCTATCTATCTATCTATCTATCTATCTATCTATCTATCTATCTATCTATCTATCTATCTATCTATCTATCTATCTATCTATCTATCTATCTATGACCAGCAGTTGTGGAAAAGTACTCAATTGTCATACTTGAGTAAAAGTACAAAGTACAAGTAAATGCTATTGATCAAATTCCTTATATTAAGCAAACCAGACGGCACGATTTTCATATTATATAATTATGGACAGACAGGGGCACACTCCAACACTCAGACATTATTTACCAACACAGTATTTGTGTTTTGTGAGTCCTCCAGATCAAAGGCAGTAGGCATGACAAAGCATTATATTGATAGGTGCCATAATTCTGTCCTGCTTGAGCATTCTAAATGTAACTAGTATTTTTAGGTATCAGGGAAAATGTATGGAGTAAAAAGTACATTATTTTCTTTAGGAATGTAGTGGAGTAAAAGTAAAAGTTGTCAAAAATATAAATAGTAAAGTAAAGTACAGATACCCTAAAAAACGACTTAGGTAGTACTTAAAAGTATTTTTACTTAAGTACTTTAAACCACTGATGACCAGGGATGTTTGGTATTTGGTATTTTGGTATTTTTTTAGGATCCCCATTAGCTGTTGCAAAAGCAGCAGCTACTCTTCCTGGGGTCCACACAAAACATGAAACGACATAGTACCGAACATTAATAGACAAGGACAGCTCAAGGAAAGAACTACATCATTTTAAAAAGGCACATGTAGCCTATATATCAATACATACACAAATAGGGGAGAGGCGTTGTGCCGTGAGGTGTGGCTTTATATGTCTTTTGAAACCAGGTTTGCTGTTTTTTGAGCAATATGAGATGAAACGGTGTTCCATGCAATAATGGCTCTATACAACACTGTACGCTTTCTTGAATTTGTTCTGTATTTGGGGACTATGAAAAGACCCCTGGTGGCATGTCTGGTGGGGATGTGTGTGTGTCAGAGCTGTGTGTAAGTTGACTATGCAAACAATTTGGGATTTTCAACACATTGTTTCTTATAAAAAGAAAAAGTGATGCAGTCATTCGCTCCTCAACTCTTGGCCAAGAGAGACTGGCATGCATAGTATTTATATCAGCTCTCTGATTACAATGAAGAGCAAGACGTGCCTCTCTTTTCTGGGCCAGCTGCAGCTTAATTAGGTCTTTCCTTGCAGCACTGGACCACACAACTGGACAATATTAAAGATTAGACTAATCTAGAGCCTGAATAACTTTCAGTTAAGTGGTGTCAAAAAAGCAGAGCATCTCTTTATCACGGACAGACCTCTCCCCATCTTTTCAACCATTGAATCTATATGTTTTGACCATGACAGTTTACAATCTAAGGTAACGCCAAGTAATTTAGTCTCCTCAAGTTCTTCAACAGCCACACTGTTCATTACCAGATTTAGCTGAGGTCTAGAACATATGGAATAATTTGTACCAAATACAATGCTCTTAGTTTGAGAGATGTTCAGGACCAGTTTATTACTGGCCACCCATTCTAAAACTGACTTCAACTCTTTGTTAAGGGTTTCAGTGACTTCATTAGCTGTGGTTGCTGATGCGTATATGGTTGAATCATCAGCATACATGGACACATGCTTTGTTTAATGCCAGTGACAGGTCATTGGTCAAAATAGAAAAGAGTAGAGGGCCTAGAGAGCTGCCCTGTGGTACACCACACTTTACATGTTTGACATTAGAGAAGCTTCCATTAGATAGATAGCTCTGAATCCACAATATGGCAGAGGTTGAAAAGCCATAACACATATGTTTTTTTCAACAACAGGTTATGGTCAATAATATCGAAGGCTTCACTGAAATCTAACAGTAGAACTCCCACAATCTTCTTATTGTCAATTTCTTTCAACCAATCATCAGTCATTTGTGTCAGTGCAGTACATGTTGAGTGCCCTTCTCTATAAGCATGCTGAAAGTCTGTTGTTAATTTGTTTTCAGAGAAATAGCACTGTATTTGGTCAAACACCATTTTTTTCCCAACAGTTTGCTAAGAGCTGGCAGCAAACTTATAGGTCTGCTGTTAGAACCAGTAAGGGCCGCTTTACCACTCTTGGGTAACAGAATAACTTTGGCTTCCCTCCAGGCCTGACAAAGACTTTCCTCTAGGCTCAGATTAAAGATATGACAGATAGGAGTGGCTATATAGTCAGCTACCATCCTCAGTAGCTTTCCATCTAAATTGTCAATGCCAGGAGGTTTGTCATTATTGATCGATAACAATAATTGTTCGACCTCTCCCACACTCACTTTACAAAATTCTAACTTGCAATGCTTTTCTTTCATTATAATTTTTTTTATGCATGAATACAATGGCTCACTGTTCGTTGTTGGCATTTCCTGCCTAAGTTTGCCCACTTTACCAATTAAGTAATCATTAAAATAATTGGCAACATCAAATGGTTTTGTGATGAATAAGCCATCTGATTCAATTTGTTTTTCTGACCATAATTTAAATTTAAAGTACTCCAAAGTTTTTTTCCATCATTCTTTATATCATTGATCTTGGCTTCATAATAAAGTTTATTCTTCGTTTTGTTGAGTTTAGTCACATAATTTCTCAATTTGCAGTATGTCAGCCAGTCAGATGTGCAGCCAGACCTATTAGCCACTCCTTTTGCCCCATCTCTTTCAACCATACAGTTTTTCAGTTCCTCATCAAACCATGGAGCCTTAACAGTTCTAACAGTCAGTTTCTTAACAGGTGCATATTTATAAATAATAATCAACATAAGCCTCCCGAGTGGCGCAGCGGTCTGAGGCACTGCATCGCGGAGGAACCCTCACAGGATGGGGATTGGCGGTGGAGTAGGGACGACAGGTACAGTCGTGCTCCAGCGCCAGTTCTCAGTCCGGTGCCTCCAGCGCCGGTCCAGAGTCGAAGACGGAGGAGACCGACTCAGCGCACCAAACCATCGGTGCGCAACAATAGCCCGGTACGGCCCGCGCCTGCTCCGCGCACCAGCTCTATGGTGCGTGTCTCCAGCCCGGTGCGAACCGTGCCAGCTCAACGCACCAACCCAACGGTGCGTTTCCCCAGCCCGGTACGGCCCGCGCCTGCTCCGCGCACTAGCTCTATGGTGCGCGGAGCAGGCGCAAGCCCCATAGCGTGTCGGTGCCCAGTCTGGGTCCGACAGCCAGCCCAACCACAGGGCTGGAAACCATCTCTGCGTCGGTGCCCAGGGTGGGCACGACGTTCAGTCCCGCTGTGGAGCAGGAGCTCCATAGCGTGTCGGTGCCCAGTCTGGGGCAGACAGACAGGCCAACTACAGGGCTGGAAGCCACCTCTACGTCGGTGCCCAGGGTGGGCACGGCGTCCAACCCGAGACCTCCAGTGAAGGTCAGCAGCCCGAGGCCTCCGGTGAAGGTCAGCTGCCCGAGGCCTCCGGTGAAGGTCAGCAGCCCGAGACCTCCGGAGAAGGTCAGCAGCCCGAGGTCTCCGGTGAAGGTCAGCAGCCCGAGGTCTCCGGTGAAGGTCAGCAGCCCGAGGTCTCCGGTGAAGGTCAGCAGCCCGAGACCTCCGGTGAAGGACAGCAGCCCGAGACCTCCGGTGAAGGTCAGCAGCCCGAGACCTCCGGTGAAGGTCAGCAGCCCGAGACCTCCGGTGAAGGTCAGCAGCCCGAGACCTCCGGTGAAGGTCAGCAGCCCGAGACCTCCGGTGAAGTTCAGCTGCCCGAGACCTCCGGTGAGGGTCAGCAGCCCTGAACCTCCACCGGAGCCCCATCCGGGTCCAGCAGTCTGCTCCGCTACAGCGCCAGAGCGGTCCTCTCCACCGGTGCCCAGTCCGGGGCCGGTCGTCTGCGTCGCTCCAGTGCCGGAGCAGTTCGCTCCACCGGTGCCCAGTCCGGGGCCGGTCGTCTGGGTCGCTCCAGTGCCGGAGCAGTCCGCTCCACCGGTGCCTAGTCCGGGGCCGGTCGTCTGCGTCGCTCCAGTGCCGGAGCAGTCCGCTCCACCGGTGCCCAGTCCGGGGCCGGTCGCCTGCTCCGCTCCAGTGCCGGAGCAGTCCGCTCCACCGGTGCCCAGTACGGGGCCGGTCGCCTGCTCCAATCCAGCGCCAGAGCAGTCCGCTCCACAGGTGCCCAGTCCGGGTCCGATCGCCTACTCCGCCCCCTTGCCGGAGCAGTCCGCTCCACCGGGGTCCGGTCCGGGACCTGAGGTCAGCCCCTCTCCAGGGTCGAGGGCTCCCATACCAGGGTCCAAAAGGGATGTGGTGCAACGTGGGAGTACTGAGGGGGGAATCATCGCGCTGGGGTCCGGACTGGACCGGGCGTGCAACGGAGAGGTAGGAGGGAAGCTACTCTCACAGCCTGCGCCACGCCCGGAGCCGGAACCGGAGCCCCCACCAGCAACCACCTCAGTACCCCGCCATGTCCCCCCTAGTTTTTTGTGTATTTTTTTTCAGGAGAGGGGTGGGATCTTGTGCGATCGGGAGTCCACACGTTACGGGGGGGGGGTACTGTGAGGGCTTGGTTGTGGTAAGGCCTCTTACTCCCACCTAGGGGAGGAGAGAGGCACACAATCAAGTCCTCACACCCTAACTAGGGAGATTATGATCCCCAATCAGAAACAGCTGTCTCTGATTGGGGATAGTATTTAAGCTCCACACAAATCCACCTGTGTGTGGATCATTGTTTGTTCCTGCTTGTCTGCACTGCCAGCAGCCCAGCAAGTAAGTCACTGTGTTTTGTTTGTAATCGTGTTTTTGTGTTTTCACTCTCCTTTTTATTTTTGAATCTCATTTAAAATAAAAAGGATGACACTTCACCAGCGCTCCGTATATCGTCCCTTAAATACTACGCACTGTGACACTCTGACACATTGGTGTGGATGTCTTCCGGGTTAAGCAAGCAGTTTTTCAAGAAGCGGTGCAGCTTGGCAGGGTTGTGTTTCAGAGAATTCATGGCCATTGACATTTGCCTCTCCCGAGTCCGTAATGGAGTTGCAGCGATGAGACAAGACTGTAACTACCAATTGGATATCATGTAAAAGTTGTGAAAAATATAAATAGTAAAGTACAGATACCCCAAAAACGATTTAAGTAGTACTTTAAAGGACTTTACACCACTGCATGCTGGTAGAAATGAGGTAAAACAGATTTCAGTTTTCCTGCATTAAAATGACTATTTTTCCCAAGTGCCAGGTGTTTGAAAATGTTCTTGTTATAACAATTAATTAAATCACCAAACCTTCAAGAAAAATCTAATGAATATCAATATTCAGGTGGTTTATTCCCACTAGTTAAAGATCTTTGTCATCATCTTACTCTACATAGACAAAATATGATGTGTTTATGAGTTGCCTAGCATGTGCACAATACTAAAATGTTAAATTATATTTGATTCCTGGAGCATTTAATATCCAATGTTTATTGGTATGACTTATTCAAAACTGTCCATGAATGGCTGCAAAAATACATAGGCTCATATCATTCATTTTCAAAGACACAAGTAGGCATATCAGATTTTAAATAGGTGATTACACTGGCAAAATTGGGAAGAAGTTGAATAATGAAATAAGTGTGGGGAATAACAGTAGTGTTCTTGCTGACAAGTACAGTAATTACGCTAAATATTAGCCCATTGTTAAGAATTATAATTATTCACTGATCAGACTAAACCAAGTAAATAAATCTCCTGAAGACAAGATTACATAAATCTAACCCAACACCCTAACCAAATTATTGTTATATTTATTGTTCCCCCTCTAGAAACAAATGTACACGTTTGGGTTCACATAATCTGCTTGACAGAATTATATATATATATACTGTATATACAGTGGGGAGAACAAGTATTTGATACACTGCCGATTTTGCAGGTTTTCCCACTTACAAAGCATGTAGAAGTCTGTAATTTTTATCATAGGTACTCTTCAACTGTGAGTGACGGAATCTAAAACAAAAATCCAGAAAATCACATTGTATGATTTTTAAGTAATTAATTAGCATTTTATTGCATGACATAAGTATTTGATACATCAGAAAAGCAGAACTTAATATTTGGTACAGAAACCTTTGTTTGCAATTACAGAGATCATACGTTTCCTGTAGTTCTTGACCAGGTTTGCACACACTGCAGCAGGGATTTTGGCCCACTCCTCCATACAGACCTCCAGATCCTTCAGGTTTCGGGGCTGTCGCTGGGCAATACGGACTTTCAGCTCCCTCCAAAGATTTTCTATTGGGTTCAGGTCTGGAGACTGGCTAGGCCACTCCAGGACCTTAAGATGCTTCTTACGGAGCCACTCCTTAGTTGCCCTGGCTGTGTGTTTCGGGTCGTTGTCCTGCTGGAAGACCCAGCCACGACCCATCTTCAATGCTCTTACTGAGGGAAGGAGGTTGTTGGCCAAGATCTCGCGATACATGGCCCCATCCATCCTCCCCTCAATATGGTGCAGTCGTCCTGTCCCCTTTGCAGAAAAGCATCCCCAAAGAATGATGTTTCCACCTCCATGCTTCACGGTAGGGATGGTGTTCTTGGGGTTGTACTCATCCTTCTTCTTCCTCCAAACACGGCGAGTGGAGTTTAGACCAAAAAGCTCTATTTTTGACCACATGACCTTCTACCATTCCTCCTCTGGATCATCCAGATGGTCATTGGCAAACTTCAGACGGGCCTGGACATGCGCTGGCTTGAGCAGGGGGACCTTGCGTGCGCTGCAGGATTTTAATCCATGACGGCGTAGTGTGTTACTAATGGTTTTCTTTGAGACTGTGGTCCCAGCTCTCTTCAGGTCATTGACCAGGTCCTGCCATGTAGTTCTGGGCTGATCCCTCACCTTCCTCATGATCATTGATGCCCCACGAGGTGAGATCTTGCATGGTGCCCCAGACCGAGGGAGATTGACCGTCATCTTGAACTTCTTCCGTTTTCTAATAATTGCGCCAACAGTTGTTGCCTTCTCACCAAGCTGCTTGCCTATTGTCCTGTAGCCCATCCCAGCCTTGTGCAGGTCTACAATTTTATCCCTGATGTCCTTACACAGCTCTCTGGTCTTGGCCATTGTGGAGAGGTTGGAGTCTGTTTGATTGAGTGTGTGGACAGGTGTCTTTTATACAGGTAACGAGTTCAAACAGGTGCAGTTAATACAGATAATGAGTGGAGAACAGGAGGGCTTCTTAAAGAAAAACTAACAGGTCTGTGAGAGCCGGAATTCTTACTGGTTGGTAGGTGATCAAATACTTATGTCATGCAATAAAATGCAAATTAATTATTTAAAAATCATACAATGTGATTTTCTGGATTTTTGTTGTAGATTCCGTCACTCACAGTTGAAGTGTACCTATGATAAAAATTACAGACCTTCGCTCCAGTGCCGGAGCGGTCCGCTCCACCGGTGCCCAGTCCGGGGCCGGTCGCCTGCTCCGCTCCAGTGCCGGAGCAGTCCGCTCCACCGGTGCCCAGTACGGGGCCGGTCGCCTGCTCCAATCCAGCGCCAGAGCAGTCCGCTCCACAGGTGCCCAGTCCGGGTCCGATCGCCTACTCCGCCCCCTTGCCGGAGCAGTCCGCTCCACCGGGGTCCGGTCCGGGACCTGAGGTCAGCCCCTCTCCAGGGTCGAGGGCTCCCATACCAGGGTCCAAAAGGGATGTGGTGCAACGCGGGAGTACTGAGGGGGGAATCATCGCGCTGGGGTCCGGACTGGACCGGGCGTGCAACGGAGAGGTAGGAGGGAAGCTACTCTCACAGCCTGCGCCACGCCCGGAGCCGGAACCGGAGCCCCCACCAGCAACCACCTCAGTACCCCGCCATGTCCCCCCTAGTTTTTTGTGTATTTTTTTTCAGGAGAGGGGTGGGATCTTGTTCGATCGGGAGTCCACACGTTACGGGGGGGGGGTACTGTGAGGGCTTGGTTGTGGTAAGGCCTCTTACTCCCACCTAGGGGAGGAGAGAGGCACACAATCAAGTCCTCACACCCTAACTAGGGAGATTATGATCCCCAATCAGAAACAGCTGTCTCTGATTGGGGATAGTATTTAAGCTCCACACAAATCCACCTGTGTGTGGATCATTGTTTGTTCCTGCTTGTCTGCACTGCCAGCAGCCCAGCAAGTAAGTCACTGTGTTTTGTTTGTAATCGTGTTTTTGTGTTTTCACTCTCCTTTTTATTTTTGAATCTCATTTAAAATAAAAAGGATGACACTTCACCAGCGCTCCGTATATCGTCCCTTAAATACTACGCACTGTGACACTCTGACACATTGGTGTGGATGTCTTCCGGGTTAAGCAAGCAGTTTTTCAAGAAGCGGTGCAGCTTGGCAGGGTTGTGTTTCAGAGAATTCATGGCCATTGACATTTGCCTCTCCCGAGTCCGTAATGGAGTTGCAGCGATGAGACAAGACTGTAACTACCAATTGGATATCATGTAAAAGTTGTGAAAAATATAAATAGTAAAGTACAGATACCCCAAAAACGATTTAAGTAGTACTTTAAAGGACTTTACACCACTGCATGCTGGTAGAAATGAGGTAAAACAGATTTCAGTTTTCCTGCATTAAAATGACTATTTTTCCCAAGTGCCAGGTGTTTGAAAATGTTCTTGTTATAACAATTAATTAAATCACCAAACCTTCAAGAAAAATCTAATGAATATCAATATTCAGGTGGTTTATTCCCACTAGTTAAAGATCTTTGTCATCATCTTACTCTACATAGACAAAATATGATGTGTTTATGAGTTGCCTAGCATGTGCACAATACTAAAATGTTAAATTATATTTGATTCCTGGAGCATTTAATATCCAATGTTTATTGGTATGACTTATTCAAAACTGTCCATGAATGGCTGCAAAAATACATAGGCTCATATCATTCATTTTCAAAGACACAAGTAGGCATATCAGATTTTAAATAGGTGATTACACTGGCAAAATTGGGAAGAAGTTGAATAATGAAATAAGTGTGGGGAATAACAGTAGTGTTCTTGCTGACAAGTACAGTAATTACGCTAAATATTAGCCCATTGTTAAGAATTATAATTATTCACTGATCAGACTAAACCAAGTAAATAAATCTCCTGAAGACAAGATTACATAAATCTAACCCAACACCCTAACCAAATTATTGTTATATTTATTGTTCCCCCTCTAGAAACAAATGTACACGTTTGGGTTCACATAATCTGCTTGACAGAATTATATATATATATACTGTATATACAGTGGGGAGAACAAGTATTTGATACACTGCCGAATTTTGCAGGTTTTCCCACTTACAAAGCATGTAGAAGTCTGTAATTTTTATCATAGGTACTCTTCAACTGTGAGTGACGGAATCTAAAACAAAAATCCAGAAAATCACATTGTATGATTTTTAAGTAATTAATTAGCATTTTATTGCATGACATAAGTATTTGATACATCAGAAAAGCAGAACTTAATATTTGGTACAGAAACCTTTGTTTGCAATTACAGAGATCATACGTTTCCTGTAGTTCTTGACCAGGTTTGCACACACTGCAGCAGGGATTTTGGCCCACTCCTCCATACAGACCTCCAGATCCTTCAGGTTTCGGGGCTGTCGCTGGGCAATACGGACTTTCAGCTCCCTCCAAAGATTTTCTATTGGGTTCAGGTCTGGAGACTGGCTAGGCCACTCCAGGACCTTAAGATGCTTCTTACGGAGCCACTCCTTAGTTGCCCTGGCTGTGTGTTTCGGGTCGTTGTCCTGCTGGAAGACCCAGCCACGACCCATCTTCAATGCTCTTACTGAGGGAAGGAGGTTGTTGGCCAAGATCTCGCGATACATGGCCCCATCCATCCTCCCCTCAATATGGTGCAGTCGTCCTGTCCCCTTTGCAGAAAAGCATCCCCAAAGAATGATGTTTCCACCTCCATGCTTCACGGTAGGGATGGTGTTCTTGGGGTTGTACTCATCCTTCTTCTTCCTCCAAACACGGCGAGTGGAGTTTAGACCAAAAAGCTCTATTTTTGACCACATGACCTTCTACCATTCCTCCTCTGGATCATCCAGATGGTCATTGGCAAACTTCAGACGGGCCTGGACATGCGCTGGCTTGAGCAGGGGGACCTTGCGTGCGCTGCAGGATTTTAATCCATGACGGCGTAGTGTGTTACTAATGGTTTTCTTTGAGACTGTGGTCCCAGCTCTCTTCAGGTCATTGATCAGGTCCTGCCATGTAGTTCTGGGCTGATCCCTCACCTTCCTCATGATCATTGATGCCCCACGAGGTGAGATCTTGCATGGTGCCCCAGACCGAGGGAGATTGACCGTCATCTTGAACTTCTTCCGTTTTCTAATAATTGCGCCAACAGTTGTTGCCTTCTCACCAAGCTGCTTGCCTATTGTCCTGTAGCCCATCCCAGCCTTGTGCAGGTCTACAATTTTATCCCTGATGTCCTTACACAGCTCTCTGGTCTTGGCCATTGTGGAGAGGTTGGAGTCTGTTTGATTGAGTGTGTGGACAGGTGTCTTTTATACAGGTAACGAGTTCAAACAGGTGCAGTTAATACAGATAATGAGTGGAGAACAGGAGGGCTTCTTAAAGAAAAACTAACAGGTCTGTGAGAGCCGGAATTCTTACTGGTTGGTAGGTGATCAAATACTTATGTCATGCAATAAAATGCAAATTAATTATTTAAAAATCATACAATGTGATTTTCTGGATTTTTGTTTTAGATTCCGTCACTCACAGTTGAAGTGTACCTATGATAAAAATTACAGACCTCTACATGCTTTGTAAGTAGGAAAACCTGCAAAATCGGCAGTGTATCAAATACTTGTTCTCTCCACTGTATATATAAGAGGTTTGCCAGGAGAGAGTGAGAAGAGGGTCAAATGCGTGTGTCTCATTGCCAAAGCGTGAGAGTTGGCAGCTCTGTATGAGAAGATTTCAAAGATTTTGAAGAGCACTCTAGAAACACTCCACTAAGGCTAGCAGCAGCGGAGGGGCTGCATCTACATTTCTGCTACTACATCATTTTACAAAACAATTCTGATACAGAGTACCAAACCCCAGCCTTAACCTAACCCTGCTGTAGTGCTGATTGGGACTTGCCATGTTGAAAAATGTCAACAACATAAATCTCTGAAGCACAACCAAATTCCTTCAACCGAGGGAGGTCTGATGTGTCCTTGAACATGTCTTTGTTTCAGAATTTTAGAACCGGGTGATTTATGTGGTAGACAACCACCACTCAATCCCGAACGCCTTCACAGGAGGCAGGGTCACATTACTGCCTCCTATAGAGGTTACCCTTACAAAAAAAGATAGCAGTTTTGAAACTGTAGTAAAAGTGCAGTAACTGCAGTCGACTGTAATGTTTTGGATGCAGTAATTGCAGAATAACTGCAGTTGTACTGCACTCTGACTATTGATACCTATTGATGTGCAGTGGTATACAGCTAGTGATTTCATCATCTTGCTGGCTGCTGACTGCAAGTGTGCCCGTACTCCCTCACAGCTACACTGAGTGGACAGACGCTGTACTTTTCCACAGTGGTACTGGTCTGTTTGAAGGTAAACACACTCAGTGACGCATGCTTATTAATGTTTGTGGGGCAAGGAGAGTTCTAAGCATAGATCAGTGCTTCTAAGAAGGCAGTAAATCATTATTTACATTACCTACAGCCCAGAGAATGAGGGGGAAGTAGGAAATGATCTAAATCAGTGAGTAGACTATGACAGGTCTACTGTAAGTGTCTGCTCTGTCATCATCTTTACTGCTACGCTGCATGGCATGAAATAGTTTTCCTAAAATACAGTGGATTTCATAGACCTAACAATAGACCAGCCTGGTCATATAGACTAGACGTAACATAGTAAACATAAATCTGGCAGACTAAAATTAGTATGATATGTTACGTTTGGTATGGTTACATAAGACAGAAGATTACTTAAGGCAAAAACAGGTCAGGCTGGTTGGTCGAGGTGGTTGGGTCGAGGTGGTTGGTTGGGTCGAGGTGGTTGGGTCGGGGTGGTTGGTCGGGGTGGTTGGGTTGGGGTGGTTGGTCGGGGTGGTTGGGTCGAGGTGATTGGTCGGGGGGTTGGGTTGGGGTGGTTGGTCGGGGTGGTTGGGTTGTCATATAACACAAAAGTCAAATTTCATCACAGACAAATTAGCTGATTAGCATCTTTGCAACTACTTACTTCTTTTTAGCTACTTTGCTACTAACACAAATGTCTAGCAACCCAAAGGTTGTGTGTTCGATTCTCAAAACAGGCAACTTTGGCATTTTAGCAACTTTAAAACTACTTTTTAGCTACAATGCAACTACTTAGCATGTTAGCTAATCCTTCCCCTAAACCTAAGCTCAACCCTAAATCCAAGCCTAGCTAATGTTAGCCACCTAGCACCCTAGCTAATGTTAGCAACAAATTGGAATTCGAACATATCATGCAAAATAGATGATGGACATCCACAAATTAATACATACCATATGAAACAAAATATATCATACTAAATGGAGGGTGACAGATGTACATTTACTATGTTACGTCTGCTAGTGATGCATGGGTCAACTCATAACCCCCATCCCTGTGGAAATAAGGGGCGGACAGGTTTAGGGTCATTAAATATTGTGTGGATGAAGAGCGGGTGGGTGGCAGGAGGATTGAATAAAAAGAAAATAGTAGCCTAAGTTAAAAAAATCTATAAATGTATCATTCTTGTGCAATTTATATCTATAGGCTACAATGAAGTTTTTTCTTTAGTTATTTTAGACTCTCTGGCATTAGTGCATAAGCCTACATTTTAGGGCCTAACTGTATGCGTGCCAAATACCCTACACGCCAATTGACAAATGCTTTTGGGAACGGGCAGAAAAAGTTAATCTCAATCAACAGAGGCAAAAAGGACAATGCCAGAGTTTAATTCAATAAGAAAAAAACTGCAAAATGGAGAATTGAAAATAAAGAGGAGGGCCAGAAAAGTAATGCTTGGGAAAGATTTGGTGAAGTGGTAAAAGAGGATGAAAGCAGTAGCTGCTATTTTACAGTGCATTTGGAAAGCATTCAGACCTCTTGACTTTTTCCAAATTGTGTTAGGTTACATTCTAAAAAATGTATTAAATATTTTTTTTCCTCATCAATCTAGACACAATAACCCATAATGACGAACAGAAAACAGGTTGTTACAAATGTTTGCAAATGTGTATATATACAGTATATAAAACATTTAAAATAAAAAATACCATATTTTATCTTTCTAGAGCTGGCCAACCGGCCAAACTGGGCAATCGGGGGAGAAGGTCCTTGGTCAGGGAGGTGACCAAGAACCCGATGGTCACTCTGACAGAGCTCCAGAGTTTCTATGTGGAGATGGGAGAACCTTCCAGAAGAACAACCATCTCTGTAGCACTCCACCAATCAGGCCTTTATCGTAGAGGGGCCAGATGGAAACCACTCCTCAGTAAAAGGCACATGACAGTCCGCTTGGAGTTTGCCAAAAGGCACCTAAAGCACTCTCAAATCATGAGAAACAAGATTCTCTGGTTTGATGAAACCAAGATTTCAGCCAGAGCCTGGACTTGAACCCGATCGAACATCTCTGGAGCGACCTGAAAATAGCTGTGCAGTGACACTCCCCATCCAACCTGACAGAGCTTGAGAGGATCTGCAGAGAAGAATGGGAGAAACTCCCCAAATACAGGTGTGCCAAGCTTGTAGTGTCATACCCGAGAAAACTCGAGGCTGTTCTCGCTGCCAAAAGTGCTTCTTCAAAGTACTGAGTAAAGGGTCGGAATACTTACGTAAATGTAATATTTAAGTTTTAAATTTTGTATAAATGTTCAAACATTGCTAAGAACCTGTTTTTTATTTTGTCATTATGGGGTATTGTGTGTAGATTAATGACTGGAAAAATTGATTTGTTTTATTTTAGAATTAGGCTGTGACATAACAAAATGTGGAACAAGTCAAGGGGTCTGAATATTTTCCGTACGCACTGTGTGTGTGATGATAATGAGGCTCTATATAAATTCGACAGTTACAAGAGAGGGACTTTAAATAGGCCTATGGCACATCAAGGGAACTGTATCCTACTTGTCAGATGGTTTAAAATGGAAATGGCTGTAGGTCTATAACCTCTTCTCTCACAGCCTTAATAGTAACTCCTGAAGAATTAAGCATTTATTGCAGTAAAATGATATAACAAATGTAAGCAACATTTTTACTTCTGGAGAAATATGATTTATTTCATTCAGCATCTTGAGAGAATGCGAATGCTCAATTCGATACCTTCTGTTGAGGTGCTATTTTTTATATTTATAAAATCCATCCAAGCCGAACTGAAATCTTATCAGGAACCTGTTTTTGCCCAGAAAATCTTTCCCGTTTTTTTTGTTGTTGTTGTATTTTCTACCTGGTCCCTAAACGTCTTCAGCTCCGCGAAAGAAGATGACAGAGAAACGATAGATAGATAGATAGATAGATAGATAGATAGATAGATAGATAGATAGATAGATAGATAGATAGATAGATAGATAGATGATTGATCCCCGAGGGGGACATTTCTTTGTCAAGCAGCTACAACAAAACATAGGCAGGTGCAAAATGCCATAACGAAAATACACAAAAGACAGTTACACGATACATGATACATAGAGCGGCAGTATGAAAAAGTATAGAAATACAAGATGTCTGGAGAGCAAAAAAGCTATAAAAAGACATTGCATAGTATGGGTGGTTGGCTGAATATGTACACTATACATTGGTGGATGTTGGTTACAGATGTCAACTAGATTGAAGCGTTCATTTTTTTTATCGATTTATGACATTACACAACAACAAAAAAACAACAACTGCACCCTCGTTTTGCCGTCTTTGACTAGCCTACTGTGCATTTTCTACATTAACGGGTTATGGTTGGGTGCAGGCTTCAGATTTTTACTGTATCACATAGTCTGGCGGATACGGATGGGTTATTAGCAATTGCGGGCGGGTGCGGCTGAACAAACAGCTGACTCGCGCACCACTAACATCTACCCCTGAGTCCAGGTTAAATAGATTGACATACTCTGAACCAATAGGCCTAAAGAACAAAACAATTTATTGTACCTTTTTAATCATCAATTGGAACAGGATATGGTTCTTGTTTAACCAAGAAGGAAAACTATAAATCTCACTAAGTAGTCCTACCATAGTTTACACACAACTGGTAATTTATGTCGGATTTATAAACCATTCATAAAGAAATGTCCTTGACTTGATTGACCAATTTCATTATTGTCTTCTATATGCAAAATTTGACTGTTTCATCACATATTCTAGCCTACCTAAATAGGGATTTGTTTTATGCCAATGATGAAATACACCAAAGCCATCGCAGTGCCAAAGAAGTGAAGGCCTTTCTCTGAGTGGGGGAAAAACAAGCTCGCGCGGGTTACTGGGATCCCGAGACTTGCGCGTATTTCGCAACCCCAGCCTTTGTCCCTCCCTCTTTCAGTCTCTTTTTCTTCCTCATACTCACTCGAAGCTCGTTCTCTCCCTCATACTGCTGTTTCCTTTAAAGCAGGGAATAACTACGGGGCGGAGGAAGTATTGGATTGATTTGCCTGCGGTGCGCAACGTCAATGGTCCACACCTGGATGTGAGTTTGACGGAAAGGTAGGTAGCTACATTTCGCATTGTATTATTTACATTTCAAAGCCTACATGCGGTACTTCCATCTCATCATAGGGAATAGTTTATTGAGCTACAATCTCTCCTTACTTCTAAATTAATTGTTGCACATGCATGCATGCAATAAAACAAATACAATCCACTATTGTTGCTCACGTTAGTGTTGCACACAATACACACGTCAACAAATGGATGAATGGCTTGAATGAATTTTAAATATAAAGTGTTGGTAGGCTATAAGGCCATTTGTAGGCTATGCTTTATACTTTTCCCCTCTTGATGTAGGGCTATCGCACAATTGAATGGTATTTGCTACAGTAATATTGTGCAAATGTCTTTCACTATTTTATATTTTGCAAGGGAGACCATGTCAATGCTTGGTTATTCTGCAATAATTCCATACCATACGATTGCCTTCACGCTACTCGAGGATGATATGATTCGGAATATTTTTGGTGGAACATGCACATAGCCTCATCATCGTAATATGCGTATACGCACAGTTGTCAGGAACGTGTGCGAAGGCGATGTGTGGCATGAGGTGATAGGAAATAAATGTGACATTTCCATGATGCCTCCTAGGGCTCCAGAGACACAACTTGTAGCGTCAACGACGCGGCTATTCGTCTGACAGCCTCCGACCCGCCCTAACGCCTAACTGACAGAATTAATAACATACCTAGCCTACTCTCCATGATAGTGATCTAGCCATGACGTTATAAAGAGGGCCTACACAAATAATGAAGAACTCAATAAGATATAACGTGTCTTAAAGGGAGAAAACTGTGTTAAGAAATAGGAGTTCCCAGTAATGAGAATAAAAAGTTGTCATCGTACACATCCATATATGTTAGCAGTTTTACAGGGACACAGTGTGGTGTGGTGAAGTGAGGTTAAACTTGAGGTGACTGCCTGTTTTGCCCGAGGCTATGTTAGCCTCCTGGGGATGGAGGCCGTGCAGAGGACAGAAGAGAGCGCATTCTATTATGATATGTTCTGTTATATGACCACTTAGGTGGGTGGCATCTTGTTTAAGGCCCATGGAGCAGAGTGAATTTAGATAGCTGATTACACAGTCAATCCTTGAGCACTTATGTTGAATACGTTGCCAGTTATACTGGCATGCAGTTGCTCACAAAGTGCTTTCACCTTTATCATAACAGTTTCATCAGGCATTAATATCTATATCCGGTAATGTGCCTCACCTCTGTGCATCCCTTTGTTTAAGCCTGGATAACAATCCCACTCACTCTTAAAACTAGCGTCCCCTCAACACTCTCCCTCACCTTCATGTTTACCTCCATAGGAATATGCTGTATAGTGTTCTGTTTCTGTTAATTTCAGCCCTGTGCAGCTATCCCACAGTATGTCTCTCGTTGACAATTGTCAGTCTAACTTGGCTTGAGTATTACCGCTTGTAACCAAGGTTATTTCCACACTATCTCTCGTGACTGCAATATATCTTTAATTTGTCCAAGGCCAATTGAATCTTATATCCCGACTCAAAGTTAGCACAATCCACTTGCCTGATTTTCCCCAGACACGCCCATCTCACACAGTGCACACACACTCAGCCCGACTGATGCTCATGCACACGCACACACAAACACGCACACACAGATGCCTAACATGCTGAGACACTGATCCAAACGGCAAACATAGTCCCATGTCACACCCTCTCTGAAACACCCAAACACCGTCAGGGGTGCATGTTCAGTCAAGCGTTGCTAAAATAACTTGGTGTTTGACATTTCTGAAAGGGATTTGTATTAACTGTGGACAGAATATTAAGTGACTGACAGCCAATACCTAATCACTGAATGTTGTGGCCTTTATCCAGATAATCACACCAAAGAAGGTATTCCTACAGATATCTCACTGTGAGGGAGTACAATCGAAGCATCTGGCAGAAGTGAAATGAAATAAACATTCAGAAGACTAGAGCAGACCCTGCTTTATGCTGCAAGCTCAGACAGGTCCATGTATGGAGGTGGTCTCATCTCTGATCATAATGCTTCTGAGGCCTTTCTGGTTTCTTTGACAGCAGATACACAAGACCTGGACAGGCTTTCCCAAAAGCATTGTAGCACTAAGGTCCTTTGGCCCACCACCCAAAGGACATCTATCCAACTTGACACAACTGTGGGAAGCATTGGAGTCAACATAGGCCAGCATCCCTGTGGAACGATTTTGACACTTTGTAGAGTCCATGCCCTGATGTATTTAGGCTGTACTGAGGGCAAAAGGGGGGGGGGTGCAACTCAATATTTGGAAGGTGTTCTTGTCAGGTCCTGACTAGAGTAAGATCTCTAGGCATCTCTATGGTGTCTGGAGGTTGCTGTCAGGGCTTGACAGTAAGGTTGTCTAGGCGGCTTTATGTTTGGTTTCTGTTGGTCCCCAATTAGAGGCAGCTGCCATACGTTGTCTCTAAATGGGATCCTATTTAAGTCGATTAGTTCCCACCAGCGTGTGGTTCTTTATTTGTTCATGTCGCACAGCAGTTCCTGGTTTTGTTCTCTCCTTTTGTTATTTTGGTCACAAATAAAAAGGAATGTCTTCATACTACTGCTCAGCGCCTCAGGTCCATTCTAGAAACATTGACAGTTCTTAATGTTTTGTAAATGTTATGTGTGTCACGTTAATACAATGGTCATTGGCGAGGCTTACTGTATACATTTTTTTTGTGGTTTTGTCTTCATTGGTCAATTGACCTCTTCATGGAGCTCCACGGTACTCTTCATTAGTCTGTATTCGCCATTACTGTTGTTAACATTTGTCACGCATCCTACAGTATCTGACCGTGGCAATCAAATTATGGTGAACAGCTTGCTACTGGAATTTCTATTTTTATGTAGGCGTTCACTTTGGACTGCTTTCAATTTGTTTAATTTTAGACTGAATGGAAAGTTGATATTTGGATAGCTGTTCCCTACTCTCCACTTGAATTTGAACTTGGCCCAGGATGGGTATTTTTTGTTGTTATTAGATTGGATAACTGATGCTGCAACATTTACAACAAAGTAGACATTTAATTCACAGAGCCCGGCCAAGTATATAATGAAATAACGTTTGTGTCAATTGCCTTCCTGTGACCTAGATATGTGAAGAATGCTTACCAAAAGCCTTATCAATTGACCATCTTCCTAGCGTAAAACGAGTACATGTAGTAAATATTTAATCTCTTCATTCAATCAGCTATCCAGCACATGTTGGTGAAGTCACTGATGTTTGGCCACAGCTATCCAGCATGTGTTGGTGAAGTCACTGATGTTTGGCCACAGTTTTCCAGCATGTGTTGGTGAAGTCACTGATTGATTAGCCACATCTATCCAGCACGTGTTGGTGAAGTCACTGATGTTTGGCCACAGTTTTCCAGCATGTGTTGGTGAAGTCACTGATGTTTGGCCACAGTTTTCCAGCATGTGCTGGTGAAGTCACTGATGTTTGGCCGCAGCTATCCAGCACGTGTTGGTGAAGTCACTGATTGATTAGCCACAGCTATCCAGCACGTGTTGGTGAAGTCACTGATGTTTGGCCACAGTTTTCCAGCATGTGTTGGTGAAGTCACTGATGTTTGGCCACAGTTTTCCAGCATGTGTTGGTGAAGTCACTGATGTTTGGCCGCAGCTATCCAGCACGTGTTGGTGAAGTCACTGATGTTTAGCCACAGGGCGTAATCCTCTTTTTGTTTGGGTCCGAAAACTGGAACTAGGCTATGATAGAAATGCTCTATTAGATCCTATTCCCACTACGAGAGACGAAGGAGAGACGAAGGAGAGTCTGAGGAGCGTAGTGGCGAAATAGAATTCTACTTTTCATTTCACATTACATAATTGCGTTACCTTTCGTTGTGGCTGGTCAACGCATCATTCTCGGTCCGCAGCTCAAATTGAACGTAAATATCACAGTCGCCACTAGCCAGTAAGCACAAACTATTGAACAATTCAAGCAACTTTTCTTCTAAAAGATATTACACTCTTGAATAATCCAACCAAACCATATTACACTCTTGAATAATCCAACCAAACCATATTACACTCTTGAATAATGCAACAATCCACAAGCATGTGCAGACAATTAAAGGGTTTATTTTCTCGTCCGTACACATTAAATTACCTGACAATACACAGCTAATGCCTTTAAGTCTCAAAAATAAGGACAATGTCTGTACATTTAATCTGTTTCAAAAACCTTGCTATGCTATTACAATTTTTACTGTAATAGTGTTGGCTCAACGAGACAATTCTGTTTACACTGCCATGCTGCTTAGAGAGGGGCAACTGTCGGGCTAGTGTCGTGCGCTACCTCCGGAGGTAGCCGTCGAGACGTGGCAAGTACGCAAGTTTACATTGCAGTATATGTGTAGCCGTTTATATCGAACCTCTTCAGCCATTTATGCTCAAATCATCCCTAAATTGACCTCTATTTCTCCATCTGTACCATGCCTCAGTAGTTTCTTCCATTTCTTCCCAGCTTATTTTTTATAGTTTGTTTGTGTTAGTTAAATACCTCTCTTAGCCAGCACTGTCTTTCTTCCAGCTTACACAGTTCCAGTCAGCAGCCTTACTGGGTAGAGCTGTCAGACAGTAATTTTGTTAACATTAGGCATGGAACACTCATTTGCCAGTTTAGACCTCCCCCGCCCAGAGCACCACCTGATGTCTGCCTACACTCTTAAAAATAAAAGTGCTATGGAAGCCATAGCGGAATCATTTTAGGTTCTCTTAAAAACTATAAATGGGATGATTCTTTGAAGAACCATACAAAAATCCCAAACCAGAAATGTTTCGGCCCACCAGGACCGATATTGAATAGCCCTGCTGTAGAGTTTTAAGCCTTATTTGCATATTTCCCAGGCAGCCTTTTGAGTGAATTTTCAACTTACCAGTACCACCCATGACTGTATTTGGTAGTGACAGAAGACATGTTTGTTGCATTCATTCATTTTCAGTCCTGTGGCCTTCACCAAGTGAGATATTAAGTAAATATGTTGTCATTAAAATTACATTCTTTAAGACAATACACATTTTATAAGGCCTATTTATTTACACAGGCCTAGTTATATCCCAGTTCAGTTGCCTGAAACTCATATTTTACAGCCTGCCAGTCATATTATGGTGGTTTGCAAAGTGATATGTAATTCCTGTTGGAATCCAGCCAGAGTGGGGATATCCAACCTGCATTCAGAATGACTGCCAGGGTTGGGAATACTAAGATATGAGACTGTCTTAAACATCTAAATTAGAACAACCATTTCAGTAACGGGTGCAATAAATCCAAGTAACAGATTGGATTAGTTTAGAAAAATGTGTTATTTATATTTGATTAGCATAAGATTAATTAATCAATCAATAAATGTACATGGAAAAACATAGATATTGAAACAAACATTTCTAAAAATCAACTCCAGTAGAGCATGCTGGGAAATATGATATTGGTGGGTGTTGTTTTGATTCAACTCTGGTTATTAACACCAACACTGGAGTTCTTACACACCACTGAGTGTTCTTTTAACAATTTACAATGTCAATTTAACTCTTGATCAACACTAGAAATGTTACACTGAAAAATCAACCCTAGTTAACACTGGCCGATTGGCTGTGTGCTATGAAAGGGACTCATCTGCAGGCTTCCATACATTTAAAAAACCTTTTAGAATTCTGATGAACCGTATATGCCACGTCAAGAAGCCCCCACTTAACTAAAGGCAAGAGTTCTTCAAGGAACCTTAAGAGCTGGGGAAGAACCATTTATGAACACTTTTTGTCAGTGTGTTGAGAGACTGCTGGCATGACATCACATCATATCACTCCCCTGACAGCTCTGTCTCTCTGTCTGTCTCTAAGCTGCTGTCTGTCTCTAAGCTGCTGTCTGTCTCTCTGTCTGTCTCTAAGCTGCTGTCTGTCTCTTTGTCTGTCTCTAAGCTGTCTGTCTGTCTCTCTGTCTGTCTCTAAGCTGTCTCTCTGTCTGTCTCTAAGCTGTCTGTCTGTCTCTGTCTGTCTCTAAGCTGCTGTCTGTCTCTTTGTCTGTCTCTAAGCTGTCTGTCTGTCTCTGTCTGTCTCTAAGCTGCTGTCTGTCTCTTTGTCTGTCTCTAAGCTGTCTGTCTGTCTCTCTGTCTGTCTCTAAGCTGCTGTCTGTCTCTCTGTCTGTCTCTAAGCTGCTGTCTGTCTCTTTGTCTGTCTCTAAGCTGTCTGTCTGTCTCTCTGTCTGTCTCTAAGCTGTCTGTCTCTCTGTCTGTCTCTAAGCTGCTGTCTGTCTGTCGGGTAAATGTGTGGCGTATCTGTGTCTGTCTCACTCTGGGGTCATGTAGATACATGAGTTGGTCATAGTGTGTGTGTGTGTGTGTGTTTGTTAGATGCCTGAGGCTGCTGGAACTTCAGAGCACAGCATGCTGACTTCAGCCCCCCAAGCCATAGACTGTTCACTCTACTTCTGTCTGGCAAATGGTACCATAGCATCGGCTCTCAGAACAACATGCTCCGAGACAGCTTCTATCCCCAAGCCATAAGACTGCTAAATAGTTAATTAAATGTTTACCCGGTCTATCTGCATTGACCATATCTTGCACTGACTCTATGCACATTCACAAGACTATATATACACTATATATACACACACACTATACTGACACTCTCACACAAAGCCCACACGCATTCACACACACACACACACACACACACACACACACACACACACACACACACACACACACACACACACACACTTTCACACACATATGCTGCTGCTACTCTGTTCTCTTTTTTTACTCATATTATTATATGAGTCACTTTACCCTACATTTCTGTACATATCTACCTCAAATGCCTCGTACCCCTGCACAGTGATATGGTACTCCCTGTATATAACTTTATTATAATGTATTTTATTCCTATTGTGTTACTATTTTAATAATTTCTCTAACTAGGCATCGTTGGGAAGGGCTCGTAAGCAAGTATTTCACAGTAAAGTCTACACTTGATGTAATACTGCATGTGACAAAACAACATTTGATTTGATTTTGCCTGATTTGCAATTCAAATGAGGAAGTATGAAGCATCCACTGGGTCTGAGGCGCAGTGCTCTTCACTCTGATCAGTCTTTACCTGGAGACAACCAGCTCCTGCACCCCATGTTAACCTCAGAGACGGATCCCACTCCCACGTTACAACATGCCGCCTTCATCATTGGGAAATAGAAGTGCATTATCTTGCTTGTATCATTTATTTATTTATTTATTACAGTACCAAACCAGAGAACATACGAACCCAGATCTACATCGATTTCAGTGCGGTGTGTGTTGAGAACAGAGTGTATGCTTTAGTCAGTGTCTCCACTGGCTGTCATTGCTACTGGCCCTGTGGAATGTTCCCTGGATCTGTGTTGTTGTAGTTGGTCGAAGAATCTGGTCACGTCTCATGCAACGGTGCGGGGACGAGTCGGAGGGAGTAACAGAAAGGAGCCACACTGTACTAATGAGAACACACATAGGCAGAAGAGGAGACTTTGCTTTACACTGCTCTATGAGGTTAGGGTGGTAAGGTCTGTTCTGGATAGTGCCATTCCTGTCGTTGTTGTAAAGTGTGGCGTTTCAGAATAGTGATCACGTGCTTTTTGTCTTGTGAGAGTGGGTGATATACATTTTTTTTAAAAATATTTTGAGTGATGTGAAAGGATATTACATTGATTGATAGTTGATGCTTTGAGACCTGTAAAACACTAGTGTGAAATGAGAGATACAGGATAAGACACACACACAATGGAAAGCAACGTAGGGACAATAAGAGAACTGAAAAGCAGATGAAAGGATTGTAATCTCATTCGTGATGAAACAATGATGTCTTAAAAAAGGACAAGGAAAATATTTCCATAATACCATGGCATGGAATTGGCCAGGCGGAGTTGGATGTCTATTCATGTTCTTTGTTCAGAAAGCTTTCGCTCTGAGATTGAATTAGGCCTTACAAGAGGCATAGTGGAATCATTGCAGTCTTTTCAAAATCTTGTTACTCACTTGATTTAATGCATGGAGGGTTGCGTTCCCTCGTGGTTAAAGATTGTTGGCAAACACAATCGAATGCTGATTTGAATCAATATTAGTCCAGTGTTTTATTTGTGTGCCATTCCTAGGCTGCAGTAATTGAGATAGAATCCGCAACCTTGTTGACTACTGAAGCTCTGCCATCACAGGCTTTAAGGAGACCCATAGGACTATTTACTGTCTCTGACCGCTCTGGAAAATGGTGTATTGTCTTGCCATAGGAAGTCAATGACACTCAATGAGTGTGTCATTTCAATGGGCTAGGCAGACAGTGTGCTGTTGCTGTCTCTAGTGACTTCTGGGCAATGAGCTGTCTCTCCTCTCTCTGTGTTCCCTCTGGCATCATGTCTCTTTCTCTCATTCCCTCAGTGTTGTACCTTCACCTCCTACTGCTGTCGCTCTGTCTGTCTGCTCAGGAGTTTTATTTTTAGCATCGTTTTTTACATACTGCACTAGCCTCACTGATTCACTGGCCCCTCTCTCGCATCAGTCTCTGTTCTGATGAGATAGGTGTTCTACTACTGTAAATCCTAGGGAGCTGCTATTTCATTTCTTTAAGACGGTTTTAGTCACATCTTTTATTTCCAGCTTGCCATCATAGCTCGTGGAATGTAATCTGAAGTGTCACTTTGTCCTCCTGACGCGGAGGCAGAGCCAGAGCCAGCCCAGGGAGGGAGTGGAGAGGCCGTCCGGTCTGTTCTCCAGAGCTGTAAAAGCTCTCTGTGCTCCTCCTGACTGCAGTGAGTCAGCAGGTTCTGAGGTTGGGACGGTTTTCTCTACAGGTCTTACATACCTGCCCCCCCCCCCCCCCCCCCTCTCTCTCTCTCTCTCTCTCTCTCGCTCTCTCTCTCTCTTTCTCCCTCTAGCTCTCTCCTTCTCTAAATAAATCTCCCCTCCTTTTTCAGGGATGAGTCATGTCCCATGCTCTCTCTGATCAAGTGGGATGATGATTATATGTGCACGCCTCATTGTTTTTCACCTCAGCTCAGACAGTAGGGGTGTTTTCTACTCTTTGTGCTACTTACAGCCACCCAGTATCTCAGGGATTCAGAGATGTTGATTGTTGGTGGAGTTGTATAGTTGTCTGTAGCTCTCTATGCAGCCAGTGATATCACTGCAGAATGTGTTTTTCCTGTTGTCTGTCTCTGATGTACATTTTATAGGCCTGCACACTTCAGCCGTCCCCGTGACCTCAGCGCCGCTTAAACTCTCCGGTGTAAAAAACATCCACGATTTTAATTAGCCTGTCAGGAGCTGAAATGAGAAGAGCAAGTTTAATCAGGGCTCATGTAAACTGGGACATTTGATTAATGCCATGTTTGTTTTTATTTAAGTTGACGGCGAGTTCCCACGATTTATGCACATACTGCGGCATAAAGTATTACCATCAAACTGGATATCGCGTGGCAAACCGGTTGGATAGCGCGACATCACATCAATTTGTTCGCTCGGTGAGAGAAAAAAAAACTGGTCTTTGTTTTCACTCAATTCCCAGTGCTAGCTTCCCTGGTCAGGATGCTTTGTTGATGTTTGTAGGTTAGTCGCGTAGCAGCAGGAGGTGTGTGGAATAGTTACGGTCTGAGGAGCAGAGCAGAGCAGAGGAGAGGAGACTGCTCCTAGTCCCTCTGGGTCTGTCTTGTGGCTCCCAAACTGGTCAGACAGGTTGTATCGGATATCCCGGATGTGCCTCACCATACTGTACTTGGTGTAGGCCTAGTGTGTGCTTAGAGATGTATAGACAATGTACAGGATTATTTACAAGCTAATCGAGATCAATGTCTGTGTGAATGACGTCTGGTCTCAGGTAATCTCTGATTTGTATGTAGTGTGTGTGACTGTGAAAGATCAATGTCTGTGTGAATGACGTCTGGTCTCAGGTAATCTCTGATTTGTATGTAGTGTGTGTGACTGTGAAAGGGGTGAGGTGTCTGCAGCCTGTTATTATGTCACAGTGCCACTTTACCCTGATGCCTGACACAAGGGCGGCAGGTAGGCTAGTGGTCAGAGCGTTGGGCCAGTAACCAAAAGGTTGCTGGATTGAATACCCGAGCTGACAAGGTGAAAACCTGTTGATGTGTCCTTGAGCAAGGCACTTATCCCTAATTTGCTCCAGGTGTGCTGACCCTGTAGGTAGGCCGTCATTGTAAATAAGATCGAGTACACTTCTAGCTCCTCTACCATGAGCACAGCAACACACAGTATCTCTATGGAATCAGCTACCAACTCTACACTGGCAGTGCCAACTTTGGTCCTGGAATACTCAAATGGGTTAGCCATATAATTAACTCCAATATGTCAATGGGTGTGAGTGCCTTGCCCATTACAGCTTATTAAAATGCTTCCTATGATTTAGGATTCAGCCCAGACACCCATGTCCAGGGTGAGTTTTCAAAGTCCTATTTCAGACATTCTGTTCTCCTCATAAACAGGGTGATTTTACTGGGGATATTAAAGAGCTGAGGTTAAGTGTCTTAGTCAGGAGGAGATCAACACTGACCCAGTGGGGACGTTAGACCGTAACCATTATATGACCTACCTACAGGCCTGCTGTTGAACATCTAGTAGGCTACACCACAGCTACATCCTAAAGGACTAAAAACTGAAACAGAGTGATATGATTTGATAACGGTGTGTGTGGCAATCCCAATCCATTTATTGGTAGACTAACAACGATGTTTAAATCACTTCTCTGCATTTTATATAAACTCAAAACTGAAACAAGGGTGAAATGATTTGATAACGTTATTGTAGTTTAATTGTGTGACTGTCTTGACAATCCCAATGTGTTTAGCAGTCAACGATTAGGGTGTTTGTTTGTGTTGTTGTGCTCACTGATGCACTGTTATCAGCAGCAGGACGGAACAGAGCTCTCAGTTCTCCTCAGCACCTGCATTCAGAGCTAACATAAACCCCTCAGTCATGAAGAGAGCCCACGCAGTGTTGTGGCACTATGAACGGATCGCCGTATTTCTCAACCGCAGGCTTTATTAACCGTAATTACTAGTAATTGGTAGTTGAATCCGTTAGTTAGTGTCGGTACGTTAGTACTAGTAGTCGTTAGATAGTGAATTTCCCCCATACAATGTAAGGCCCTTTTATCAAGACAGAAAAGAGTTACATACTGTAAATCTAATCCATTATTAGTATTCATTGTACAGTTCCAAAGTTTGAGAGCCTAGCGTTTGTTCTGCTCTACACACAGATATTTTGGTGATTCTCCGTGGTACATTGATTCTCATCGTGAAAAAAGCCAAAAGGTCCTTGATAATTCGTATCATGACGTTGAAGTGCTCCTATGGTACCAGTCTGCTGCTGCATTCCTTTTGGACATTGACACTAGCACACAGCTCTGCCAACTCCTCTACAGTGCACTGATGCTTTTAGCTAGCACTCAGTAGACCTTCTATTCTGATGCGCACAATGGTCTTAAACAAGAAACTGGTTTACTGGACTGGCAGTAAGTCTTAAACAGTTAGCTCTTCGGCTCAGTAGTAAAGGCATTGACTGGGTGACTCTTAGTTAGGCCTCTCTGTGTCTAGATGGCAGTTAAATTGAGCTTCCCGTTCGACCCCTTTTACTAGCTCCCTGTCACTGACACCAATAACACACAGAGTCCCTTTAGCTTCCTTTCAGCCATGCTCTGATCCTAATAAGGAGAGGGAGCTGAGCTGAGCTGGGACTGGACCCATGCCCACTGCCAGCCTCTCCTTCTAAAATGTCTGACTCTCTCCCCCAGAGCCTCTCCTCGCAGACTCACCCAGCCTCTACCAGCCTGCCCCGGCCTCTCTCTGCTCTCAGTTCTCTGGGTAGAATGACCAGGTTCTCTGGGTAGAATGTGGCTGGACTCAAGATGTAACAACTAAGGACATGAATGTGGTCAGACAAGAAACAAGAAAGGAGAGAGGACAGAGAGGGCAGTAGAACTAATATTGCCACAAACACTTCTCCCCTCCCTTCTCCCACCTCCATGACTCTCTCCCTCCCAGGCAGACAGACCAAAGCATGCTAAATGGGCACCAGCTGACAGCAAAAGCCGAGACTCTTTCCTGCTAAAACACCTCTTTAGTGCTGTCAGCGAATGACAAGCCCCATGTCAGAATTCATTTTTTGTGTGTGTTTTTAAGAAAATAGGATAGAGTTCGCTGTGGCAGTATTTCCACTTGGCAGTTGAGCATGTGCCAATCAGGGGTAGAATGTCCCAAGGCAGGCCTTTTCAACTACTAGTTCCATTAATATAGCTCTGCTTCCATGGCAACTCTGTCTCCCTCATACAGAAGAGTGCTGTTCTCTTTGTTGAATGTTTTATACACTTTAGCGGTCTTTTGTCGGTCTTCATTTCTTTGTAAATGTGTCAGAAAGGAGTGGTGTCGAATGGAGAGGTTCATAGCAAGGGAGGTGTTGAATATGAGTATAATGGTAACACCCCAGAGAATGTACAGTACAATACTGTACACAGAAGCAGTTCATATACTGTACTTTTGAGCTTTTCAGATTAGGTTAAAATATAGTATTTGCTGCCACTGTCCTTGAATCTCTGGTCTTCAGTATTTATAGGACAAAACTGTAAGCCTTCATACCTACATGTATACAAAAAAGAAAATCCTTAATTCCCTCACATACTATGGTATGTCTGTTCTGGCTTGTTCATCTTTACACATTAGTCTAGCATGCCATAGGACCCAGCCCCCGTATTGGTTCTCTACAGTTCTCCTTGAATACAGTGACATACTATCAGGCTCAGGGACTGAATGTGTACATCAGGGTTCCCGAACTGGTGGCCCGCGGGACGAATCTGGTCCGTGGGTGATTTATTTTTATTTCTGAGCAAAAAATTATATATACAGTATACAGTATACATGATATACTTATAATATACTTATAAATTATATACAGTATACATGATATATGTTTTTGTTAGATCAGCTTCAAGTGATTTTAATTTTGGAAATCTGTTCCAAAGTATTCCCACGCATAATAGAGAGGTATGTGATACAAGATTTGAAATTAGTATGTTTCGGTCAAATATTAAATCTGTTTGGGCTTCTTGCGGTCAATTTGCAGTCTACAAATTATTTTCAGGAAGAAAAGTTGATGATCCTCGTCTACTATTGAATTGATGAAGCTGATCTATATGGAAAAAGACACCTTTAAATCCAGCCGACAGACTACCCATTCATTCCATTCCCAGTCGAGACAACAGGTAGGCAGTCCTCCTGTGTTCTGTTTGTTTTTTACTGTTGGACTCAATTCCCACTAGGTAGCCTAAGGCTCCAGCAGCCAGTGTGTATGTAAAGCAGATGCTTGAATCAACACCTGTGGTCACTGCCTCTGTCTAATCACACGTATGCTTTGCCAGCTAGTTTCACAGTAAAATATAGTTAATGCATGATTGGCATATTTTGTAATGAATATAGGGTTGACTGGCATTTATTGCAGTCTTTTTTGGGGGGCTGCAATTTGATTTTGAGAGTCACTGACTGGAAGGGCATTCTGTATTCTCACCATCAACATTAAATAGAATTAACTCGTATCTCTGCTTTGAGAGGGATGAAATAGTTGTATAGGGTCCCGGATCATGTCTCTGTTTCCACAGCAACCACAATGATTTGCAGGCAGCTTATGATCAGTGGAATGTTATTTGCAGCCCTACCGTGTGCTGATGACAGACCTACCAATGGCCATCCATAGTTGCATCTGCATATCCTTTGGCTGCATTTATTTCTACAGTATCTGCCTTCTCATAATCATAGCTCAGCCAAAGTAAGACTCATTACGTTTCAATAAAATCCATCAAACAAGAAAACAAACAAACAGATTTAGATGGCTTGAGTATATTTGTAATCAATGCAGGATTCTCTCTCTGCAATAGGGTCATGCAGGACTCTCTCTCTCTCTCGCTCTCTCTTAATGAAGTATCACTCCCCATGCTTTTCCCTTAGCTGTCACAAAGCCAGTCATCTTGAGTGACCCTCTATGAATGTGGTATTGACGTGAGGTGGATGCCGTGCCCAGACTAGAGAAGGAGACCATTGATTCCAGGCTGTATCACATCCGGCCGTGATAGGGAGTCCAATAGGGCGGCGCACAATTGGCCTAGCGTCGTCTGGGTTTGGCCGGTGTAGGCCGTCATTGTAAATAAGAATTTGTTCTTAACTGACTTGCCTAGTTAAATAAAGGTACAATTAAAAAAAATATATATATATATATATTCTAGCGACAGGCTATTACATTTATTATGTTACACCTGCACAACACTGCTTGACTCAAGAACAAGATCAATTTAAGGATCAGGGCGGGAACTTTTGTTTGCTCATTCATAAATGTCCACCACTGTGGAGCGGGTCCACATCACCAACAAACTATCATGGTCCAAATACACCAAGACAGTCGTGAAGAGGGCACGACAACACCTTTTCCCCCTCAGGAGACTGAAAAGATTTGGCATGGGTCCCCAGATCCTCAAAAAGTTCCACAGCTGCACCATCGAGAGCATCCTGACCGATTGCATCACCGCCTGGTATGGCAACTGCTCTGCATCCGACCGTAAGACGCTACAGAGGGTAGTGCGTACGGCCCAGTACGCCAAGATTTATTTTTGCCTTTATTTAACTAGGCAAGTCAGTTAAGAACAAATTATTTTTTACAATGATGGCCAACCTACAGGGTCAGTCCCTGGAGCAAATGATGGTTAAGTGCCTTGCTCAAGGACACATCAACAGGTTTTTTTCACCTTGTCGACTCAGGTATTCAAACCAGAAACCTTTCGGTTACTGGCCCCCAATGCTCTAACCGCTAGGCTACATTCCACCCTAAAAGCTTCCTGCCATCCAGGGCCCTTCCTGTACTAGGTGGAGGAAGACTCCAGTCACCCAAGTCATAGACTGTTCTCTCTGCAACCGCACAGCAAGCGGTACCGGAGGGAATAGGCCCACCCACTTGAGAGCTAGGCCCAGCCAATCAGAATTAGTTTTCCCCCCCAAAAAAGATTTATTACAGATATAAATACTCCTCAGTTTCATCAGCTGTCCGGGTGGCTGGTCTCAGACGATCCCTCAGGTGAAGAAGCCGGATGTGGAGCTCCTGGGCTGTCATGGTTACACATGGTATGCAGATGCACAACCAAATTTCGAAATTGCTCCTTGTGTATTCTACTAACTGAGTCCCCCCGAAAATAAATTAATACAGATATACAGTATATATAAAACATTTTCTCAGCTTTTATGGGGGGGGCACTAGTTGGAGAGTCGATGGTCAAGAGCCGTGCGTCCTCCGAAACACATCCCCACCAAGCCGCACTGCTTCTTGACACAATGCACGCTTAACCCAGAAGCCAGCCACACCAATGTGTCGGAGGAAACACAGTACACCCGCCACAGGAGTCGCTACAGCGCGATGGGACAAGGACATCCCGGCCGGCCAAACCCTCCCCTAACCCGGACAACGCTGGGCCAATTGTGCGTCGCCTCATAGGTCTCCCGGTCGTAGCTGGCTGCGTCACAGCCGGGTATCAAACCAGGAACTTGCATTGCATTGCAATGCAGTCCCTGGGCTGATGTAACGTTAGTGACCTTTTGGTAGCATGCTGGAGATGCTGACTTCACAGCAGGACCACGCTCACACATTACCCAATGTGAGAGCTAGTAACCCCAGGATAGAGGACTTATAGGCTGAGGAATGTAGGAAGGAGTTAATATAACCTACTGAAGAATGAGGCTGACTGACTTCATGCTCCTCATCTAATGTCACGAGCTCTGTCTATTATACTGAATCTATCGCCAAACTGTCACTGATGCAAATATTTTCTGCTGAAACGCTGACCTAACCCATAAAGATCCTCTATTACAAACAGCTTTCCTTTATGGATTCTTCATTCAGCTGATGGTGGAACACACACACGCATGCGCACACACACACACACACACACACACACACACACACACACACACACACACACACACACACACACACACACACACACACACACACACACACAACCCTCCTTTTAGCCTCAGGCTGAGCGTGGGATGACTGTGTCAGCCCCACCGTACTGCTCATGTTAGTCTCTTCTCCATTAGGGACGCTTTGATAACTGCTCTCTCGCTCTCTCGCTCTCTCGCTCTCTCTCCTGAACGGATGTGGATCAGATGGCATCTCTGCCGTCAAGCTACTCCCTGGCCAAGCCTCTGGGCCTCTGGGATTTTCTAGGTCATTTTCAGCAGTGTGTTTTGCGTGCGTGTTTGTCTAACAGTAAACTCTCTCTCCCCTCCACGGACAAGGCCGACCAGACTAATAGTGCAGCGTCAGCACAACCAGCTCCTTTTATCTCAAGGGGCAGGCAGCGAGCCATTAGAGAGGACTAAATGAAAGGTGTGTTTGTTTTGGTTGATTCTTGCCCTCTCTGGTTCTCTGTGTTTCAGCGTGTCACAGGGGAGGTACAATAATCCTTTGTTCTCAGGTGTTCCCTGAGCTGCCTGCCTCAGTGTTACAGCTCTGAGTGAGGAGTGCTGAGCTGCTGCAATAGAGCCAGGCTCTGTTTACTGCAGGTGTGTGTGTGTGTGTTGAGCTGCAATAGAGGTCAATATAGGTCATGTTGTGAGCCACCATTGATAGTTACTTCCTTCTCATCTTGCTCAAAGCACACCCTTACCCTGGCCTTACCTGAGCCATGCCTCAAACACAACCTTTATTTATATTTCTGCATGTCTCTTAATGGAAAACAGCCTGTCGTGTTAAGCAGGCCGCGGTTAAAAAAAAATTCTGAAATTATTAAAGAAGACAGAAACTCAGCCCTGTAAGCAAAGACATAGATAATTAATGACGCTGCAGGACGGCATGGAGAGAAGAGGCAAGTCACACCCACCACCACACGAACCCACAACTCATTTCAATAACCTCTGACATATCTCACTGGAATGAAAGAGTAACCACCATCGATCTGAATGTGGACCATCGCTAATCTATATGAGACACCAGAACATGGGGAACCCTAGTTTGTCTTGACTAGCAGATTGTACCCCCGAGTCAGGTCTTGGATAATTTAGTAGAGCCTCCTCCTCTCTCCTCCAACTCTCTGTCCTCCAATCTGTGGCTCATTCAGATCAGTTTTTCTAAAATAACTGGCAGCATTTTACTAAGGGTTCCAATGAACTGGGATCAAGGGCCAGCATACTAAACAGGGAGGTACACACTTCAATCGATTCCCTCTGCTTCGATCTGACAAGCAGCACATGAAGGGAGGGAGTGTCGATGGACACACTGTGTCAGGTTCCGACGGCGGACAGGACTCTAGACTCCACTATGGGAGAGGGGAGTTCACAGTCAGGACCTGACAGGAGAGTTCGGGCTAACTCTATGTTTTGTGTGTCGATCCCTAATTGGAGGCAGCTGCCGTTAGTTGTCTCTAATTGGGGATTCCATTTAAGTTCAGGCAGTGCGCTGTTTCATTGCGGGTTCTTGTGCACGCTCTGTTTGGTTCATGCCAGCGCATGGCGCTGCCGTTTTGTTTGTAGTCTAGGTGCTTATTCAGTGTAGATACATTATACCTCGTAGGTCTACCTTTTATGTTATGTAGAGTAAGTGCATCCTTGTGATTTGTATTACAGCACGTGTAAATAAGCTTTTGTTTTGTGTTTTGGAGAGGCCTTCTCATTAAAGAACATGTCTCGTCGCAACTCCCGCTCTGTGCCTTGTTCCTTCCAACCCTCACACCGTGACACACTGATGTGCAGGATCAGGATCAGTCTGAGTTTTAAGCTGTGTGTGGTGCAATAGAGATGGTGCTCCCCCGCGTGTGTTCGTATGTGTGAGTAGCTCTAAACTGAACTGGGTTTATTTTGGAACTGGTTTGGTGTGTAGTCTGTCTATCACTGCACAGTTGGGTAGGCAGGGGTTGGTCTGGATGAAGGTCTGGAGACAGGGTCAGCCAGGCTATCAGTAAGGCCACCGGGGGGGGAAGATACTGTCCGATGAGTAGTACTCTGTGGAACAGCTTGTTGGCTGTCAAGCAGTCAACTCCCTTTTCTGCCAGAGAGCTCTCTCTCACACACACACACACACACACACACACACACACACACACACACACACACACACACACACACACACATAAATGGATCCACACACACACACACACACACACACACACACACACATAGTTACAGACGCATAACATCAGTGGGAGGAGAGGTACAAGACCACGAGATGAGCTCTCTCTCTCTCACACTACAACGTTGCCACAGTGTGTGTATGTGAGTGTACTGCATGTGTCTCTCTCTCTGTGTGTGTGTATGTGTAAATAACATGGTGCCTGTTTTAGACGGCTATACTGTTTTTGTATATTTGAGAGCTCTAATGTGAGAAGCTGCAGTACTGTAACTGTGAATCTGTTGGTTGGCCCAGTGAAAACGACTCTCTAGATGAGTCAATCTCAGTGTGAGACCATGTTATGCAACATGCTATGCAGTGTAATCCTTTAGTATGGCCTGGATTTATCTTTGCAGATGGATTCTTGTAGCCTACACTGTTAGAACAAAGGGTTCCAAAGTTGTTCTTCGGCTGTCCATATAGAATAACACTTTTTGGTTCCAGCTATAACCGCTTTTGGTTCCATGTAGAACCCTTTTGGGTTCTAAATAGAGCCTTCTGTGGAAAGGGTTCTACATGGAACCCAAAAGGGTTCTACCTGGAACCAAACAGGGTTCTTCGAATGGTTCTCCTATGGGGGACAGCCGACTAACTCTTTTACCTAATTTCAGTTTAGATAACAAAACAAGCTTCCAGAGTGGCACAGTGGTCTAAGGCACTGCATCGCAGTGCTTGAGGCGTCACTACAGCTGTCACTGTCACTTGTCCCCTCAAGTTGAACATTATTGTCATACTGTATATAGCCTACCTTGGAGAGTTCCTCAATGAGCTTAACACCTTGATAAGCTCATTTCCTGACAATGGCTCACCGCTCATCGTACTTGGCGACTTCAACCTCCCATCGATTAATTTCTTTCAAACTCTCTCTTTCCCTTCCTTGCTTCTTTTGACCTCATCCTTTCCCAGTCCCCTCCAACTCACAAGGCAAGCAATACGCTTAACCTCATCTTTACAAGAGGCTGCTCGCCTACTAATCTCACTGCAACCCCTCTCCAGATCTCTGATCACTACTTTGTTTCCTTTTCTGTCTCTCCTTCCTTCAACCCTAACCACTTAGCCCCTACCCAGATGGTCATGCACCGTCGCAATCTTCGCTCTCTCTCTCCCACTACTCTCTCCTCTTCTCTCCTCCTAAAGAGTATTGGTGCCGCCCTGTGTGGTCGCCTGTTAAGCAGCTCCCATTGTTTGTGCCTTAATTGTTGTTTTAGTAGATTTTGTAAGTTTATTTTGCAACAGTTGAACTATAATAGTTCAGGATTATGGAGTGCTACTGTTTCACGTTTTAGCGGTCCTTTTTATCACTGGGGCACTTTTTCTTACGTTTAGCAGTGCCGAACCTACACGCGAGTCCTCAATTATTTACAACCGAGCCCAGCTATTGGATTTAGCTCACTCAGCACTGCACCCCAGGGAAAATGTTGTAATTCCGGATGAGTTGAAACGGCGTGGATGCAAGGCGGGATTGAAGTGTAAAGAAAACTTAGGAAGTACAAGCCTTCTATCCCGTCTATCATTATGGGCAACGTGAGATTGCTACATAACAAGATAGATGAACTCGAGGGTCTAGTCCGTGGCCAGAGGGATTACAGGGAAGCTAGTCTAGTGTGTTTGACCAAGACATGGCTGAATGATAACATCCCCATAGGGAACGTCATTTTGGCGGCTTCCAGACCATTGGAGCGGACTGTTATAGCTCTTTTTCCGGTAAGAGTAAGGGAGGGGGGCTGGCTTTATTATTTAACAACAGATAGTGTAATCCGAGCCATTTTACTGTTAAGGAACAGTTTTGTAGCCCGGACATTGAGCTGTTAGCCTAAGACCCTACTATTTGCCGAGGGAATTCACGGCGGCCATTGCTGTTATTGTTTACATCCCGCGCTCCGCTCACGCAAACACAGCATGTGACGTTATCCACTCTGTTATCGCGAGGTTACAGACAGCACATCCCAGTGCCTTCTTTGACATTTCTGGGGATTTTAACCATGCATCTCTCTCTTAAACGTTGCCAACGTTCAAACAGTTTGTGAAGTGCTCAACTAGGAATAACAAAACTCTGGACTTGTTATATGCTAATGTGAAGGATGCATACAACTCCACTGCACTCCCTCCCCTCGGTAGATTGGATCACAACCTTGTCCACCTCACCCCACTCTACAGGCCTATGGTCCAACAGCAGCCAGCGACCACTAGGACCATTAGGAGATGGTCCCCGGAGGCGAATGAAGCTCTACAGGACTGCTTGAAGACAACAGACTGGGATGTGCTCTGTGAGGCTCATGGGGAGGACATTGACTTACACACTGCATAACGGACTATAAAACAATGTGTGTAGACAACACCATACCCACCAGGAAGGTACGCTGTTTTCCAAATAATAAACCCTGGGAATGAGAAGAAGAGGGCCTTCAAGGAGGGGGACAGGGACAAATTGAAAGGCGTCCAGAGGGAGCTGAAGTTGCGGATTGCTGAGGGGAAGAGAGTGTATAAGGAGAAGATGGAGGACAAGCTGAGGAAGAGCCAGGTGAGAGAGGTGTGGAATGGTATGAGAAATATCACTGGCTTTAAAAAGTCAAACAGTGGGCAGACGGAGGGGACCCAGGACAGAACCAATGAGCCGAACCAATTTTTTAAAAGGTTCGATATTAGCCCTGTCCACCTCCCCTCCAGCTCTCCAGGCCACACACCCTATCGGCTGTCCTCTCCAGGCACGTGACACCTCCGTTGAGACAATCAGCGACCCCCTCCCCACCCCGGCTCCCACTGGACTGATCTGCAACACCTCCCTTCCCCCCACCTCTGGACTGATCCTCAACACCCCCCTTCCCCCCACCCCCCTACCTGGGCTGGTTTCACCACCAACCAAGTGAAGAGAGAGCTGGAGAGGCTTCATCAGTGGAAAGCAGTGGGCCCTGATGGCATCAGCCCAAGGGAGCTTAGGGTCTGTGCTAACGAACTGTGTGGAATACTCCAGCGCCGCTTCAACCTTAGCCTGAGCCTAGAAAGAGTCCCTGTGCTGTGGAAAACATCCTGCCTGGTCCCAGAGCCCAAGAAGGCGCACCCCACTGTCCTGAATGACTTCAGACCTGTAGCGCTAACATCCCACATCAAGAAGACCCTGGAAAGGTTAGTCCTCACTCACCTCAGACCCCTGGTGTGTACATCACTGGTCCCCCTGCAGTTCGCATACCAGCGCAACATCGGGGTGGATGATGCAATCATCTACCTTCTGCAGAGGGCCTACTCTCACCTGGACAACGCAGGTAGCACTGTGAGGGTTATGTTTTTTTACTTCTTCAACACCATTCAGCCCCTGCTACTGGGTGAGAAGATGAGGAGGATGAAAGTAGAAGCACCCTTAGTCTCCTGGGTTACAGACTACCTGACCGGGTAGTGAACAAAACAGGGGCCCCCCAGGGAACGGTCCTGCCTCCTTTCCTGTTCACCCTCTACACCTCAGACTTCAAATATAACTCTGAAACATGCCACCTTCAATTGTAGGGAGCATTAGGGGTGGGTAGGAGGAGGAGTACAGGAGCACAATCAATGACTTTGTGGTGTGGTGTGAGCAAAACCACCTTCAGCTCAACATCAGCAAAACAAAGGAGATGGTTGTGGACTTCAGGAGAACCAAGGCCCAACCAACTGCAGTCCCTATACAGGGCATGGATGTGGAAATGGTTGGTTCACAAAAGTTCCTGGGAGTCCATATTGACAGCAGGCTGGAATGGGCTGGTAACACCCGGGCCCTGTACTAAAGGGGCCAGAGCCGACTCTACTTTCTGAGGAGGCTTAGGTCCTTCAACGTGTGCAGTAAGCTACTGCATACTTTCTTTTCTACCAGTCTTTTTTGCGGTGGTGTGCTGGGGCGCCAACATAAAGGTTGGTAATGCTTCTCGGGTAAATAAGCTGATCAAGAAGTCTAGCTCTGTTCTGGGGATTAACCTTGAAACTCTAGAGGAGGTGGAGGAGAGAAGGATCCTGGCCAAACTGCTGGCCATCATGGACAACGTCACCCACCCTCTGCATGCCATGGTTATGATGCAGAGGAGCACCTTCAGTAACAGACTGATCCCACCACGGTGTGCCAGAGAGCGCTACAGAAGGTCCTTCCTATTAGACTATTCAATGCCTCACTGGGGTGCCGTGCCGTCGGCAACATAGACCTGGAACTGTTGGGGTGTTAGGACCTAGTTTAACAATCAGGCATCCATCCATCCGTGAGTAACTCTCTGGTCTGTAATCACTCATTCACTTAGGACTTTTTCATTCAGCACTCATTCATTCAGGACTGTATATACATATTATTGTACAGTTGTTATATCACATGCAATATTGTAAATAATTCTTGGACTGAACTTACGTAGATTTTCAGTCGGGACTGCATATTAGTATCCTGTCAGTAGTACAGTTGAAGTCAGACGTTTACATACATAAACTTTGAAGTCATTAAAACACATTTTTCAACCACTCTGCAGATTTCATGTTAACAAACTATAGTTTTGGCAAGTCGGTTAGGACATCCACTTTGTGCACGACACAAGTAATTCTTCGAACATTTGTTAACAGACAGATTATTTCACTTATAATTCACTATATCACAATTCCAGTGGGTCAGAAGTTTACATACACTAAGTTGACTGTGCCTTTAAACAGCTTGGAAAATTCCAGAAAATTATGTCATGGCTGTTGAAGCTTCTGATAGGCTAATTGACATAATTTGAGTCAATTGGAGGTGTACCTGTGGATGTATTTCAAGGCCTACCTTCAAACTCAGTGCCTCTTTGCTTGACATCATGGGAAAATCAAAAGAATTTAACCAAGACCTCCACAAGTCTGGTTCATCCTTGTGAACAATTTCTAAACACTTGAAGGTAACACGTTCATCTGTACAAACAATAGTACGCAAGTATAAACACCATGGGACCACGCAGCCGACATACCGCTCAGGAAGGAGGCGTGTTCTGTCTCTTAGAGATGAACGTACTTTGGTGCGAAAAGTGCAAATCAATCCCAGAACAACAGCAAAGGACCTTGTGAAGATGCTGGATGAAACAGGTACAAAAGTATCTATATCCACAGTAAAACAAGTCCTATATCGACATAACCTGAAAGGCCGCTCAGCAAGGAAGAAGCCACTGCTCCAAAACCGCCATAAAAAAGCCAGACTACGGTTTGCAACTGCTCATTGGGACAAAGATCGTTCTTTTTGGAGGAATGTCCTCTGGTCTGATGAAACAAAAATAGAACTGTTTGGCTATAATGACCATCGTTATGTTTGGAGGAAAAAGGGGGAGGCTTGCAAGCAAGAACACCATCCCAGCCGTGAAGCACGGGGGTGGCAGCATCATGCTGTGGGGGTGCTTTGCTGCAGAAGGGACTGGTGCACTTCACAAAATAGATGGCATCATGAGGAAAGAAAATTATGTGGATATATTGAAGCAACATCTCAAGACATCAGTCAGGAAGTTAAAGCTTGGTCGCAAATGGGTCTTCCAAATGGACAATGACCCCAAGCATACTTCCAATTTGTTGCAAAATGGCTTAAGGACAACAAAGTCAAGGTATTGGAGTGGCCATCACAAAGCCCCTCAATCCTATAGAAAATTTGTGGGCAGAACTGAAAAAGCGTGTGCGAGCAAGGAGGCCTACAAACCTGACTCAGTTACACCAGTTCTGTCAAAAGGAATGGGCCAAAATTCACCCAACTTATTGTGGGAAGCTTGTGGAAGGCTACCTGAAACATTTGACCGAGTTAAACAATTTGAAGGCAATGCTACCAAATACTAATTGAGTGTATGTAAACTTCTGACCCACTGGGAATGTGATGAAAGAAATAAAAGCTGAAATAAATCATTCTGTCTACTATTATTCTGACATTTCACATTCTTAAAATAAAGTGTTGATCCTAACTGACCTAAGACAGGGAATTTTTACTAGGATTAAACGTCAGGAATTGTGAAAAACTTAGTTTAAATGTGTTTGGCTAAGGTGTATGTAAACTTCCGACTTCAACTGTATCTTTAAAATAAATTGCATTTAGTATATCGAATGTGCAATACGTTCATTTATCTGTAGTTAAACCCTGTATTAAGGACTGTATTTTAAGGGAATTAGTATTATTACCCTAAATTATATCATACTCACATTTAGCTATTTAAGTATCTCTTCCTGTCATTTACCTGTACAGTTTATGTAACCATGCAAGTATTCACTTACCTGTGCATTTAACCAGACTGTATATTAAGTAAACTATTATTACCCTCACTTCTATCATACGCACATGTATCTATTTAAGTATCTTTCTCTGCCATCGACCAGTATAGTATAATTAAGTTTTAATGACTTCAACCTAAGTGTATGTAAACTTCCGACTTCATCTGTACCTACCTACCTACCTACCTACCTACCTACCTACCTACCTACCTACCTACCTACCTACCTACCTACCTACCTACCTACCTACCTACCTACCTACCTACCTACCTACCTACCTACCTACCTACCTACCTACCTTTCCTTCCTGTCGGCTCGGACCTCCCCTCCTGCTCCGTGGCTGAGGGACTCATTGCGAGCTTACAGAACAGGGCTTCAAGATGGGTCACTCAACCAAGACTGCTCTTCTCTGTGTCAACGGAGGCTCTCCGCACTTCCAAAGCTGACTCTCTCTCTCCTCTGTTCTAATCCTCCTAGATCTATCCGCTGCCTTTGACACCGTGAACCATCAGATCCTCCTCTCCACCCTCCCAGGGCTGGGCGTCTCAGGCTCTGCACACTGTTGGATTGCATCCTACCTGGCAGGCCGCTCCTACCAGGTGACGTGGAGAGGATCTGTGTCTGCATCACGTGCTCTCACTACTGGTGTCCCCCAGGGCTCAGTTCTAGGCCCTCTCCTCTTCTCTCTATACACTAAGTCACTCGGCTCCGTCTTATCCTCACTTGGTATCTCCTATCATTACTATGCAGATGACATTCAACTACTTTTCTCCTTCCCCCCTTTTGACACCCACATGTCGACAAACATCTCTGCGTGCCTGGCAGATATCTCAACTTTGTTGTCGGCCCACCACCTCAACCTCGACAAGACTGAACTGCTCTTCCTCCCGGAGTGCCCACTCAATGACCTCTCCATCACTTCCATCACTGTTGACAACTCCACAGTGTCGCCCTCCCATAGTGCAAATATCTTTTGCGTGACCCTGGACAACACCCTGTCTTTCTCTGCAAACGTCAAAGCAGTGACCTGCTCCTGCAGGTTCATGCTCTACAACATCAGTAGAGTACCACCCAACCTCACACAGGAAGTGGCACCGGTCCTAATCCAGGCACTTGCATCTCCCGTTTGGACTACTGCAACTCGCTGTTGGCTGGGCTCCCCGCTTGTGGCATCAAACCCCAGCAACTTATCCAAAACAGCAGCCCGCCTGGTTTTCAACCTTCCCAACTTCTCTCATGTCACCCTGCTTCTCCACACACTCCACTGGCTGTCCCTCCCTAATTTCAGACTATACTCAATCTCTACACCCCAACCCAAGCACTCTGTTCTGCCACCTCAGGTCTCTAAGCCCTCCCACACCTACGGGAGGGCAGCTCCCACTGAGCCCAGTCCAAGCTCTTCTCTGTCCTGGCACCACAATGGTATAACAAGCTTCCCCTGAAGCTAGGACAGCAGAACTGGCAGTCAGGAACTTAACATTTTACATTTTAGTTATTTTGCAGACGCTCTTTTCCAGAGCGACTTACAGAGGAGGGCAACCATTTTCATTCGTACTGGTCCCCTGTGGGAATCGAACCCACAACCCTGGTGCAAGTGCCATGCTCTACCAACTGACATCAGTTATAGAGACAGGCATCCCCAGTGTCATAATAACAATGTCATGAGAGTATCCACCGGCCTCACTTTCCTTCTCCCATGTAGATTTCACTCAGCCCTAGTGAATACTACCCCTCTGTGTCAGCTCAGCTGAAGACTGTTCAGGGTGAAGCTGTACTTTGGTAGAAATCCCCATCAACTGAAGATGAGTCACCGTTTTATAGTTTGTATCCAACCATTATGTAGAAATTATGTTGAATAAAATAATAAACTACATGCATCAGTCTGACTCAGATATTATGTGAAAAAATATAACAGGCCTCTGTAGGAATCTAGTCAATGTTAGCGAGCCTCACTTAGTATGAATATAATGTCTAACTTGCACCGTTATGCAATTAATAAGAGACTAGATACAACTAGCTAATCCTGCCGACCAATGTTCTAGCAGTAATTCACTGAGGCAAGCATTTCAGAGATGTCATGGTGGTACCCGAGCATGTGTAGTATACAGTGTAAATAACAACTACCAATAGACCTACTAAATTATAAACGTATAGTCAATCCCAAAAATTACTCTGTAAAAATGAGGTATGCATTTACTCGATTCTACTAATATAATTTCTTAGTCACAAAATAATTTACACTCAAACACTTACAGTGTACATTAAATACACGATACGTTACAGACTACTCTGAGTAAAATGACGATCGACTAAATAAGACGTAACACGTGTCTTCAATTCAGACACACACAGGAGCTTGGTAACAAGTTCTCAAAGTATGAACAAGTTCACTGTCCTTTTAATCAAATTCAAGCAGGAACTCGCCCCCAACTTGAATTAACATTTCTTTGCACTTTGCTAGTAAAAAAGCAAACAGGAAAACACACCCAGATTATAATCTAATCAACTCAATTTAAATGATAGGAGCACACCCCTGTGTTGCTCCTTTTTGAGTTATCTGCCATCCAATTATCAAAATACGTTTCCCTGTAACAATAAATCAATAGCACTTACAGTACGATTAAACATATCACACTTCATAGCTCTTTATGAACTATTGAAACAATCCGAACATGACAATTTAATTCACACAGTAACATTAATTTAGTCAATTTCACGTTTGAATCTGTCTTGACACCTCCAACAGAGTCTGTGCTCCCAGGGTACTGTGGAATGTACCTTCTTTCTTCCACTACAAAGCTCACTAGGACTCATCAAACACAGAGCAGAGGTTATGCTGGGCCTCAGGCGAGATCTGGCGGTGGACAACATGCAAAAGCTTTGGAAATGCTTTACCACAGAAGTGTAGCCTTCAGTGTGAATACAATAGCAAGCAAAGCCTAGTCTGGCCGGTCACAGATCTGTATGTGCTTCAGCCAACTGCTTTGTCATGTGATGTTATGACAGGCTTGTAGGAACTACAATACCCATGGGTATTGTAGAGGGGTAGGCTAAAGCACAAACTGCTACCAGAATGATTGCCAATGATGAACAGACAGAGACGGAGAGAACTACTAAGCGTTGTAAAGAGAATTTGTTAGTCTTCTGTCTCTGGGCAATTTCCCTCACTAGGCTCTTTGTCTCTGAGCTTCAGTAGTCATGCCTAGTGGAGTAGCTCCCTGGATGTAAGCATGCCTGTTAGCTGTGAAATACAAAGACTTGATCCAGCATGGAGTCCTCAGAATGGCTTTCCATGCTACATCACTATACTAGGGGTGTGCCGACCTGACTGTACTCGTAATTGACAGTTGATAGTCGGATCGGATGATACAGAAGTGTTTTAATATGCATAAATAGGTGTTGTCAAAATACCAATCTCCCTGCACGTCTATAGACCAAATTAGATGCAGATTAGGAGCAGCACGTGGAGGTGTGTGTGTGTGTCTGTGTGTCCTCAATTTACAGCGGGCAGTCACTCAGTCAGAATGCACATAAACGTTTCATCTTTTCTCCCTACCCTCGCCCCGCTTGTTAGAGACTATGCACATTGAGAGCTTGCGCAAACGTCCTACCCATTTGACGTATCATAGTAGCAGGTTAACAGAAGGCATCATCAAGAAATGATCAGACCTAAATATGCAAGGAGAAGTGGTTGGGTGAAATTATGAAGCGAAGCGAGTGGATGTAGAAATACAGCTTCGCTCTATCCAATCAGAGCAGCAGGATCAATGTACAGCCCACCCTTCTCTTTTACAGACAGGCAAACTAGCCAGTTGAGCTATTTAGAACACGTAGCAATTTGCATTTGATTAAAAGATGCTCGCTGGCACCCAAAATATTTTTTTTTACGATAATGGATAATAATAAAAAATACTCTGATCAAAATTGTGTCAGGACATTGTGCCCATATCCGTTACGATACTAGTTTTGTCCGACAACTCGGCACACCCCCTAGTAAATACAGTATGACATGAGGGATGTATACAGTACAGGACAGTACAGTACAATATGATTTCCATTGAACACATCCTTAAAGCTGAATTAGTCCATTTCATTTAAAGAAAATGTCCAATGAACACGTCCACCTATAAACAGGATGTATGTGTGTGGCTCCTTCCCTCAGACTTTTCTCTGTGGCAGAGTGACCTTGTGTCATAAACGCTTGATTCCACTAACAGATTGCACAGCAGATGTCGCATAGTGCCGGGGGCTGCAGAGATTGGTTAACCAGGTTCCTTCAGGAGTGAGAGATGGGTGAGAGGAGTGGAGAACAGTTTGTGGAAGTGCGAGATCGATGGAAACAAACAGTGTGGTGTGGCAAATCTCATCCAGGAAAAATCAACAACAGCCAAACACTCCCTGCTATTTCTAGTACAGTGAGTAAGCATTTATCTGGATGTGTTTCAATCAATGATCCCCAGGTCTGAGTTAATACACATTGTTTCTGGTGGAACTGAGCGTGTAGGCATCTATTATGTCTCATTAGATTCAGCTGCTTCTCCTGGGGTATCACTTCTACACCCTGTGGGAACGGTGCCTCAGATGTAAGTCTTTAACGTATGACTGATCTGGTTTGGTCACGTTTGTAAACGATTCCTTACAGTGATATAGGTCCCAGAGCTCAGAGATAATTCATATTTAACCCTACTGTACATTTAAAGAGATTTGAGCAGCACATGATCATTACAATGTCACCCCAAAGAGTTTCACTGTTGTTATTTGCGGCGGGGCGATGCGGTCCAGCTACAGAGATGTGCCTCTGCTTTATCGGCTGCTTGCTGCAATGGAGCCATCAACAGATAGCTAACTGCTTATTATTCCAGTCCTATCAGATTACAAAGGGCATCAAGCTTAAGCAGCAGCACCACACCTCCTTCCACCCAGGCCCAGTGTCTCTGTCCTCATCACACCCACCACAGAGAAGCAGCATCTGTATAACATGCAGAGTAGTAGAATTAATCTCACAGGGTTGGAGTGGACTCTTCTAATATATCTGTTGTGTACTCCGTGAATGAGGATCTGAGATCTGAGGTCACATCCATCCAGTATCACAGAGTTTTTATTTGGTCCAGTGGACAGGTTGATTCCTTCCTCAGCCCAGAGACCAGCTCCTTCCACCTGTACTGCAGGTTATGTGCCATCCGTAGGCAGCCGCTCCCCCACAAAGACGCCCATATGGCAGGGCCCTGTGCCACCCTCGGCCTGCCTGAGCAGTGAGCAGTAGAGCACATGCTCCAAATGAGCTGTGTGTGTGTGTGTCTGTGGCTGGTTAGTGCTTCAGGCTCTGTTGTCATAGTATTTGAGGGATAATCTCCTGGTTATGGCTTAATCTTGTGATTTGATGCAAGAATAGTTGAGCACCATCTCCCCTGCCATAGTCTCCTACCCCTTCTCCTTTCCTCCCATCCTCACCATGCTCTGGTTATGTCAGCAAGCGTGAAGCTTCTCACCCACAGTACCCTGCAGTATTTTGCATGCTGGTGGAAGAATGGCTATAGATGGGCATACAAGATCCATTCTATAATGTTGGTAACTGGTATCAGGGAATGTCATGAGAAACAGACGCCTCACAAGTCCTCAACTGGCAGTCCTCTTGCTCAGTTGTGCACTGGGGCGTCCCACTCCTCTTTCTATTCTGGTTAGAGCCAGTTTGCGCTGTTCTGTGAAGGGAGTAGTACACAGCGTTGTACAAGATCTTCAGTTTCTTGGCAATTTCTCGCATGGAATAGTCTTCATTTCTCAGAACAAGAATATACTGATGAGTTTCAGAAGAAAGTTATTTGTTTCTGTCCATTTTGAGCGTGTAATCGAACCCACAAATGCTGATGCTCCAGATACTCAACTAGTCTAAAGAAGGCCAGTTTTATTGCTTCTTTAATCAGCTGTGATACATAATTGCAAAAGGGTTTTCTAATGATCAATTAGCCTTTTAAATTGATAAACTTGTATTAGCTAACACAACGTGCCATTGGAACACAGGAGTGAGGGTTGCAGATAATGGGCCTCTGTACGCCTATGTAGATATTACATAAAAAAATCTGCGGTTTCCAGCTACAATAGTCATTTACAACAATAACAATGTCTACACTGTTTTTCGACGTTGATATTATTTTAATGGACAACAAATGTGCTTTTCTTTCAAAAACAAGGACATTTCTAAGTGACCCCAAAACTTTTGAACGGTAGTGTATGTGTATTAAAATAGTAAAAAGTGTAGTATTTGGTCCCATATTTCTAGCACACAATGATTACATCAAGCTTTTGAATCTACAAACTTGTTGGATGCATTTGCTGTTTGTTTTGGTTGTTTCAGATTATTTTGTGCTCAATAAAATTGAATGGTAAATAATGTACTGTCATTTTGGAGTCACTTTTATTGTAAATGAACACTTCTACATTAATGTGGATGTTACCATGATTACGGATAATCCTGAAGGAATCGCGAACAAGGATGAGTGAGAAAGTTACAGACATAAAATTGGGGACTATACAAAAAGTTTTTTAATTTCTAAATGATTCACCCGATTTAAAGCTTATGGTCTTTATTTCAAATCCAAACTTTTGGAGTATAAATGCATCACTTCCCAATAATTTGGAGTATGTTGCCTGCCCTCATGAAAACGTACTACTGAATTACTACACAAAACCTATTTGTGCAGTATTGACTATGTAGAGACTTGTAGGGATTGTGTAGTTTATGCTCTACTTAACATACACATGTAGAGTTTTATAGTGTTTGGTAGGAAAACAGTTACGTTTCAAGTAGTAATCAGGTAGAGATTTTTACTACTAAGTAGTCAAAACACTACAGCTTTACTACACAGCCTTGTCAGTAGTAATCAGGTAGAGATTTTTACTACTAAGTAGTCAAAACACTACAGCTTTACTACACAGCCTTGTCAATAGTAATCAGGTAGAGATTTTTACTACTAAGTAGTCAAAACACTACAGCTTTACTACACAGCCTTGTCAATAGTAATCAGGTAGAGATTTTTACTACTAAGTAGTCAAAACACTACAGCTTTACTACACAGCCTTGTCAATAGTAATCAGGTAGAGATTTTACTACTTGATGTTGATAGTAAATAAGTTGTTAAAACACTACCGACAGACTACACCGGCTTTTCACGAAGACAAAACAGGAAGTAGAAGTTTTCCCAATCCCGACTGTAATTATCTTCCATCCGTCGTCCTCCTGTCTTTTTTAGCCCTTATGCTGGCACCATCTGTAAATTTAACTTTCATTTATGTTTTTTGAATACTTTCATGTTGTTGTTTTAACCATTTATATAACTAGCTAAAGCAGTCTTAGCCGTTAACCATTTTCATAGAGATGTATAGAGTTTAGCCTAGCTGTTTGCTAGCCCCATTGAAATGTAGTTTTGTAGCCTCTGTTTTCATCATGCTAGCTAATAAGTATTTGTGTTTGTATAAAAATGTGCATTACGTTCATATTGGTATACTTACCCATTTTACTTACCTCTTTTGACCTGTTGCCGAGGAGACCCTCGACATAAAAAGACTGGAGGCCATTGCTGGTAAAATTAACAGTTGGTTGTCTCTTGTGCTTGGCTTTATTTTCTAAAAGGTTAGGTGGTGGAGAAATGTGGCTGTAATAAAAAAAGAGGATCTGAAGTTTAAGTCAAAGCTGAATGAAGACAAGTCCTTAATATGTCATTAATTTAATAAAAAAAATTGTTTGTATAAGCTTATTACTTGTTAGATGATATAACTACAGTTAGAAACTTAGCTAATAGTTAGCTACTACACTAGTGCATGTGCACTAGTGTAGTAGTGACACAGTAGTAAAACAATGTGTCAATAGTGATTTTGAATAGGAAAGCATTAGTAAATATTTTCAATGGTAATTCAAGATAGATAGATAGATAGATAGATAGATAGGTACTTTATTGGTCCCCGAGGGGGAAATTTCTTTAAAAAAAGGGTTGTTGTAGTAAATAAAAAAGCCATAACACTACACAGATGGCAGTAGTAATTCAATAGGGATTGAGTAGGCAGGGTTGGGTAGGTTAGTTTATAAATGTAATCCGTTACAGTTATAAGTTACCTGTCCAGAATTGTAATCAATAACGTAACTTTTGGATTACCCAAACTCAGTAACGTAATCTGATTACATCCCGTTGCTTTTAGATTACTTTCCCTTTAAGAGTCATTAGAAGAAGACAGAAATGTATGTTACCAATTGAATGACATCTATTGCAGGATAAATCAATGTTAAAGTTTACATAGCTGGCCATATATGGATGTTACATTTTACTTTATGGGTTGGTTATGTAGGCTTCTTCTAACCCATCACTTTCTACTACATATAATAATATGATTAAATTATATATTTACATTAAAAACCAAAGTCTATCAGAATTCCAGTCTTTCCAGTCTTTCCAATAAATGTTATACCCTTTGATCTTCAAGAATAGGACTTGGAAATATGGAAGTATAGATTAGCAAATTTGATTAACCTGAGCATGACCCCAAAACTAAGGACTTATTAGCCAGCCCTACTCTGTTGTTTATGATTTCGTTGTCATGGAGAACTGATTGGGCTCATTGATTCCAGTTGAAAAATAAATGCTGTGCTCATGGAATGGCATGCAATATATTTTGATTTGTAAACACTTTTTTGGTTACTACATGATTCCTTAAGTGTTATTTCATAGTTTTGATGTCTTCACTATTATTCTACAATGTATATATATATTTTTTGAAAAATCCTTGAAAGAGTATAGGTGAGGTGTGTCCAAACCTTTGACTGGTGTATATCCAAAAACGGATGTAGCAACTACAGATTGTCCCTTTAAGTCTATCAAAAGTGTGCAAGTTTCAGCATGTGTCCATTAGACCTATGGATTTTTTTTTATCAACATGAATTAGATTGAGCAATAAAAGCCCCACTTTTATTCCATAGGCTTGGATCCGTACTATGCAGCTGTTGCAAGAGCGCATTTTTCACTGGCTGTCCACTGGTTTCAAAAACAATGATTGATAGGGATCTTAAACTTCTTGAATTCAACCGTTATTGGGTTCAAATACACATTTACATTTGTGAACAGCCATCCACAAAAACCACAATCCGTAAGGCGCAAATAGCTAAATGAGAGAGCAGCAGTGTGATTCACATCAATGCACTATGTAGACTACACCACTGCTGTCATCCTTACCTCCAAGCGTTTATTCAAATTGGATAATCTTTGGATGCCGACAGCAGTCGCACCATTGGAAGACATAGCTTGGACTGTAGCCTACAAAAGCCTATTCCTGCTCTTTTCCCGCGATCCATCAAACACATTTGGTGTGTCGTCATAGTGGTCTCTGACATCATAGTGATCTCCTGACATCATAGTGGTCTCTGACATCATAGTGGTCTCTGAGATCATAGTGGTCTCTGACTTGTGGTCAGACTCGCTCAGGTGGAACAAACTTAAACTTGTGCCTTTTTTCAATGCTGATTTGAATGTCATTGAGAAAACGGATAAGTGTCAAAGATTTTAATCCTCGAAGTAATCATCTAGTTTTTCAAAAGTATCTGTAATCTGATTACAATATTTTAGCTGGTAATGTAATGGATTACATGTAATCCGTGTGTGTGTCTGTGTTTTTCGCAATACAGCCACAACCCAAGCATTGCATTGAACACCCACGGAGGGCACCCTCATGAAATGGAGTAACGGATTACATGTAATCTGTTACTCCCTAACCCTGTGTGTAGGCATTGTGTCGTAATTCAATACTGAACATGTAGGAATGTGTAGGTTTTAATAGTAGATACCTAAAATCTCAGTAGTTACACAGTAGTCATTAACGGAGAATTATGTAACGATTTGAGTAGTAAATATGTAAAGTTCACCAGTAGTGAAACATCCCAATTTATCAATCATTACTACTTAAATTACTACATAAATCACTACTGGTTTACTACACATTTCATGAGGGTGTTCTCCATGGGAGTTCAATGCAATGCTTGGGCTGTGGCTGTATTGCGAAAACACACACACACACACACACACACACACACACACACACACACACACACACACACACACACACACACACACACACACACACACACACACACACACACACACACACACACACACACACACACACACACACACACACACACACAGCACCACTGTCCTCTGTCCTGCTGTTGCTTTGTCTGTATTCTGGATGACATTTTGTGTTGTTGTGGCCAGATAGAGAGAGCTCTAGGCCAGCAGCATCCACTGAACCAGCAGCCCATTTATCCTCTCCTTCTGTGAGCTCTCTATTACTCTACACACAGCAGAGGAAATGCAGCTCTCCCACTCCAGTTTTCTGTGATGTGTGTGTGACAACAGGCCGTGGTGTACCGGCAGGAGCCAGCTGCCTCTGGGCAGCAGCAGGATGCCAGTCGGTTTGTACCTAGATGGCACTCCTATACTAACCGTCCCAAAGGACCCATGTGTCTGCACTGCACATTTCCTATTCTGAGGGGCACATATGCAAATGCATACCCATTAACTTTGGCACAAAGTGTTTGAATTGCGGTGTTGAAGGCTGAGTGAGTTCCACTGCATCCATCTCTCTGCAAGCAGTTCTATTACTGTCATAGAAAATCATCAGTTTTCATTATTTTCTTAATGCGTCCCCTTACAAAACAACCATGATCAATAGAATTGCTGTCCACATAAAGGTAATATTACTAAAACGAAGTCGGGTGAAAAACACTGTCCTCTCTAATGTCCTTTTATATGATAAAGCTGTGTTGCTATGATGAATGATGCCAACACTACATTGACCGAATCCACATTAGAGGAAACAGCACCAATGTTATTGTTTTGCTGATGAAAACGGAGGAGAGAAGCATTCGGCTGCGTGGTAAAAAACATTGCAGTGCATTTTCTGCTGTCCTATCACACGTGCAATGATGTCAGATGGGAAAAAAACACCAGTTTGTTGTTTGCAGTAACTTTTTTGTTGTTGTTATATCCCAAATGGCAGTTTTACCCATGAAGGATTCCAGCTTTAACTAAATTCCCCAGCCTTATCTGATGTTTGAGCCGATATTCTCTAGGGTGCTCAAGTAATCCCACAATAACTTCTGTGTATCGGCCCCTGATCCGTCTTGATCCCCTGAGATAAATACAGTAAAAACACATTGCTATAACTTAAGCCGGCCAGTGAGGCTTCTGACACCCACCATTTCCACCTTGATTTAGGTCTCCCACTACATCTTCTAGGGCTGAAAGGAAATTGGAAAAGTAATCGTGGAGGTGATCATGTGTAACCAGCAGCAGCAGCAGCAGCAGCAGCAGCAGCAGCAGCAGCAGCAGCAGCAGCTCTGGTCTGAGAGAGAGCTTCTCTAGTTTAAAGGGCGCTACGCCCTTCCCACTACTGGAGCATGTTAGCACTCATTCTCTTTTGACTATCATACAGTGTTATACCCAGTATGGACAGCTCCTGTGAACTAATCAAACTAAGGTTTGGAAGGTGGGTATTGTTTCATTCATCTTTGCAACGCTCCAGTATCAAGGCATGGATTTCATAACCGATGTGTGTAACATAGATTTACTCCACTAAAATGGGTAGTTCAATGGAGGTGGTGGATGTCATTAGACAGGGAGACCTGGGGGAAGTCTGACTCATGAACAGGAAAGGAAAGGAATGGTTCCTTTTGTTTGAGTGTTGCGGTAGGTAGTCTGATATTGTTGTCTAAGATGATATACAGTGGGGAGAACAAGTATTTGATACACTGCCGATTTTGCAGGTTTTCCCACTTACAAAGCATGTAGAAGTCTGTAATTTGTATCATAGGTACTCTTCAACTGTGAGTGACGGAATCTAAAACAAAAATCCAGAAAATCACATTGTATGATTTTTAAGTAATTAATTAGCATTTTATTGCATGACATAAGTATTTGATACATCAGAAAAGCAGAACTTAATATTTGGTACAGAAACCTTTGTTTGCAATTACAGAGATCATACGTTTCCTGTAGTTCTTGACCAGGTTTGCACACACTGCAGCAGGGATTTTGGCCCACTCCTCCATACAGACCTTCTCCAGATCCTTCAGGTTTCGGGGCTGTCGCTGGGCAATACGGACTTTCAGCTCCCTCCAAAGATTTTCTATTGGGTTCAGGTCTGGAGACTGGCTAGGCCACTCCAGGACCTTGAGATGCATCTTACGGAGCCACTCCTTAGTTGCCCTGGCTGTGTGTTTTGGGTCGTTGTCATGCTGGAAGACCCTGCCACGACCCATCTTCAATGCTCTTACTGAGGGAAGGAGGTTGTTGGCCAAGAACTCGCGATACATGGCCCCATCCATCCTCCCCTCAATACGGTGCAGTCGTCCTGTCCCCTTTGCAGAAAAGCATCCCCAAAGAATGATGTTTCCACCTCCATGCTTCACGGTTGGGATGGTGTTCTTGGGGTTGTACTCATCCTTCTTCTTCCTCCAAACACGGCGAGTGGAGTTTAGACCAAAAAGCTATATTTTTGTCTCATCAGACCACATGACCTTCTCCCATTCCTCCTCTGGATCATCCAGATGGTCATTGGCAAACTTCAGACGGGCCTGGACATGTGCTGGCTTGAGCAGGGGGACCTTGCGTGCGCTGCAGGATTTTAATCCATGACGGCGTAGTGTGTTACTAATGCTTTTCTTTGAGACTGTGGTCCCAGCTCTCTTCAGGTCATTGACCAGGTCCTGCCGTGTAGTTCTGGGCTGATCCCTCACCTTCCTCATGATCATTGATGCCCAACGAGGTGAGATCTTGCATGGTGCCCCAGACCGAGGGAGATTGACCGTCATCTTGAACTTCTTCAATTTTCTAATAATTGCGCCAACAGTTGTTGCCTTCTCACCAAGCTTCTTGCCTATTGTCCTGTAGCCCATCCCAGCCTTGTGCAGGTCTACAATTTTATCCCTGATGTCCTTACACAGTTCTCTAGTCTTGGCCATTGTGGAGAGGTTGGAGTCTGTTTGATTGAGTGTGTGGACAGGTGTCTTTTATACAGGTAACGAGTTCAAACAGGTGCAGTTAATACAGGTAATGAGTGGAGAACAGGAGGGCTTCTTAAAGAAAAACTAACAGGTCTGTGAGAGCCGGAATTCTTACTGGTTGGTAGGTGATCAAATACTTATGTCATGCAATAAAATGCTAATTAATTATTTAAAAATCATACAATGTGATTTTCTGGATTTTATTTTAGATTCCGTCTCTCACAGTTGAAGTGTACCTATGATAAAAATTACAGGCCTCTACATGCTTTGTAAGTAGGAAAACCTGCAAAATCGGCAGTGTATCAAATACTTGTTCTCCCCACTGTATCAGCTTGATAGACAGGCAGCCTAACTGCCAAATGTCATTCCTGTTTGTCTTGTAGAGTGGTTTAGTAAAGTGGCTTCAGCTCGTTTAATTACAATGTTATCTAGACATGTAATCACTACACAAGAAGACTGGGAGGCACTTTAACTAACCATGTTGGCTAAACTGCTCCAACCTGTATGTTGTTCTTTATCAGCACTTATCGGACACAGGACATTTCTTCTTGTAGATTATAGTTGTAGTGAATGGACTGTAGGGTTTTTGGGAAGTGCATCCATACTGACAGTCTCTCATTAATGGTCCTCTGTAGCTCAGTTGGTAGAGCTAGGCGCTTGCAACGCCAAGATTGTGGGTTAGATTCCCAGGACCACCCATACATAAAAGCATCTGCTAAATTACATATATTATTATTATTATTATTAGCTGGGGCATTACAGAGGCAATGGGCCAGGCAGTGAAAATGACAGACATTGTACTCTTTAAGAATGTGACATTTTGGTTATGAGTGCCACTCAGTTGTGTCCTGCTCATAACGACAACCAATTTCTGGTTGTGATGATGTCATTTCAACCAGTTTTGTCCCTGGGCTGTTATTGCATTTTTGTTAAAAGGATTTTGTGAGCTAGACAAAATATATTGAATGAGGTGAGGAACAAACTGATCCCTTGCCAAGAAATTGTTATGGTGTTGAAATGGAAGAGAACAGAGAGGGGACTCATTTAATTAATGTATGATCATATAAAAAAAATAAAAAAAATGCTAATGTCAGCACTTCTATTCATTGTCCTCAAGGCTAATTTAAAATAGCACTTTAAAGCAGAACTTAAAGGAACAGTCTCTTTCTTGGGGAATAAATATCACTTACTGTGTACTAAATTAAAGGTTCAATTAAACTAGTAGGGCACGAAAGAAAGAAATCACACGGGCCACAACATTAAAGATGCAAAGACAATACAAACACATTGTACTAGGATTACACCTATACAGTATATTAGTCTCTTACTGTTCCGTACAGTACTGCTGTGTGTAAAGATGCTAGCAAGCCCTCTCTTGTTGTCATGTGTTTATGCTCCGTTCTCCTCCTAGCCCTCAGGCCTCATGGTGCCTGTTCATTGGTTCATGTGCTCCCACACCCACTGCCCTTACTTCTCACCTCAGGGGCCTAACACACCTGCCACAATATGCCAGTAAAGAGGACTGCATGTACGTAGCACGGACCTAGACACCTAACCCACCTGCCAACAGTACAATACCGTATGCCAGTGAAATGAGAAACGGGGAGGTAAAGACAGAGGAATGTATTAGGCCCTAATCTATGGACTGGCAATACATATATGCATCTGTTGGGGACAGCTACACTATATATACAAAAGTATGTGGACACCCCTTAGTGGATTCAGTATTTTCAGCCACACCTGTTGCTGACAGGTGTATAACATCTGGCACACATACATGCAATCTCCATAGACAAACATTGACATTAGAATGGCTCAGTGACTTTCAACGTGGCAATGTCATAGGATGCCACCTTTCCAACAAGTCAGTTTGTCAAATGTCTGCTCTGCTAGAGCCGCCCCGGTCAACTGTAAGTGCTGTTGTTGTGAAGTGGAAACATCTAGGAGCAACAGCGGCTCAGCCACAAGCTCACAAAACGTGACCGCAGAGTGCTGAGGTGTTTAGCGCGTAAATATGTCCTCGGTTGCAAATGTCCTCGGTTGCAACACTCACTACCAAGTTCCAAACTACCTCTGGAAGCAACGTCAGGCAAGAACTGTTCGTTGGGAGCTTCATGAAATAGGTTTCCATGGTCGAGCAGGTGGTGTAAAGCTCTCCGCCACTGGACTCTGGAGCAGTGGAAACACGTTTGCTGGAGTGATGAATCACGCTTCACCATCTGGCAGACCGACGGACAAATCTGCGTTTGGCGGATGCCAGGAGAAAGCTACCTGCCCCAATGCATAGTGCCAACTGTAAAGTTTGGTGGAGGAGGACTAATGGTCGGGTCTGTTTTTCATGGTTCAGGCTAGGCCCTTAGTTTCAGTGAAGGGAAATCTTAACACTACAGCATACAATGACATTCTAGTTTGGGCAAGGCCCTTTCCTGTTTCAGCATGACAATGTCCCCGTGCACAAAGCGAGGTTCATACAGAAATGGTTTGTCGAGATCGGTGTGGAAGAACTTGACTGGCCTGCATCGAACACCTTTGGGATGAATTGGAACGCCGACTGTGAGCCAGGCAAACCGCCCAACATCAGTGCCCGACCTCACTAATGCGCTTGTGGCTGAATGGAAGCAAGTCCTTGCAGAAATGTTCCAACATTTAGTGGAAAGCCTTCGCAGAAGAGTGGAGGCTGTTATTACAGTAAAGGGGGGGACCAACTCAATATTAATGCTCATGTTTTTGGAATGAGATGTTCGACGAGCAGGTGTTAGATTGGCTCTGCCCTGCTATCATATCTGTCTTCTGTCCCCGGTGAGTTCAGATGTTTCTGGCAGGTAGGAATGTGTTGTTATGAACAGCTCTGCAGAAGTAATACTACTCAATGTAGTTCTCCCTCTGTAGTGAGGAGGAGCTGAGGCCACTTCGCCCGCAGCCAGGCCCCCTTTTCAGCAGCCATCAGCAGGAGCTCAGAGAAGTAGCAGGAAGTGTCTACTGATGACAGAGGTTCACAGAGGGTTTTGTCAAAATGGACCTTTCGTGGCAGGTTAGGAGAACTTACACAGCAGGTTAGGAAAAGTAACGTAAAAGGTTAGGAGAATTAGGTTAAGGTTAGGAAAATGGTTAGGGTTAGGCTTAAAATGCAAAACATTTGACAAAATCTGTATCCAATCTAGACATGACCGTCCCAGAGGTGTAAGAGTTGGAATTTGCTCAGGGGCAGTGGAACAGGGATCACGATGGCACCTTGTATGTATCTCAGACATCCAGCGCTTGGCATTTCGGAAAAGTGCTTTAGGCAGTGTTTGAATGCATTCCATTAGTGTTGAAATGGGTCTGTCAGAATAGAGTAGTGTAGTGTGTGTGTGTGTGTAGATCAGAGTGATGCTAGTAACTTTACGTGTCCACAGACATACTTTACACTTTGAGAGGGACACTGAGTTAACTCTTCACAACGAAACACTACACCGTACACTGTGTCAGTCGTTTTGAGTGAGAGAGTTACAGAAGGAGGAGAGGAAATGAAAGATAGCACTAGCTGAGGCCCTGAGGCTATACAGCTTTTTCAAAGAATCACTATGAATGTGGTTATGCCTGTAAATGAAGTCATGGTACTGTGTGTGTGTGTGTGTGTGTGTGTGTGGTTGAATATGAGCTGGCATCAGGTGATGTGATGGGTTGCCAGGCCAGGCAGGGCTCTAGTCTGGCTCTGTGTGAGAGAGTACGTACTCTGACTCTGAGAGGACCTGACACCTGGCATGGGAGGTCTCCCTCTGTCCTGTACCATAACATCACACACACACAGCAGTCACTCAGGTCAAATGTAGTGCAGTAGATGGAGAGTAGAGTGTGATCCTTTGAGATATACCTCTAGTCTCTCCTAAAGCAGTGAGGCTTTGTCTTCTGCCTCTGTGATACAATTACTCTGTATTATGGCTCTCCATGTCTCTCCCTCTTATCTTGCCTCTTCTCAACATGCCGATATAGGTTTTAAAGATCGAAGTACCTCACTTGATTGCAATGACCCGACATGCAAATAGCAGCGCAGGAAAGCTAGCTACCAACCAAAGTTATTGCGTGTGCTAATGAGAGAATTAAGGTGGCAGTAGTTCACATGGGAGAGATTACCATTAATTCCTTCATCCCTAAAACCACACAGAAGAGAGGAGGAAATCACTCTGCATGCAGTCCTCCTCTACACCATGCAGTTACAGCATGTAGTTACAGCATGCAGTTACACCATGGAAATGGACAACAGGGATTATTCACTGTCTACCACTGAGCAGAATGGATTTGCAATTTGACGGGAGGATTAGCCTCCCACTGCAGATGAATGTGTTTTGGCAGGTTCTCGCTTGGTCAAGACAGAGATGAAAGTGTGAAGCAGGTTATCAGTGCCAGTGAATGACACACCGGTCGGTCCTCAGAGGAAGGGATATACTGTGTGTTGCTGGGCCCAGATCCTGGTGTCAGCCTGGTGTCTAGACAAAGCAGATTGTTGGTCTCCCTGGTTAGGGAGCTGTGTGGCTCTGACTGCAGCACTGACCGGAATAACACTAATGCTTGCCATTCCTTTCTGTCATAATCCCTCTTTCCCCTGCCTATCGTTTAAGTAAACCTCCTGATCCCTCTATCCTTCTCCCTGCTTCTTCCGTTGGCCTCCCATCATTCTTTCTTCCTCCATCTCTTCTTTCTCTGCCACATATGCTGCTCTGTAGGAGAAAAAAAAAAAAACTGTTACTATGGCAACTGAGTCTCTGAACTAAGCCAGCAGTCCTCTTCCGCACACACATGCTCTCTCTCCGTTCTCCTCTCACTTAGATGAACGATTAAACCTCTGAGAGAGAGAGAGAGAGAGTCTCCACAGATTTCATGTTAACAAACTATAGTTTTGGCAAGTCGGTTAGGACATCTACTTTGTGCATGACACAAGTAATTCTTCGAACATTTGTTAACAGACAGATTATTTCACTTATAATTCACTATATCACAATTCCAGTGGCTCAGAAGTTTACATACACTAAGTTGACTGTGCCTTTAAACAGCTTGGAAAATTCCAGAAAATTATGTCATGGCTTTAGAAGCTTCTGATAGGCTAATTGACATCATTTGAGTCAATTGGAGGTGTACCTATGGATGTATTTCAAGGCCTACCATCAAACCCATTGCCTTTTTGCTCAATATCATGGGAAAATCTAAAGAAATCAGCCAAGACTGTAGAATCTAAAAATTGTAGACCTCCACAAGTCTGGTTCATCCTTGGGAGCAATTTCCAAACGCCTGAAGGTACCACGTTCATCTGTACAAACAATAGTATGTAAGTATAAACACCATGGGACCACGCAGCCATCATACCGCTCAGGAAGGAGACACGTTCTGTCTCCTAGAGATGAACGTACTTTGGTGTGAAAAGTGCAAATCAATCCCAGAACAACAGTAAAGGACCTTGTGAAGATGCTGGAGGAAACAGGTAAAAAAGTATCTATAGCCACAGTAAAACGAGTCCTGTATCGACATAACCTGAAAGGCCGCTCAGCAAGGAAGAAGCCACTGCTCCAAAACGGCCATAAAAAAGCCAGACTATGGTTTGCAACTGCACATGGGGACAAAGATCGTACTTTTTGGAGAAATGTCCTCTGGTCTGATGAAACAAAAATAGAACTGTTTGGCCATAATGACCATTGTTATGTTTGGAGGAAAAAGGGGGAGGCTTGCAAGCCGAAGAACAACATCATGTGGTGGGGGTGCTTTGCTGCAGGAGGGACTGGTGCACTTCACAAAATAGATGGCATCATGAGGAAGGAAAATTATGTGGATCTATTGAAGTAACATCTCAAGACATGAGTCAAGAAGCACAATGCATCTTCCAAATGGACAATGACCCCTAGCATACTTCCAGAATTGTGGCAAAATGGCTTAAGGACAACAAAGTCAAGTTATTGGAGTGGCCATCACAAAGCCCTGACCTCAATCCTATAGAACATTTGTTGGCAGAACTGAAAAAGTGTGTGCGAGCAAGGAGGCCCACAAACCTGACTCAGTTCCACCAGTTCTGTCAGGAGGAATGGGCCAAAATTCACACAACTTATTGTGGGAAGTTTGTGGAAGGCTACCCGAAATGTTCGACCCAAGTTAAACAATTTAAAAAAATGCTACCAAATACTAATTGAGTGAATGTAAACTTCTGACCCACTGAGAATGTGATGAAAGAAATACAAGCTGAAATAAATAATTCTCTCTACTATTATTCTGACATTTCACATTCTTAAAATAAAGTGGTGATCCTTACTGACCTAAGACAGGGAATTCTTACTAGGATTAAATGACAGGAATTGTGAAAAACTAAGTTTAAATGTGTTTGGCTAAGGTGTATGTAAACTTCTGACTTCAACTGTAACAATGTGCTTCTCTTTGTAATGAATAATTACAAGTTTCTGTACATCAAACAATTACATTTCTGGTGAAATACAAATGGTTCTTTTCCCTAGCACTACACAGCTGATTCAAATAATCAACTAGTCATCAAGCTTTGACAAATTGAATCAGCTGTGTAGTGTTAAGAAAAAAAAAAAAACTTGCACCACTTGGGTTCCAGACAACCAAGTTTGGGAAACACTGGCCTACATATGGCCTACAGTATGGTATAGGAACACGCGTTCTCCTCTGCAGAGGTCCTGGTGGTGTGTCCATGCCAGGGACATACAAGGCTGTTATGACTAATGGGGTGGAACAAGGAAATGAATGTGCACCAATCTGTTCCGAGGGCTCCTCTACTTCCCTCTCCCATCAGCCTGCGTTAATTTGGTAATTCATCTGAATCCATAAAACATCTCCGGATAGGAGACCCAATTAGACCTGAGGAATGAGTTGGCTCTACATGACAATGTGTTGGGTATGTGCATGTGTTAAACCTTTTTTTATTGAAGTTTGTAGGGAAAAAAAAATACGAAAGTGAAGCTGCTCTGGATACCCCACTAAAATATCCCCCCACCACATTGTTTGTTCGCTGAGCCCCCCCCCCCCCCCCCATCCTAACCTATTCACCTGATGTAAGTAAAAAACAATCTAACAACAACAAAAACAAGCAAACAAGACAAACATTCAACAGGTACTGGTAGGGTCAGGTAGACAGTACAGGACTGGACAGGTAGACAGGACAGGACTGGACAGGTAGACAGGACAGGACTGGACAGGTAGACAGGACAGGACTGGACAGGTAGACAGGACAGGCCTGGACAGGTAGACAGGACGTCATTTAATAACACATTTGACATTTGTCTTTAGGAAGAGTAACCGTGTTGCAGTATATTTGGTAAAAAGATTGTTGTGGGGGGGGGGTGAATCTTATTTGGTTATGTCAACCTGATTAGATACAGATAAAAATATTAGCTAAAAATAAATAGTATTAGCAAGTTGGGTGTTAGAGAAAACACGAGGGTGGGATCAGCTCATTGGTAGCTGCAAGGAGTTGAGGAGTGGGGCCTAGTTTTTGTTGAATGATTTAATTGAGTATTTTTCCCATTATGATGTGGTCTGTGAGAAGGCTAAGCCATTGACAAAGAGACTGTTGGTTGAGTAATATTATTTTCTTGCCAATAGTTAGGGCGATTCAAAATGGACTGATAATGTTTGGGTGGTAGGTCTGATGATACATCTCCAAGCAGGCAGAGGGATGGGGAGAGTGGAACGCTGTGAGCCAAAATGGTGGACAGTTTGTGTGTTATTTCATTCTAGAAATGTAGTGGACATTGGATGGACATAACCAGGTTGTGTGGAAGTAGTTGTCTGGAGTGTTGTGACTACAGCGTGAACAGATGTCGGTGTCAATGAATCCCATTTTGTGTTGAGTGATACAGTATGTGCTCTCTGCATGACCATGCACACTGTAAGTTGGGTTTTAGGGTTGTTAGTCATGTTGAAGATGTTATTGGAGATTTGTCTCCAGAAATAGATATTCGTAGTGATTGCAAGGTCTTTTTCCCATTCTGTAACCGGTAGGGAGAGATTGGTATCTGTTTTTGATTGTAGTCTGTATAATTGGGGCAAAATATTTATTTGAATTGCCTATGCCTGCCAGCTGTTCTAGCAGTGGTGGTGTTTGAAGGAATGTGTGTGTGTGTGTGTGTGTGTGTGTGTGTGTGTAGTGTGTGTATTCACCATACTCTACCTCTTACCCAGTCAGAGTAAAGCGATGCCATATTGAATTGCGTACCTCTTTAGATCATGCAGGGCCAATACCAAGTAGGTATTGATCTGGCCAAGAGGCTGGGAGTGGTTGGTCACATGTTGGTGGATGGGGGTAAACATAGGGTGGTTGGGGGCTTGTTATTTGATGTGGAATGATATTCCTGGAGATGGGAGATAGGATTTCTTTGTTGTCAGGTGCATGTGAACAACTCCAGAGCTACTGTACACACTCAGTCAGTCAGTCAGTCAGTCAATCAATCAATCAATCAATCAATCAATCAAATGTATTTTATAAAGCCCTTTTTCAACAGCAATAGTCACAACGTGCTTATACAGATATCCAGCCTAAAACCCCAAAGAGCAAGCAATGCAAACATATGAGCAATGCAATGCAAATCTAGAAAAACTCTCTAGAAAGGCAGGATCCTAGGAAGAAACATAGAGGGGAACCAGGCTCCGAGGGGTGGCCAGTCCTCTTCACGGTTTTCTCAACCCAACCACAGCTGCAGATGAATGCGTCATGTCATTTATCACATAGGGATCTTCAAAGGAGATGCCAGCATGTGTCTGAATTAGATAAATAATTGAAATGTGCATGTGTTTGCCACACGGAGGGAGACGGCGACCCGTGTCGTTTGATTTGTGAGATTCCCTAGTAGCTCTGAGATTATGAGACTTGACAGTGAGGCGTAAATAGATGGATGAATTTAAAGACACATACTGTATGTATGGCTGTTTACATTGGAACGTTATCCCCATAGGATGCTACTGCTGCACAGTGGTATGTGTGTGTGTGTGTGTGTGTGTGTGCTCTCTGTGGTTACTAGAGATCCCATGGCACTTATTGTAATAGTAGGGGTGTTAACCCTGGTGTCCTGGATACATTCTCAATCTGTCCCTCATATCACCCCCAGCTTCCAATTGGCTCATTCATCCCCCCTCCTCTTCACTGTAACTATTCCCCAGGTCGTTGCTGTAAATGAGAATGTGTTCTTAGTCAACTTACCTGGTAAAAAAAATATAGGTTAAAGCAAAATAAAATAAATATATTTCTGTGGCTGTTTGTATTAATAGCCCTGTGAGATACTTTATTTAGGAGGGAGCTGTGTGTGTGTGTGTATTTCTTTTCAGTATTTTCTGTGATTCAGCCACGGAGGGAAAATGTGTTTAGCAGTCTGGCACAGAGACTCAACTGGATCAGACAGCCAGGGAGAATTATCCCCTGGAGCAGAGCAGAGCAGAGCAGACACACACACTTCCCTTTTGTCCCACAGGAGGGGAATTAATGCCTGTCGATTCCATGCGATTGTAAGTAATGAGACAGTGGAGGTTGAGACAGCACACAGGTGGACAGAAGGTCACAGGGGTCTCCTCTTGCTGCTTTAAGCACGCTGCTGCATGTACAATGGTGTTGTGATTTGTGCCGTGAGGGCAGCAGGACTGCAGGGGTCAGATGGAGATTGGATTAGATACAATCAGCACTAAGGTAGTGTGACACTGAATACAACTGGCTTCAGACTGGCTCACGGTAGCCCCAGTAGGGTTGGCTCCATTGGGGATACTGCCATCTTGGATGGGCCTTGTTTTTCTTGATAGATTGTCAGAGGAGAATGCGTCCCTGAAACTTTAATGCAGGCAAACCGTTTTACCTAATTTCTACCAGCATTTCACATGTCCACCTTTTACTCCACACACAGAGCCGCATACAAAGCTCTCCCTTGCCCTCCATTTGGCAAATCTGACCATAATTCTATCCTCCTGGCAATCTATTACGGACTACAAAGGGAAACCCAGCCGCAAGCTGCCCAGTGACACGAGCCTACCAGACAAGCTAGATGCCTTTTATGCTCGCTTCGAGGCAAGCAACACTGAAGCATGCATGAGAGCACCAGCTGTTCTGGACGACGTGTGATCACGCTCTCCATAGCTGATGTGAGCAAGACCTTTAAACAGGTCAACATTCACAAGGCCGCAGGGCCAGACGGATTATCAGGACATGTACTCAGAGCATGCGCAAACCAACTGGCAAGTGTTTTCACTGACATTTTCAACCTCTCCATGACCGAGTTTGTAATACCTAGATGTTTCAAGCAGACCACAATAGTCCCTGTGCCCAAGAAAGCGAAGGTAACCTGCCTAAATGACTACTGTGCTGTAGCACTCACCTCGGTAGCCATGAAGTGCTTTGAAAGGCTGGTCATGGTTGATATCAACACCATCATCCCGGAAACCCTAGACCCACTCCATTTCGCATACCGCCCAAACAGATCCACAGATGACGCAAGCTCAATCGCACAGTACATCACTAGGGCCAAGCTTCCTGACATCCAGGACCTATATACTAGGTGGTGTCAGAGGAAGGAAGGCTTTTACATTGCTGCTACTCACTGTTTATTATCTATGCATACTTTACCCCTACCTACATGTACAAATTACCTCAACTAACCTGTACCGCGTACATTGACTCAGTACCTGCACCCCCTGTATATAGCCTCGTTATTGTTATTTTATTGTGTTACTTTTGATAATTTTTTTTACTTTAGTTTATTTAGTAAATATTTTCTTAATTCTATTTATTCTTCTGCATTGTTGGTTAAGGGCTTGTAAGTAAGCATTTCACGGTAAGGTCTACACCAGTTGCATTCGGCGCATGTCACAAATAACGTTTGATTTGATCCTTTTAAAACTCACCTCACTCTGATGATAATTTTGAAGAGAGAAGATCAACAAAAGGTTGAAAATCAGTGGAAAACATGGTAGTTGGATGTTGTTTCAAAGCCAAACGCAATGAAATTGACAGCGCTTTCTAAGGTGATGATTAATTCAAAACACACAAATGCAAATTAGAGCTTATGCATATGCTTAGGCCTATATATGAGTCCAAGCCTGACACAAATCTTGGTTTGCTACCCAAGCCGGCTGGTCGTTCGTTCTATCGGTTCGGTTGCCAGAGACGCGACCCAGTAGTTCAGTCTTTTTGTTCTGTATCTATGGACGCGACCCAGTCGTTCAGTCTTTTTGTTCTGTATCTATGGACGCGACCCAGTCGTTCAGTCTTTTTGTTCTGTATCTATGGACGCGACCCAGTTGTTCAGTCTTTTTGTTCTGTATCTATGGACACGACCCAGTTGTTCGTTCTAAATGTTCCATTGCCATACTGGCTGGCAACGTTCTTATCCCTGGCTAACTGACAGTCATGTCAAAAAGCAGCCAGAATAACAGCAAAGTAGCTGCTTTTGTATTTGTTTAAGCTGTTTTCTAGTGACATTTATTTGGATACATCCATAACAATGAACTAATGATGCACGATTTCGCCTGGCGTAGAAAATGTTGTTCAGAAGAGCTAGAGCCAACAACACAACACAATCACTTCAAACTGAACCTGGAAAGACCGCAAACTAGCTGCACTTCGTTTCGTTTGACCTATTTCTATTGATAGTTCTTTTTTTTTTTTTTTACCAATCAGCATTCAGGATTAGACCCACACTTTTTATAAAGCCTAACAGCCTTTCAGCATGGCAGAAAACCATTAAACGATTCTGTTGGTTCATTGATTGTGCGGTGCGGCTTACAGAGTTAGCCTACAATTTGTATTTGATTTTGAATAGCCTAGTAATAGGGCATTTTTTAAATTGTCATAATTAATAGGCTGACACATTACCTTTTAGCTCCAGAATATCTCATCACCTTGCGTTTCCATCTCCTCGTCTCTCCTTCATTCCTTTTTCGAACGCGCAGAGAGAGGGGCTCTCAGCAGTTTAATGTAATACGTTTTGTTGTGAAAACATGTTGCTATAGATGTTCCCGAACAAATTTCACTTGGTTTGGCTGCAGGAACAGGGATGGAGAGCCCATGGCATACAGAGTTTGGGTGGACTATCACCTGTCACGCTGAAAGAGGCTGCATGCTCCTCAAACAGTGGTTGATGCGTGGAGTGAAAAATAAGTGTTCTTAGAAACCCAGACATTTCCATATGCAATCCCGTGTAAAAGCAGAGTTTTGATGGTTGCCACTAAAAAGAGCGGGATCCCAGCTGCTACTATATGTATTTCTCAGCTGCTAATATTTATCACAGCTCGGAATGATTGAAAAACGAACGCCCATATTAGTAAAGACAAGATTAAATTGAGAATAGTCTGATGGGTGAAAATATGATCACTTGATGAGATACCAGCGTGAGGAGCCTGAGGCAAGGAACAGACTTTTTCAAATCATAAATAGCCTATAGTCTCATCGTGCAGCCCATATACGTTTTGATTTCTTAGACATTCTACGGTTTGTATCATTCACAACAAAATTTGCCAATTAACTCTAAATCTAGCCTATAGGATCTGTTTCAAATTATCACTTTTACACTCGACATAGCCACTTCATATGCACACTCTCTCCGGAATGGGAAAAAATATCCTTATTCAGCTTAGTTCAATTATATTCTTCTTACTATGAAATCATATAATATAAAATAATTGCAGTGGACTTATAAGCGTATCTTGTCTGTGAAATGAACTAGCATACAGCCTATGGCATTTCACATAGCCAGATAACAACATAATTTTCATCATATCATAAAGGTTCTTTAGACCTGCTTATATAAAAAAAAGATGTATTGTCATGGTGTATATTACACTTATTTATTTTACTTTTTGAAATGTAGATGTTCCAAAGGTGTACATTAGCTGCTGTATGCGTGGAGGCCTGGAGATGCCCAACGTGTTTATGTTAATTAACGGTCAATTGCCATGAGGCCGGCAGACATTTGTATGACAAGCTGACAAAATGTCATGACGCCACAGCCCTAGCAATGACCACTACCATTACTCTTTAGTAAGGATTTATCACTGTTTAATTCTACATGTTCTCAATCATAACTCTATTGAAATTACCAGTGGCTCCCAGATCTAATAATATTCAGTCCACAATCTTGCATGCAGATAAATTTAATTACAGGACTTTCTCTGTGATTGTATCGTCTCAACTGCTGAAGCGCTGCTTGCCTGCATTGAAAATGATTACCTAAATGAGAGATTTCTTAAATAAAATGAATGTCCAAGGTGTTTTTTAGCAGCCAGTCACCACAGGAAGCATAACGGTGGTTGGGTTCTGCAGCACTGTTTATCTGTCACAGCCTCTGTGTTTGCTGTATATGGCTCTGGAGGCATGGGAATAACTGCTGAATCACATTAACCTACGGCATTTTGAAATGTCATTTTGCTATGTCATGCCTTGCCATCCCTGCTGCCTGAGAAATGCCCAGTTGGTACTGGCACCATGTTGCATACTGTTTGGCAATCTCTCTATTTGTATCATGCAGGCCGCTTTACTTTCGTTTTGGTAGAACTAAGAATAAAACTATAATGTATTTTTTTAATTTATTTTTAGGTTAAGGAGAGGTTGCTATGCCAACAGAGCCTGGTCCTGAGTCAGAGGTGAAGAACGCAGCAGAAGTGTCCTCCCAGCAGAAGGGCGCAGCAGCAGGCATGCAGGACTCTGCTTCAGACGGCAAGATGGCCAAACAGGTACGTAGGAGAGCACAGGATGTTCAATCTACACCACAGTTAGGGCCTTGTGTTTGTTCTGGTGAGATCACATGTAATTTCGTACTACATCAACCATTGACAGACATTTACACACGTTCAGTGATGACATAATTAATTTACTGTACATTTCACTTGACTATGTAAAGGACCAGGACTCCAAACTGATCGATGACCACAGGAAAACAGACGACGTATCAGAGAAGACCACCCCATGCAAGACCCCCAAGTCCCCCCAGAAGACTTCCAAACGGCCAAAGACTGTTCCCTTCAAGGTCACCCTACTGGACACCTCTGACTATGAGGCGGAGATTGAGGTAAGGAATCTCCCTTCCGGAGCAGCGCCCTGTTTTACTATTGCAGGCCACCACAAGTCCTGAGGGGGTTGGAATGAACCAGTCAAAATATTAATAATAGCAAGAAATGTTGTAAATGTATTATTTTTGTTATCATTAGGATGAGTTACAGAGAACATACTGAAGGAAAACCAGGCTCTCTCGCTTACAATGGCTGTTATTACAGCTCCATCACCAAACAAGGAAGGTCTTCATGCTGGTAGAGAGTGCTCACTGTATCCAGGCAGAAATGGGGCAAGAGAAGCACCCTTTGTTGAAGGAGTGACGTGTGAACTCTTAGAGATGTTGAAACTTTTGTTTATTGGCAAGTGCACTAAAACTGTTGCTGTCCTGAGGCTTCTGATGGTAGCGAGTCCAGAGCAATGCATATGGGCTCTCTTTTCCTTCCCTGCAAACGTATTCTGCACTATGATTGCTGGAGTGGGAGTCCTGACCTATTACATGAAAGTACACTTCAGTTCTGAGTGCTTTTCTCAACATGTTTCAGGGGCTGTTATGTGATACATAACGTTAGTCGGCCTGTATGTCTCTGTTACTCTACGTATGGGATGGCGGATGTAATCAGTCTCCTCTCCCTGGCTAATCTGTGCCTGCCTAGCTTTTAGCAATGCGGGTGTATTTACATACACTAGCATTGCTTGCAATTGTATTTGGTTGACCAAAAACAGTCTGTGAGAAGCAAAAAGTTAAATACAATTCCATTTCAACTTACTGTTCTTGGGGGGCGGACGGTTGGTCAATGTGACGATGGTGGATTTGAGACAAAAGGTCTAAAGGATCGTATTATTAAAAATACTTTCAAACTTGGGTCTGTTGTAGACCCACATCCTCTCTGCTTACCCCATCTCCAAATAAAAGTCCCCACAAGTTATAATATGATCATTTAGATATTGTCTCAAATTCCTCCTGTATAGCCCGACATGAGGTAAGCAGAGAGGAAGTGGGTCTACAACAGACCCACGTTTGAAAAGTATTTAAAAAGTAAAGACCAACAGTCCTGCACACCGTTTTTGTGCAACCAAATACAATTGAAAGCAATGCTAGTGCATGTAAATACACTGCGTTGCTAAAAACACCTAGTGTCATCCAGGAAGTCAGGCTGTGCCACGCCCCACTGCCCTCTTTCCCCTCTCTCGCCTCTTCCAGGGCCCCTCCTAGACATAAATATACAACATTGCAGAGCAGAAATACTGTACACTTTGAGGGTCAGAGGATATCATCCTTTCTGCCACATAAAATCCTTCAACAAAACCCAGTGACAGAACGATGGGAAATCTATACTCATTACATTGCGACCCAGGTGCAGTCAAGCAGAAAATAGAATATTGTGTTATCGTGAGCTACCCTTAGGATACTTCATTTCATGCTACGCGGTGTGTTTTTGTGTGTGTCTCTGATGTAAGAATATCAAGGACATTGGCCTCGCTTTCACCATCCTTTCTCAATAGAAAACATCGCAAAAATAGTCAAACAAATACTCTCAAGCCACTCTCTCAAACCTTTTGTTGCTCTCAACACTGGAAATAGAACCACATTGTGATTACCAAAGACTTTATGCAATGAAGTGTTCTTTGCTTCCCTTTGTACTTCCAATCATTGCTACAAATCGGACCTCCATTTTGCTCATCCTATTGACAAAACAAGCTGCTGCGGTAACAGTGTTTATCCAAACCCCTTACCTCATTCCTGCCACGGACCCCCTTCCTGTGTTCAATTGGTGGGTTGGAATGTCAAGCCAGCCATATCAAACCTCCTCCATGCTCCAGGAGTTGATGATAGTAATAGTGTGAAGGAAAGGCAGGCACCACTTTGTGACAACTCTCACTGGAGGAGGTACCCCGTCCAAGGGTTAATTAGCCCGTCTTGTTGACTTGGCTCTGGCTCCCCAGGGGCTGCAGGGGGAGAGGGGGCTGCATCCTCCCATACTTCCCTCACCCCTTCCTTCAGCTCACTAGTGCATACTCTACCAGGCCATGCATGGATGAGCTGCACTGTGCAATTTTTGGCTCCATATGTTTTTAGAATACTCTGTGACTCTGACAATGAGTTTGTTTCTACTCTTTGCCAATAGTTAAGTGTGTTCCTTTCTCCTGTGTTTCCTTTGAGGTAAAACGCTTGTGATTTGCTGTGAAAGTTTTCAAAGTAGAGTTGAAATGATTGCACTGTGAAAGGAAGTGTCCATGGAGAAACGCGTCAGTGCCTTAGTCACTGCGTATTAAGACCCTAAACCAGAATGTATATTTTATGCCATACTGCCCACTCCATACAGACCCTAAAACCACATCCTGGTCTTCTCTCTACAAACTTGCCATGGGGACTGTGTTGAATGAGATGGTGAAAGTTCATAAGTGTTTCCAGAGTGTTATCCCACCATCTTTTCAACCATAATGAGCCAAAAGAGAGACACTCCCAGGAAAAGTAGCTGCTGGTCTTAATAAATACAAAATACTTAAACGCCCAGCTCTGGCCTTGAGATGTTCAGGAACAAAAACAAAAGGGAGGTAGCACACATCTGTTTCCCTGGCAACAGCTTGCTCTGTCTCCCTGTCACCGCAGAAACCAGGCTCCAGGGAAAAGCGCTGAGTCGCACAGACGCTGGCTACCCGGAGAGTAGCGCGCACAGTTCACTCACACAGCTCACTAGCTACGGTCCTAGCTAATAGACCGGGTTACTGTGTTACTCTGATGGAGTCGGAGTGATGTTTTTTTTATGCGTGAATAAAGGTTAAATAAAATAAAAAATGTTGTTTTTTTTTACACGTGAATGTCTTCTTGAATTTACACACTAGTTTTTCCCCTCTATTTGTTACATCAAGGTACTGTATATCATCGCTAGAATGATTTGCTAAAGTGCCGTCCCATCAGTCGTCTCTCTCCTTTGGACATCTGAGTAACTTGACAACCAAAATTTCTTCGGTCTGTCCTTCACAGGAATGTGACAAGAAGATGAACCATTTGGATTTGGATAGCGTTGAGTGACATCGTTTGTTCGGACCGCTTATCATGCAGAAAGCAATCTTCCTACAATTCAGTGTTCATTTTCCCTGTGAAGTATTTGATCAATTCTGACCGTAACAAAGCACTCAAGGGCAGAGCTGTTCTAGCCTGTAGACATCAACAGATAGGGAAGCCATCTTGACACCAGCTGCTATCTGGTTGGGGATGATGTTGGGGAGAGAGACGTTCTGTTGTGTTGACTGATACATTTGCAATTACACAACACTCTAATACAAGGATACACATGTTTGCACGTCAACAAAACCATGCAGTGCCGTAATGCTTTAATCAGTGAGGTCACATGGTCAGAAATCTCCTGACCCTTGATTGACCTTTGATTTTGAATGACACTTGATTTGTGACACGTGTGTCTGTGTGTTTCTGCAGAAGCACTGCAAAGGACAGGCCCTGCTGGACAAGGTGTGTGAGCACCTCAACCTGCTGGAGAAGGACTACTATGGGCTGACATTCAGCGAGGCAGACATCCAAAAGGTCAGTGCCTTGTCATGTAGCCTCTGTGACCATTCATTTACCCCCTCCCCCTCTCCCCACCTCTCTCCCCTTCCCCCTTCTTCTTCTCATGAAATACTGTCTTCACAACAATCCCCATAACAACAGAAGACACAGCAGGCTCTGGCAATAATGAGTCACTCCATTAGGAATTGGAAATTAAAATGTGCATGCTCAGTCAGATTCAGATCAACAAGCAATTTTTTAAATGTAAGAGAACATGGCGCCCTAAACTCCTTAGAACTCCTTAGAACACTTCACCATCATATCCTACATTAGAAAGGCTGATTAGGACTCCACTGATGTCTGTTCTGTTGACTCTCCAAACGGCACTAGGAAGGGTAATTGGAGTAGAATGGGTGTAATTATGGTTATTACGCAACTGGCTAGGATTTTGCTCTGAGACCAAATTAAATGGTCATGACAGTCAGCCTGTATTAACTGGTATTACGGTTATTTTGAGGATGTGTGTGTGTTTTGGGTCTACCCTGCCTCTGTACACCTCACCTTCAGGGCAGGTATGTAATGGCCCATTGCGGTGAGTGTGTAAAGATAGGATTTGGCATGTTGAAAGAGAACGGCCACTAAGGTGAGACAAACACACCTGTCTCCTGTCACTAATAACAGCTTGTATAGGTCACAGCAGTTACATGAATGACATGTTGTGACCTGATTTGTCACAAGTGGTTGAGATTTTGGAGCCACTTCTTTCTGGAGAAGAGAAAGAAGTGTGTGTGTGTGTGTGTGTGTGGACAGTAAATGCTGGAGGATTTATCTCTCACAGCATAGGTAGGCCCCCTCTTCAATACCAGGATTATCTGAGGGCATCCTTTACTGTCTGGGGTCCTCTGTGACTCTAAGCCAAACAAGACGTGATTGAAATGTCCTTCTCAAACTCCTCTCTGCCTCTCTTTGAGGATGTTATCTCCACACCATTTGGGGAGAACATCTATTGTGTTCATGATTGCTTTGTGAACTATGACTGCAGTGCGTCCTGGCAACATAACAGTTGTTATTCCTGCTGGACTGCTCTACAGAGAGGAGACAAAGGAGCCAGTGCTTTTTAGTAATTGAGTGGTCTTTGGCCCAGGCCGACATCAGAGAGATTCAGGAGGAAAATACATGACTGCTGTTACTTACGGTGCTTTAGCACGCTGATTAAGCACCAGAGGACCTCACTCAGGTTGTGTGTGAGTGAGAGCTTGTTAGTGTTTGTGTGGGCGGATTTCAGTTTATTACATGCAAAAGTTGCGTGCGTGAGCGTTGCAAAATACGTGCACACATACATGTTATTCAATAATTTCACCCACACCAAGCACTAAAATAGAATTTGGCTCTATTTGAGACACGCAACACGCTGCATCAGGAAGATACAAACCCACGTGGATGCTTGAAAGACAAACGAGGAGAGATGAATGAAAGATAACTAACTAGGTTTCCCTCTTTATGTGTGGATTAATCGTCAGAGTAGAGAAACACGATTGAATATGACTCTGGGTCAAAAATTCTACAAAGAACAAGCTAAGAAGAGGAACACGTGCATGACAGGTAAAATACGCATGAAGTCCTGAGCTCTGCTGGTTGGCTACTGCTTAGCAACCCTAGAAAGCCTATGTAAATTACAATCGCCAGAATGGCCAAACAATGTTTTTTTTAGTCTGCAGTTTTGGCCTCTCAATTGTGTTTATTATTGATCAAGTTCGATCTTAAATTATTTTAAAGTTCGCTACAAATCGATATATTTAATGAAATAGTGATCCATTCTGACTACTAAATGTTGTCGTCATACAGAACCACATGCTTACACTGACCAATCACGGGCCGGCAGGCTACGAGAAGGCTTGCTCCCTCATGCACTCTTTGTATGCTCTTTGCATGTGCACCCAGCAGCAACTCTCTCTGGCAGGATGAAAATGACTACATTGACCATAATCCTTTGCGATTATTTTGTGCCATTCAAAAAGATGGTGCGTTTCAAATTAAAATACTTCCGGCTTCATGCACTATTGCCGTCAGTGCTATCACTCTCTACTGGTTTTAATGTCTATGGGACAAACAGGAGATGACTGGCCAGATGCTAGGAAGCTCTGACAATAATCAGCTAGTTAGCTAAATGTCAGTGAATGTTTCGACCTGCCCCCAAATTGGTTCACATTTGGTTTGATATTTTAACCTGCGTGTCATGATCGCGTCTGGTGGGGATAGACAAAATCAACATGCACGAGTGGCCGGTGTAGTAAGCATGTTAGTGTGCATTTGTGCAGGTGTGTGAATTTTTCAGGTTAAATTGCCACTGTATCCATTAGTGGAAATCAAGACTGCTCTCATGTCAGATCTGCCAATTTTGACTAGCAGGTTAGGATAATTAACGTGGCAGGTTAGGAGAATTATGTTAAGGTTCGGAAAATGGTTAGGCTTAGCTAAAATGCTGAACTTGTCCCCAACGCAAGTAACATACCTAGCAACAACCAGGCCTGCCCTGAGAACATACTTGGTTTCCACTAATGCGATGCTGCAAAATAGGCAGGGACACTCATGGTTTTCCAAAGATAGTGTTGGAGACTGCTGTGCTGTTTCAACCTTTTCCACTCCTGATTTCACAGTGATAGTGGCTGCCAAAAATACTTCCACCATTACCTAGCAGCTGGGATGTGCCACTCAGGCTCAGAAAGCTGGGAAGCTTACTGTCAGTGGTCAGGCACACGGCTGCCTGCACTATTATCCATGCAGTAGGCGTATTCACTCTTTCTGTTTAACTAACAGCACACGAGCATGGTGTGATTGTCAAAGAGCAGGCCATGACCTGAGAGATTTCACAAGGGACATGAGGTTGTGCATTGAATAAGAAAGCTTTATCAACACAAGGCAGGAGGAAGAGTAGCTGTATAAAACGGTGCCTCTTGTGGTGAAATGATGTCAATGTACATATCTGGTGTGACACGAGCTAGGATAACTGTCCCGGTGGTAATTCACTGCCAATTGGGCTAACAGATGCTGACACTATCATTTCCTGACACTATCATTTCCTCATGCTGGAAGTCTCAGTGGGGGAGGGTTCCTCTTGCTTCCTCCCTCTCCTCCTTCCTCCATTGAACCATATGTACAGTAAAGGCTTTCACTAGAAACACCATCTGCAATTAGAGCTGCGGAGTGAATCAGAGCGTGGCAACAGGGTGTGCATTAGCCACTTCTGTCACAGATGCCTGTGAATCCTCTGTCTCCTGCCTGTCTTTCAGAATTGGTTGGACCCCTCCAAGGAGATCAAGAAGCAGATGCGCAGTGAGTATCCTTGGCCCACGCAGTACGCGGCACATTGCACAGACACATCATAGACAGAAAACACAGTTATTATTCAAATACTGTTAGTTTGTACATGTAAAATATGCATGATTCTCTGCTGTTGTAGCCTGTTCTCTGACACATTTATTGTGACACATGTTATGGTGATTTGGCTCTGTCATACATGTGTCACATCACCTCTGTAATAGATGTCCAGTCCACATGGGCAGTAAACTCATCACCTCTCCTCTGTCTGTCCTCAGCTGCTCCCTGGCACTTTGCCTTCTCTGTCAAGTTTTACCCTCCAGACCCCTCCCAGCTCACAGAGGACATCACCAGGTAGTGTGGTCCAGCAGGCCCCCATATCATTCTCACACTGTATATTTTATTAGGTACACCACTCCGTTCACGAAAATGGTTCGCTCCTACAGACAGTGAGTCACGTGGTCATGGCTTGCTATATAAAGCAGACAGACAGGCATCCAGGCATTCAGTTACTGTTCTATTGAACGTTAGAATGGGAAAAACAAGTGCGACTTTGAGCATGGTATGATCGTCGGTGCCAGGCGCGCCGGTTCCAGTATCTCAGAAACGGCCAGCCTCCTGGGCTTTTAACGCACACCAGTGTCTCGGTTTTACCGAGAATGGTGCGACATCCATCCAGTCAGCGGCAGTCTTGTGTGCGAAAACAGAACAAGCAAGTAACGACGCAGTACAACCGTGGAATGTAGAACTCAGGTTCAGTGACGGGGACAACATTTTCATCTGAGGGGAGTGGCAGACGTGGCAAGCAATCAGGAATGAAGTTTACTGATCCTTTACAGAATGTCATATGTGAAGCACAGTAAGCGAGCAGACCATCTTGATGTCAATATGCAGTGGTTGAAAAGGTACCCAATTGTCATACTTAAGTAAAAGTAAAGATACCTTAAAAGTAAATGACTCAAGTAAAAGTGAATGTCACCCAGTAAAGTACTACTTGAGTAAAAGTCTGAAAGTAATTCGTTTTAAATATACTTAAGTATCAAAAGTAAATGTAATGGCTAAAACATGCTAAACTATTTCATATTACTTATATTAAGCAAGCCAGGTGGCACTATTCTTATTTATTTACGGATAGCCAGGGGCACACTCTATCACTCAGACATAATTTACAAACTAAGCGTTTATGTTTAGTGAGTACACCAGATCAGAGGCAGTAGGGATAACCAGGGATGTTATCTTGATAAGTGCGTGAATGGGACCATTTTCCTGTTCTGCTAAGCATTCAAAATGTAATGAGTACTTTTGGGTGTCAGGGAAAATGTATGGAGTAAAAATAAATGTTGTGTAGTCAAGTAAAAGTTGTCAAACAGATAAATAGTTAAGTACAAATAACCCAGAAAACGACTTAAGTGGTACTTTAAAGTATTTTTACTTAAGTAATTTACACCACTGCCAATAGGGTAGTAAGGGCCTGATGATCAGTTCGTATGTAACAAAGACGCTGGGAGTCGGGAAGCAGGTGCATGGGGTGAGTTTAATAATACAAGAAACATGGAACGATATAAAACAAGAGTAGTGTTTGGAAATGAAACACATAGATAGATAGATAGATAGATAGATAGATAGATAGATAGATAGATAGATAGATAGATAGATAGATAGATAGATAGATAGATAGATAGATAGATAGATAGATAGATAGATACTTTATTTATCCCAGAGGGGGACATTTCTTCTTCTAAGTCTGGACATAAAACACATAACCAATACTGCCTGGGGAATGGAACTAAGTCTGGACATGAAACACACAACCAATACTACCTGGGGAATGGAACTAAGTCTGGACATGAAACACACAACCAATACTGCCTGGGGAATGGAACTAAGTCTGGACATGAAACACACAACCAATACTGCCTGGGGAATGGAACTAAGTCTGGACATGAAACACAACCAATACTACCTGGGGAATGGAACTAAGTGAGTGACGGATTAAGGGAAGGTAATCAGTGAAATTATGGAGTCCAGGTGTGTCTCATGATGAGACGCAGGTGCTCGTAACGATGGTGCCAGGTGTGCGTAATGATTGTTGTCAGAGCTTCCTAGCATCTGGCCAGTCATCTCCTGTAGCATTGATAGCCACCAAGAAGTTGTTGAAGATTTTCACCCACATGGCCAACGTCATAGTAAGTTGACCAGGAAAGGGCAGGAGCGGAGTAGGTGATGATGCTAATGCTGCTGCCATACTCGTCGCGAGTTTTGTCATGTAGTAGGCTCAGTATCATGAGGACACGATGGGTATAATTAAGAGTATGTTTACTTAGCAAGCTTAGCACTCCATCACAGCATACATCACCAGCACATGCATCCTCTTCTTCTCCCTATCTGAAATCCTGTTCTCATTGTACTTCCATTCTGTGTTAGAATAGGTAGAATAAAATACCTGTATGTCTCTAGTGGTAAACTTGGGTAGTGCAGCAGAACACAACACAGCTATAAACAAGAAGAAGCGGGGCCAGTGGGCGTGCGATCACCAACACTGAACAATTGAGGAGTGATCTGACAAATCTCGGTTCCTGTTGCGTCTTGCTGATGGCAGAGTGAGGATTTGGTGTAAGCAGCATGAGTCCACGGCCCCGTCCTGCCTGGTGTCAACGCTAAAGTCTGGTGGTGTTGTAATGCTGTGGGGAATGTTTTCCTGGCACACGTTGGGTCCCTTGATACCAATTGAGCAACGTTTGAACGCCACACCTTGTAGAGTCCATGCCCCGAGGAATTCAGGCTGTTCTTGGGGCAACCCGATACTAGACCCCTGTGCCTTTCCAAATCATGCTTTTGTCATTATGGGGTATTGTGTGTTGATTGATGAGGAAACATTGTATTTAATCAGTTTTAGAATAAGGTTGTAACGTAACAAAATGTGGGAAAAAGTGAAGGGGTCTGAATACTTTTCAAATGCACTGTACATGCAAGCTCCAGGCAAGCAATCTCTCATACTTACAGTATCATTTTGCACATTCAAATATCACTGTCAAACAACAAGCGCTTGTATTGAAAGACTTTGTACAATTGCAATCATTGCAGTGCATATTTCACATCTGTCAAAGAATTCCAAATCCCACTCTACTTAGAAGGATTAGCAACATTTGGAATTCCACTGACTGTTATGGATTAACTCCTTAACATTCTTTTTGGAGCTTGCCTTCGGCGAGGCCTTTTTAAACGTTTCACTCTCCCTCACAGGTACTACCTGTGTCTGCAGCTGAGAGATGACATGTTGTCAGGTCGTCTGCCCTGTTCCTTCGTCACCCATGCCCTGCTGGGTTCCTACGCTGTGCAGGCCGAGCTGGGAGACTATGACACCGACGACCATGGCACCGACTACGTCAGTGACTTCCGCTTTGCACCCAATCAGACGAAAGAGCTGGAGGAGAGGGTCATGGAGCTCCATCGGAACTACAGGTAGGAGTTGTGCTTATGGCCAAGAGTATAATCTGAACACCAGAAAATAATGGCCACGTCACGTGGTCAGAAAAACCTCTTTCAGTTGCATGTTTGTAGTATATCCATATATCTCTCATTCATATGGAACCATTGGAGCCTGCTGATGAACCTTTGCTCAGACAGTGTCCAACAACACACCATACATATGTTGACAAATGCCACCACCTTGCCCTGGCATCTGGCACACTGTCAATACATCCCCGGTCTCAGGGTCTCCCCCATCCCTTTCCTGGCATGGCCCCAGCGTGGCCCTTGGCCAAGAAGTTATGGTAGAAAGGTGGAGGGAGAGACATGGGATTGGAAATATCAGTCATACCATTTGAATATTCAATCGGTTCTCCTGTGTGAGTTGCATTTTTGGTTTCAGGGGTATGACTCCAGCTGACGCAGAAATCAACTTCCTGGAAAATGCTAAGAAGCTATCCATGTATGGGGTGGACCTTCATCATGCCAAGGTATTCTGTTACATATGACATTTTGTGAGTCTATGTTTCTATGTGACTGTGCAGGATTATTCATTTTACCTTATACACCAACATATTACTTGAATGTTTCCTCTCCTTCCCGCTCTTCTTCCTCTCCATTTATCTTCATCTCCTCTGCCATGCTGGTCCTTGGCTGCTCCAGGATTCAGAAGGGATTGACATCATGCTGGGCGTGTGTGCCAATGGGCTCCTGATCTACCGCGACCGCCTGAGGATCAACCGCTTCGCCTGGCCAAAGATCCTTAAGATCTCCTACAAGAGGAGCAACTTCTACATCAAGATCCGGCCTGGAGAGGTAAGCTGAACCAAGTTAGAGTGGCTGCTCTGTACATTCTTAGAAAAAAGGGTTCCTGAAGGATTCTTTGGCTGCCACCGTAGAGAACCCTTTTTGGTTCAATTTAGAAAGGGTTCTACATGGAACATAAAAGGGTTCTACCTGGAACCAACAAGGTTCTTCAAAGAGATTCTAGATAGCACCTTTTTTCAAAGAGTGTAAATGAGGTGTTACCTCACCAAATGAACATGAGACATTAACATTTATGCAGTATGCACCCCATCATTTCTGTTATAACTGGAACTACATCTAGCTAAAGATTGTGAGGAAACGGATGTGTGGTCAGTTCGACCGACCAGAGAACTGGAAAATCCCCCGCCCCTCTAATTGTTCTGCTCCACAGGCTTAGAATCTATAGCCTTCCTCTCTCTCCCAGTCCCTATTCAGTTCTTCCTGCCTGCAGCCTCAACCTCTGCAGCCTACTGAGCTTAGCCCCAGCCCAGCAGCTCAGCCCAGTGTGACAGGCTATCTGGCCAGGGCTGCTAAAGTGACAGAGCCCCACAGTGTGGAAGAGCAGCATAAAGAGAGCCTTTAACACTGCCAGCTGCAGCTGCACCCAGAATAGAGGGATGAAAAGTAAAAATAAAATCATGAAAATTGAAATGCTAGCCTCATGTTTGTCTCCACTGTTTGAAAATGCCCGTTTCTTAAGCCATTTGCTTGGCTCAGCACAGGAATCTGTCTGGAGGTCACAGGGCTGGAATTTCAAGGAGTACAGATTACCAGTGTGCATTACTTGGGAGTTTTAACCTTGCTTGTCAGACGTTTGGCTTTGGAACAGGTGTCTGTGGGTTTACAGAAGTGAGCGCTTTCACACTGTGTCTGTTTGCTTGGAGCTTGTTTCACCTCTTGAGTGACAAGCAGGCCGATTCAGCAAATCTATTTGAACAGCATATAACTCAAATTGTGACAGTTTGGAATGTGAAATGATGATGATGATGATGCATTACAGGGTTCTTATAAAGAATGTATCATGTCATTTAAAACTGCAGTCACTCCCTCGTACACTCATACAGAATGGCGATGATGCACTCATGCAGTAAATGTAACCACAAGAAACACCTGCTCCTCTCGCTTTCCCCTCCCCTCCCTTCCTTTCTGTCTCCCCCTCTCCCTCTATCTCCCTCTCCCGAACCAGTACGAGCAGTTTGAGAGCACTATTGGCTTCAAGCTTCCAAACCACCGGGCGGCTAAGAGACTATGGAAGGTCTGCATCGAGCACCACACCTTCTTCAGGTAAGAGCAACTTCACGTATCTAATCCCCTCGCTTGTAGCACTGATGTACCTCTCCTACGTTGCCCCATGCAAGCCATTTCTCCTTAAGCCCTCCTCGTCTTTAGGCAGCCAAATGGAATCAAACACCACTCACTTCAATCCTGTTCACGTCTCTCTATAGCTTTTTCCCAGCCACTTCCTGCACCTGCTATCCCACTGCCGGGGAAGCTCAGGAGTGATTAGAGCTCAGCTTTGATCAGGGCTCTCTCTTCCTGTAGGCACCATCCCCATCCACAGCAGTGCTTTGTTCCACAGAAGCCAGCACTAGACTGAGGCTTGAGGTGTTCCCCTCTCTGTTTTCTGTCTTCCTTTCCATGTTACGACGTGTGTGGTGTTTCTCTGTCTGTGCTTCCAGTGAATTCACTGTAAGGGGAATAAGCAACCATGTAGTATAGAGCAAGGGTTCCCAAACCTTTTCACCAGGGGCCCCCCTTCCAGCATTGGGGAAACATTCTGCGTGCGCATGTGCCACGTCTATTTCTACGGGCAGAAGCACTGTTATACTGTTGTAACCAAAATGCCACACAATTGGACGATAAAGATGTTCCTTGATTCTCCAGAATTAGGTCTGATGAATTCCTCTCTGTCTGTGGACTATAACACCCCCAGGTTAGTGTCTCCAGAGCCTCCTCCTAAGGGCTTCCTGGTGATGGGCTCTAAGTTCCGCTACAGTGGAAGAACCCAGGCCCAGACCCGGCAGGCCAGTGCCCTTATAGACCGGCCCGCGCCACACTTTGAACGCTCCACCAGCAAGAGGTACCTTCTGTCCCGCAGTCTGGACGGAGGTAGGTACCATGGTTGTGTTCCTCAATGGCTAACTGTACTCACACAAAGGACAGTTATAGTATGATATTTTACCAGTGGTGGAAAAAGTACCCAATTGTCATACTTTAGTAAAAGTAAAGATACCTTAATAGAAAATGATTTAAGTGAAAGTCACCCAGTAAAATACTACTTGAGTAAAAGTATTTAGTTTTAAATATACTTAAGTATCAAAAGTAAAAGTATAAATCATTTCAAATTACATATATTATGCAAACCAGAAGGCACCATTTTCTTGTGATAGCCAGGGGCACACTCCAACACTCAGACATAATTTACAAACAAAGCATTTGTGTTAGTGAGTCCGCCAGATCAGGTAGTAGGGATGACCAGGGATGTTCTCATGATAAGTGTGTGAATTGGACCATTTTCCTGTTCTGCTAAGCATTCAAAATGTGTCAAGGAAAATGTATGGAGTAAAAAGTACCTTATTTTCCTTAGGAATGTAGTGAAGTAAAAATAAAAGTTTTCAAAAATATAAATAGTAAAGTAAAGTACAGATTCCAAAAAAAACTACTTATGTAGTACTTGGAAGTATTTAAACTTTACACCACTGTATATCAGTGGCTACGGGATATTTTTTCATACCTGAAGACAGTGTCTTAAGGTTTAGATGCGGCTATGTATATCTAATGCTGGATTGTTCCCCTGTAAAAAAAAAAAAAACAGTCCCCCTGTGCCTTTGTCTAACCAGCAGAGTTCTCCCGGCCAGTGTCGGCCTTTTGTGGAAACCAGGATGGTCTGTCCCGGCGCAGCGTCAGTGAGCACCCCCACCCCCACAGCCCCTCGGGGGACGAACAGGAGACTGAACTGGACCCACCCAGTCTGGAGCAAGACCAAGAGGATCATGAAGAGGATGAGGAAAGGGATCCTGAGGAAGACCAGGACCAAGATGAGGACGGTGTCACCACCCCCAGCAAGAAGAAGGAGATCAAGGTACTGTTAGGCGGATGGGAGAAAGGGTTGATAAGGTACATGACTTATGATACCGTCATATCTGGTTCAGAGGGTAAATGGCCCAGCCTAGCATGGTTGACAGATCTATATGTGCTTTAGCCAACTCCTCTAACATTCCTTAGGCTACATGACATTGGAGTTGGATAAAGCACAAACAGATTTGTGGACCCAGGCTCAGAATCGCACATTCCACATTTGATGGTAAGTGTCCCCACTTGCATTGCAGGAAAGGTCTCCTGCAACAGGGCGATCAAATTAAGATCCCACATCTGTATGGAAGATTAGAGTCGCACTGTTTGTGGGGCGATTTATGTTTTTGTCAGGGTTGATCTGTATGTCTCAGTGCAGATGGTAGTGACTGGAGGTGTGCAAGAGTGTACCGCTGGAACTTTTCGGGTCTCTGTGATATTCCCTGCCGGCGTTGAAAGCTAAACAGAACTAACTCTGCTCCCACTCTGCCACTCAGTGGCTTATATGCTAACCAGTATGGCTCACTATACCCATTAACTGCTGTATCGAACCCTCACTTCTCTCTCATAATGTCAAGCTCTCCTGCTGCTGTTCATTCTTGCTCTCTCTCCCTGTCATTCACTAACACGCTCTTTCTCTTTAACCCTCGCTGGCAAAAGGAGGATGCTGGGTCCCCACTTGACAATATACAGGAGGTATTTGGTGTCTGGTGCCCTGTGTGTCTCTCTGTCAGTCTGTCTGTCAATCTGTGAGATGCCACTGTGCCTACAAGTCCTGTTGTTTAGTAATCCCACGTATTACTGTTGAACTAGCAGTAATTGAAATACAGTGAGTCATTTTCTGCACAATGTTATATTTGTTTGCACTCAAAGTATTACATTGAAGCTGCAAAGCCTTCATTTTATGCTGGTAATGCAATGTTTAATTTCCTTCTAGAATGTGCCACGGTTTTGGTACAGGTGTAATTTTAGTTGTTAACTAATGCTTTGGGGGAATGTTTGTTTGTCTACACTTTTTGCATGAGTTGACATGGTGACAAAGTTCCCCAATGATCATTCAACCATCAGCTATAAGGACTTTAAGGATTAAGGATTTATAAGGATTTTAGAGGCAATTCAGAGTGAAAATCTTAAGTCAGCCTGCATGGTTGGGTGTGTGTGTGCGTGTTCCTGGTTTGTGCTTGTGTGTGTTTGCATCTACTGCTACTGCTGTCTGTGTCCAGTCCTGGTTGCTCAGTCTACCGGTCTGTCTGTCTGTTTACCTGCCTGACCTCCTTGACTCACCATCTCTGCTCTTCCTCTCTGTCTCTGCATCCTCCCCCACTCCCCTTACCCCACACGCCCCTACCCCTGCCCCTGCTCCTGCCCCAACTCTGCCCACTCAGTTGGACCAGGAGATAACCCCTCGACACAAGGAGGTACAGCTCATTGTGCTAATGATCTATCCAGAGTTGGAGTCAGTTCCAGGTCTATTCCTGTCTGTTTCATTGGACATTGCATTTCTTCAGCGGTTAAAATCAGTTCCGTAATTGACTGGAATTCAGATGGAATTGATTTCAACCCTAGTTCTGTCCCAGTCCTTTGTGACCCACTCAGCTGAACCAGTGGTCTCTACCAAAATCTCATGATACTATTTGCAGACTATTGAACATCATGGAACATTGCGATGTATGAAGTCTCTTAGGACTAGGGGAGAAAGTGTACTGAAGCTCCGTTTCCTCTCGAAGTGGTGCCTGCGGCGTTAATATAACGGCCCTATTGTTACATGGAGATGCAACACAGATTGCTATGGATCGTCAAGGATGCTGAACAACATTCACTTAAACCAGTCTTCATGTGAATTAACAGCGTTCACTTAAGTCAGCCTTCAATTGATATTATGTATGCAGCTACTGTCAATGAAAAGGATTACCAGGCAACAGTAGACTAGCTAGCTTTTCACTAAGACGATTTATTAGCACATTCAGTTGTTTTTAGTTGTGCGTTTGTTTCATCTTAATAAACAATCCAAATAGTTAGATAATCATTTAATTTGCATGGGTTTTAATAGCATGCCAAATGCCATATTCATCAATTGATAGACTACTGAACAGAATAGCAATGCAATCACAGCCCACAAACAATGCACTTGATCCTTGTGCTTAATCACTAAGTATTAAGACACGTTAGTGCAAGTCATTGTGTTGGGCTCTTTTCTTGTGCGCTGCCTGCGATATTAATGTCACTTTGATGTATTATTTCAGATCACGTTCCACTCGTCCATGCATATCAAGTCATAATGATTTGAATTGTGTGTCGGTGTGATTACTACAGTGGTAATTTGCGTAGATGTCATACTAATGCATATTTCTCTCTCCTTCTCTCCCAATCCTCTCTCTTTTTCATTCTCATTATTTATATATCCCTTTTATTCAATACAGTTTTTGGATAAGTCGGAGGATGTCTTATTGAAGCACCAGGCCAGCATCAATGAGCTGAAGAGAGCCCTGAGGGGGCCCAACAGCAAGCTGATGAACCGTGAGAAGCGGCTGTCAGGAACGTCCCCAGGCGGCACGCCCGAGAAGAAGGCTGTGAGTGTGGGATGAGGGTGGTGAGGACCTGCGGTCCACTGGAGCACGGGTGGAGATTGAGAGATTCACAACCTCTAATCTATGAACCAATTCTCCACTGTGTGCCGTTAGCTCAGATGGTAGAGCATGGTGCTTGCAATGCCAGGATTGTGGGTTCGATTCCCACGGGGGACCAGTAGGAAAAAAGTATGATAGAAATGTTAGTTATAGAGCTGTAATTTTCAGTGAAAGCAAGTACTTTCGGTTTTGTGCACCAGCTTTAAACAGCTGAACATACAATATTTTGGGTTAGGGAAAATATATTTAACAGTGGTTTAGATGGTACAATGATTCTCTACACTATACTTGCTTGTTTTGTCACATAAACTGAAGGTAGGCAAACAATTTTAGCAACCAGGAAATGGCAGAGCGATTTCTGCAATAGTGCACCTTTAATACTTCTGCTTAAACTGCCCTAACATCTGACAGTGAGGCTGTGTATGACAGCATTTATATTCCAGTGTTGCAGTACGTTTCGTAGCACCTCTTACAGTTAACTGCCCTAGAACCCAGTATGCTTGGAGGTCAACACAGGAGAACATGTTTTTCTCCATTATTCATATGGAAACAGACAGCACTGTGGCTTTGTGTTTGTGTGCTTTTGGAAGAATGTAAACCTGAAGATCTACAGTCTGATATGAAACCAAGAACTGTGTTTTTGACCGTGAAAATAATATTTCTTGAAGGTATTGTAGGTGGTTATTTATTGTTGATAGATATTGCTGCAGACTCAGACCCAATCTCTTGGATAGTGTGATGGTACTGCTAATATATAAACGCAACATACAAACAATTTTACTGAGTTACAGTTCATATAAGGAAATCAGTCAATTTAAATTAATTAATGAATTACGTCCTAATCTATGGATTACACATGACTGGGCAGAGGCTCAGCCATGGGTGGGCTGGGAGAGCGTAGGCCCACCTAGTTGGCCCAGTCAATCAGAATGAGTTTTTCCCCACAAAAGGGCTTTATTACAGACAGAAATACTCCTCGGTTTCATCGGCTGTCCAGGTGGCTGGTCTGAGATTATCCTGAAGGTGGAGAAGCAGGATGTGGAGGTCCTGGTCTGGCGTGGTTACACGTGGTCTGCGGTTGTGATGACGGTTTGACGTACTGCCAAATTCTCAAAAATGACATAAGAAGCGGCTTATAGTAGTGAAATGAATATTCAATTCTCTGGCAACAGCTCTGGTGGACATTCCTGCAGTCAGCATGCCAATTGCACGCTCCCTCAAAACTTGAGGAATATGTGGCATTGTGTTGTGTGACAACACTGCACATTTTAGAGTGGCCTTTTATTGTCCCCAGCACAAGGTGCACATGTGTAATGAGCATGCTGTTTAATCAGCTTCTTGATATGCCACACCTGTCAGGTGGATGGATTATCTTGGCAAAGGAGAAATGCTCACTAACAGGGATGTAAACAAATTTGTGCACAAAATTTGAGAGAAATACGTTTTTTGTGCGTACAGAACATTTCTGGGATCTTTTATTTCAGCTCATGAAACATTGGACCAACACTTTACATGTTGTGTTTATATTTTTGTTCAGTCTAGATCATAAGAACATATTGAATTTAAAAAAAAAAAAAAAAAGGAAATCATATCCTGCATTTATCATTAGAGGTGTGTGTTTGTAGCAATATAGAAAAGCTTGTGGTCATACGCACATCCTTAAAAACACAGGTGCTGGGCTAATGAAGAATACTTGTAAGGGCCGCACGTTGTTGAAGCTCCCAATTCACCGCTTTATTGACAACGTTTACATCCGAAACGGATCTTAATTTGTTAAGCAATATCCCAGTTTTATTTATAGATGGTAGAAAAGTGATTCTGCATTAACTTGAAGAGAAGATGTGCAAAATCTGGAGATTTACTGAATATAAGGCCCTAGAGGAACAACCATCTTGAGCGTCTACCCACCTTGATTGCTTGACATTACCTTTGTGTCAGAACACAAAAGCCCCTGCCGTGTTGATCACGTTCACATTGTGATTGTACTGTTAAGATACAGTAATAAGATAGTTCTCTCCAGTGTTGCTCTGTCAATACAGTCTGTTTCCAGGTATTTATGTAGTCTACTGACACTTCCTCATCTGCTCTCTGAGAACAATCAGATTATAGCCATAGAGATTATCATCAGACATCCTTGAGGGCATGAAAACTCCACCGGTCATGTACCTACATAGATATGAGGGAGCAATGTTATTGTCCTGATTTGAATAATGACAAAGTGTGGTCTGAGAAATCTCTCTGTCCTGTATTTTTGCATTGCAAATACCTCCTCAATTGGTTATGTGGATTAAGCAGCCGCAATGTGCAGGTGGAAGCTAACTAGGCCCATGTTGCTTTTTTTTGCAAAAAGATTTCAGCTAGGACTTTAATTTTGGAAAGTCCATTGAACCAATATCTCTTCCCGCTTTCTACCATTCTCTGTCCTTTGACCTTTTTGCATGACATTTCCTGAAGTTGGACAGTATGCTGTGACAAAGGACCAGACAGTTGGTGCTCATCTAATAGCTGTTCTCCTCCCTCTCTTTCCCCCTCTCCACAACTCTCCTGGTGGGTAACGCTAGGCTCCCCATAAGGTGGGGGGCAAGGACCCAGTAAACAGCCTCTCTGTAGAGGGCTTCGTCCAGAAGACTTTGGTGACTTCCCCAGAGGTTGCTCTTCACTTCCTCTTCCTCTCTCTTCTAACTTCTACCTTATAACATACTGACTGTACTGTAGTTGGCCATTTATCTGTAATGAAACTGTGGCCTGGTACCATTTTATATACATACTGCACACTCAGCTACAGCTGATATCTCTTGCATCTTGTTTTTATCTGACCTGCTGCAGTCATTGTGTCTGAGAAAACCTTTAAGAAATGCAATAAGCAACATATACATTTTGATGTAAATGTAACATTTTGACGATTATTAGCAGATTAGCAGTCTATGAGCATGCACCTACCGTCTACATGGAGGACTGTAGAGGTTATATTTGTACTATAGAAAACACATTTCTGTACTGTAGCTGTTAACCTATGTTACAGTTCAGTTGGCACCTCTAACTGTGTTTAATCTATATCAACATGTAGGGCTCTGAGGAGTGGGTATTGATTGAGAAACAAGACACTTATCAACAGAACCATGACTGGAAAGCAGAGGATCAGAACAAAGCTTCCACCTCGCCTCCTCCATTATTCCCTGAGAAAGAAATAGAAGTAGCCAAGATGATTCATATCGAGGCTACAGGGGAAGATGGGCCAGAAATGAGAACGTATATTGATAACTTTCCTTCTCCCAAAGCCACAAGGGAAGCCTGTGATGAATGTTCTGAACCGCGGCTGACAAGCAACAGCCGGTTCATGGTGGAATTAGCTGAAACCACAGAATCGTCTGATGATGATGATGATGGTTCACGGTGGAAAGTACCTCCAGCAGACGACTCTGGTGCAAAGAATGACATAGTCCCAGTCCCAGACCACGTCTCAACCCAAGCCCCAGTCCCAGCCCCAGTCCCATTCCGAGACTCTAAGAAGGATCATCAACCTAACAGACACAGAAAAAACAAGAGACCTAATAGTTTAAATCTGGGAATGTCGACAGAATTAATCTATGAGAAAGAGGGTGATGGCTCAAACGGCGAAGAAGACAACGAGGGATCAGACTGGGACGATAGTCCTACAGAGAAAACAAAACCAGGACTAATAGACAGTACAACAAGAGAGGAGCCAGATGACCAGTGTTGGGTGACGAGTGCACTGGTGAAAGATGAGGATAGATCACCAGAGGCAAAATTGAAGGAGAAAGTGGTGTCTGCCGCTGTGTATGAAGATAACAGGAAGGACCACATTACACCAATGGCAGAAGACGAGGAGACTCAGGGAAGTGCTGTGGATGATCCTGCAGAGTGTGATGGAAAGGACCAGGCTAAGAGCTTCGTCACTGATGAAGTGCTGGGCTCTGTCAACGGTCCTGGGAAGACAGAATGGGATAGTTTAGCTGAACAGGTTAAAGAGTTTGATCTTAGAGAGAGGAGCATGACTGACAATAAAGAACACATAGCAGAGGTCAAACAGAGGGTGGTCAAGACCCATGAGAGAAAAGCCAGTAACTCTGGGGGGGAGGAAATGGAAGGTCTCATGTCAGAGGTCAGGGGTCAGAGAAGGTCTTTTCAAAGACTATCAGGCAGCAGTCAGTCAGAAATCACCAGGATCGTTCCTCTCAAACCTGAAAGGTCAAAGAGCTTAGCATGCAAAGATGAGCAGGACAGAGGGAGTCAGGAGACTGAGTCTGAGCTGAGTGGAGTTTTTAGAAGAGAGTACAGATGGTCAGGGGGTTCGTCAGAGGGACCCTTAGACATCAACCGGAACGACGCATCCACCTTTCATCCAACATTCACCCTGCCTACGTCATTCATCTCAACCAACACTAGTCCAGCAAGACGGACTCACTCCCCGACACACAGAGAGACCCCACAGGTACAGGGCAGCTTCTGGGGTCTGGAAGGCTTGGCGAGAGTTGAGGCTAAAACTGAAGAGCTGGTCCAGGAACAGAGCGGCACTGCTTGTGATGATCCCTTTCAGGTGGCTAGAGAAGCCATAGAGAGTCATCAGCTTCACAGCTTTAAGGCCTCAGCTCCAGCTCCTGCTTCAGCGCTTCCCAGAACAGCTCCTCCTGCCCCTCCAGTGAAAACACGGAAGGCCAGAGAGTCTGGACTCATACTCCGGAACATCAACCGCAATGCTAGCAGGGAGCCTGGCCTGGATGCAGCCAAGAAGAGACACTCGGTAACTTGGCATCTGCTTTTCAGTCATTTGGAAGCAAAAAAGCATCGCATGAGCTTCAGACTGACCCACACACTCCCATTTTCTTATTTTCCTGTTTTCAGTGTCTTGAATATACATATAACTTATACATGCCTGTATATGAAGAAGGGGGTGGAGTGTAACTTATGACACGCTTGTTTTGGCTGCGTCTCATTGGCGGACGCAGCCATCAATGCATTTTGTCTACTATGAGTTTGGATCCTCCCCATTTAGCCTCCCCTACTCCACCATGCCTCCCTTCACTTTTATGCTTCACAACAAACCTGAAACACAACTGCTTGCAAATCTGTAGAACTCACTACAGGGCTGTGGTAAAGATTGCCAAAAATACAAACACAGCTTTTCATGCTTTGGCTCTTGGCTTCTATTCCCTCTCTATTCACATAAACCTTGATTTTCCTTCCAACTAACCCTGTAACAAGTATCTTTCGCAGAGGGTTGCAAGGAAACAAAGGTTCTTGCATATTGCCATGGCTCTGAGGTTTTTTTGCCCTTCTCCTCCATGCTGTTTCCAAGCTGAAATGTGGAGGAAGGCATGGACTTCAGACATGGTTTCATACATGCGTTACAGCACAATTGACTGTGACAGGAACTGTATGAGAAAATTTGAGAAACATGTAATTATCACCCATAAAGGCACTCTATGCGACATATACTGTACATCAGTCAAATGTCGGCCATTAATCTCCTGACCTCAAATATACTTTTTAAAGAAAATCACATATGATACCCACTCTGTAGTTTGCATAATGTCATGTAAATAGTTTATTGTGATTTGATGTTTTTTCAAAATATCAACTTCATTAACATGAAAATTAATAACAGCAACATTATGCTAAATGTGGCTTATGGTACCTTATTGGGTAATGATTATTTATAAACGAGATCAAATGCTTTACAAGGGTCATACATTGGATGCTATATGCATTCTTGTAAAGCAAAGAACCCACCCAGACTGTGAAAACAAACCATCCACAGCAATGCCCAGGCTGCTCTACTGTAACTACACAGACAGACTAGCTTTCAGAAAGTGAGTCACCACTTTCATTTCACAGTTGGTGTCATTAGGAGCTTGCACGTATTTGTTAGTGGAATTTGAAATTAGGCCCGGGATAATTCCCTGCCTTTCATCTGAGTCTAGGACATATTGGCACGATCAGGCATGGAAAGAGGTGTGAGATCCCTTTGTAAGCTGCCTCACCCAAAAACTGACAAACAGAATGTGAGAGCACCAGTGGTTCTGTATACTGGGTGTGCAAAAACAGAATGGGCTTCCAAACATGTTATAAAATCATAATAAGCCTGCATATTTTGATTTCCAAAACTTCCTTTGATGTAATTGAAACCAAACACTATTCTTTGGCCATTTAAACATTTGAGCCCCTTGAAATTCAGTCTGCGTGGTTTGCGGCATTCTACGATTCTGTCTTTGGCCAATGATTGACTGTTGCCATGCTACTATGGCTGCTTTATATGATCAAATCTTAAAACCTGTCCATAGTACATTCTGTACGACGCTCTAGTTTATACTAATTCCAAGTAGGACAACTGGCTTTACATGGTGGGTTAATTTCTCTTGTCCAAGCTGGTAGTAAGCTTACTTGTTTTTTTGTACTCACAAATAGATGTTAGAAACGTGCTGTCCTGTTGTTCTAATGGCCTGTTAGTAGAGACCCAGTCTAGTAGTCAGTCTCTCCAGCTTGGACTAACCTCTGGCTGCTCTCCTTCTCCCTCTGCTTCCTCTCCGCAGGAGCCTCTCTTCACTCTTGCCATTTATGAAGATACAGTAGATGATGCCAAGGTCACTTCACATTTTGAATTTAACCACATTTTCCCATTTCTGTTCTCTCATGGTAGATTAGTCCCTCACTCCCCATTTCCTCCCTCAACGTCAGCCATGGGTAACTCTGTCATATGGGGAGCATACGTAGAGGCTGAACCCTGACTACGCCACAGGCGTTTACCCTCCACTACGTTGAAAGTCATTTCTCCTCTGTTCTCCAAATACGATGTAGCAAATTGCATGCCTGACAAAGTTTTTTTTATGATCGATTTTTATGAATGTTTTTATGATAATGTAGGCATGTATAATATGTATCAAGGCCTTGAGGAAAGATCCTACAATACTTATACACACCTCCAGGCCAGGACATATTCCCTTCTAGAGGATAATTCATCTGTTGTCATCTCATCATCATCATCATCATCATCATCATCATCATAACCATCATCCCCTCTCTCATGGTCACTCCCTTCCCTGAGCTGCCACCAGACTGGCCTTGTGTTGTGGTTCTGTTGTGGCGGCCATCTTTCTGTAACCCCCTCTCACACCCAGAGGGAACACTGGGAGAGCATGCCTCGGCCGGGCTCCACCTCGGAGGAAGACCACGAGCGTGACACAGTGTTCTTCATGAAAGAGACCCACCTGGGCATCGAGAGGAAGTGCTCCAGCATGACGGTCAGCTCCACGTCCAGCCTGGAGGCCGAGGTGGACTTCACCGTCATCATGGACCTCCACACGGGTGTGGAGGAGTTCTCCAAGGGCCTGTCTGAGCTGGGGGAGAAGGAGCAGTTGCCCGAGCGATTGCCCGAGGTGGGCCGGGACGACTTTGAGGAGACCTCCAGGATCTATTCGGCCCGTCTCATGGGCTCCCATGACATGTCCCCTGTAGAGGAGATGCCCCATGTGCACCATGAGGAACGTTTGCGCCATGAGGTAGACATAGACATAACGCACCCCATTCCTGATCCTTGCCACTCCCCGTCTCCTCCTTCCTGATTTTGAGAGTGAATATGCCCTGCTAGGGATGCCTGCCCTTAAAGGGATACGTCATTATTTTGTCAATGAAGCTCTTTATCTACTTCCCCAGAGTCAGAATGACTCATGGATACTATTTTTATGTCTGCATGGAGTTTGAAGGAAGCTGCTAACTAGCGTTAGTGCAATTGCTAACTAGCGTTAGTGAAATGACTGGAAGTCTATGGTAACTGCTATCATGCTAGTAGATACCATCGACTTCTAGTCATTGCGCTTACGCTAGTTAGCGTTGGCAAGCGAAACTACCTTTAACTTCCTTCATACTAGATGCAGAGATATACAAATGGTATCCATGAGTTCATCTGACTGGGGAAGTAGATACATTAATTGCCAAAATCCTGAAGTATCCCTTTAATGAAATCACCAGTCACCTTTTTTGTTGGAACATTTTCAGTTAACATTTGGGTTCTTTTTTTGTTTATGTTTTAATTTGATGTTTACATGTTATACAATTATTTGTAATAGATTTTTGCTTCATCCTTTGATTTTTTTTGTTTATTTATTTTCCTATGTTTTATCCATTTTCTGTTTTCTTTTTTTCAGATTGTTGTGAAATATGTATGCTTCCTTGTATTTTTCCTTCCATTGTCAGTCATGCTTGCTTTACTAAATGTTTGGTCTGAAATTAAGTGATGTACAATCACCAATTGATACTGTACTGTATGACTATACTTTTATTGTTTCTTTGTCTGTTTGAACAGTATTGTAATATTTGAATAAGAAATGAATTGCAGTTGACCTAAAGATAAGCACGGTCAGTACCATGTCAAGGCCACAGCACGTACAGTTGAAGTCGGAAGATTACATACACTTAGGAATTTAATCAATAAAACAAATTTTTCAACCACTCCACAGATTTCATGTTAACAAACTATAGTTTTGGCAAGTCGTTTAGGACAAATACTTTCAATAAGTAATTCTTCCAACAATTGTTTACAGACAGATTATTTCACTTATAATTCACTATATCACAATTCCAGTGGCCACAATTCCAGTGGCTCAGAAGTTTACATACACTAAGTTGACTGTGCCTTTAAACAGCTTGGAAAATTCCAGAAAATGATATCATGGCTTTAGAAGCTTCTGATAGGCTAATTTACATATTTTGAGTCAATTGGAGGTGTACCAGTGTATGTATTTCAAGGCCTACCTTCAAACTCAGTACCTCTTTGCTCGTCATCATGGGAAAATCAAAAGAAATCAGCCAAGACCTGCACGAGTCTGGTTAATCCTTGGGAGCAATTTCCAAATGCCTGAAGGTACCACGTTCATCTGTACAAACAATAGTACGCAGGTATAAACACCATGGGACCACGCAGCTGTCATACCGCTCAGGAAGGAGACACATTCTGTCTCCTAGAGATGAACGTACTTTGGTGCTAAAAGTGCAAATCAATCCCAGAACAACAGCAAAGGACCTTGTGAAGATGCTGGAGGAAACAGGTACAAAAGTATCTATATCCACAGTAAAATGTGTCCTATATCGACATAACCTGAAAGGCCGCTCAGTAAGGAAGAAGCCACTGCTACAAAACTGCAATAAAAATGTCAGACTACGGTTTGCAACTGCACATGGGGACAACGATCGTACATTTTGGAGCAATGTCCTCTGGTCTGATGAAACATAAATAGAACTGTTTGGCCATAATGACCATCATTATGTTTGGAGGGAAAAGAGTGGGGCTTGCAAGCTGAAGAACACCATCCCAGCCGGGAACCACGGGGGTGGCAGCATCATGTTCTGGGGGTGCTTTGCTGTAGGAGGGACTGGTGCAAAATAGATTTGAATCATGAGGATTGAAAAATATGTGGATATATTGAAGCAACATCTCAAGATCCAGTCAGGAAGTTAAAGCTTGGTCACAAATGGGTTTTCCAAATGGACAATGACCCCAAGCATACTTGCAAAGTGCAACGGGCAACGAAGGGCAACGAAGGGCAACGAAGGGCAACGAAGGGCAACGAAGGGCAACGAAGTCAAGGTATTGCAGTGGCCATCACAAAGCCCTGACCTCAATCCTATAGAAAATTTATAGGCAGAACTGAAAAAGCGTGTGCGAGCAAGGAGGCCTACAAACCTGGCTCAGTTACACCAGTTCTGTCAGGAGGAATGGGCCAAAATTCACCCAACTTATTGTGGGAAGCTTCTGGAAGGCTACCCGAAACGTTTGACCCAAGTTAAACAATTTAAAGGCAATGCTACCAAATACTAATTGAGTGTATGTAAACTTCTGACCCACTGGGAATGTGATGAAAGATGTAGAAAGCTACATTACAGAATATACAGTATTCAGACATCATGTAAATAAGTGATTCAGCAACCCAAAATGATTTCCAATATAGAAACATATAAAAACGGCATACTTCGGGGCTCAATTTTAGGACATTTGTTAAGTTTGTTTACCGTCAGGTAATATTGATGATTTTAGAGAGGAATAGACTGTCTATGGTCTATGTAGTCTTATTGTACCTGTCTGTTTCCTCCTGCTGCAGCCCCCAGTAGCCAGGAAAGACCCCAGTGCTGTTTGCGCTGCCCAGATGCTGAGGAAGTCCGACACTAAGATGGAGACACACACCAATGGGTCAGAGGTCACCAGCACCAACATCATGGACGTGTCCGAGCAGGTACACTACATCAGTCTGTGCCTATGGACTCACTCCTGTCCCTCTGTGTTTCGTTGTTTGATGATTTAGCTTGGTACAGTTTGTGCTCCCGCCAAGTCCTAAAGCCAACAAACACGAGAGGCAAAGCACAAACCGATCTACTACCGGATCAGATCGGAGCTACCAGATCAGTGCTATCAGTGTTTTGGGGTAATATTGATCATATAAGCATATTGTAGTAACGAGAGCGAGAGTATCTCACCAGCGCAGGTCCGGAACAAAAAGAGAAAGAGAGAAAGAATCTGAGAACCCTTTATAACAACATTTGAGTTGTTGACCAATAGCATTACTGTGAAAGTGAACTATCAGATATCAGGCCTAAAGGATGTTATCACAACAGAGCCTCTGCTAGCCAGAGGTGTGATGAGGGGGTTGGTGAGATTATGCAGCATTCCTAAAACAACACAAAGGAAATTCTTGCATACAGTTGATAAGAGTCACTTTGGTACCAGTGCAGATTAGTGTTACCAGTGATAGTGCATACTAATGATCAAATGACAAGTGTAGCAGAGTGGCCCCCTATAGTTTGACCAAAAGGTATCTGAAATTATCTTAAGCAGGAAATGGAAACATTTGGTGAAATAAGACAATAGTAAGACCATTTCTAGGTTCGTTTTTTTACCCCATAAATTTAGTTTGATAATTTTTGTAAACAGAGGGAAATGTAATTAGTAATTTAAAGAGGAAGCATATAATCCTTAGAATTAGATGAGACTTTGTATCTTCATAGCTCTGCTGTACTGCAGCTCTTGATTAAACTGAGTGTCATATTCTCACAATGACTTAATGGTCCAATTCTTCTCAATATCAAATCATTTCTGGGTAACAATCAGGGTTAGGGAGTAAATTGATGTAAGGGATTACAAAAAAACTAACTTTAATCCGTTACGTTACCAGCAAAAATATTGCAATCGTTGACAATTCTCTGTTTTCTCAATGACATTCAAATCAGCATGGAAAAAAAGGACCCAATAATGGTTGAATTCAAGGTGTTTAAACTGCCTATCAATCATTGTTTTTAAACCAGTGCACAGCCAGTGAAAAATGCCTATGGAATAAATGTGGGGCTTTTATTGCTCAAACTTTTTATAGACTTAAAAGGGGCAATCTGTAGTTTTGGACTTATAAATTATATATACAGTACCAGTCAAAGGTTTGGACACACCTACTCATTCAAGGGTTTTTCTTTATTTTTACTATTTTCTACATTGTAGAATAATAGTGAAGACATCAAAACGATGAAATAACACACAAGGAATCATTTGTTAAACAAATAAATCCAAATCAACTCAGCAAAAAAAGAAACGTCCCTTTTTCAGGACCCTGTCTTTCAAAGATAATTCGTAAAAATCCAAATAACTTCACAGATCTTAATTGTAAAGGGGTTAAACACTATTTCCTATGCTTGTTCAATGAACCATAAACAATTAATGAACATGCACATCTGGAACGATCATTAAGACACTATCAGCTTACAGTCGGTAGGCAATTAATGTCACAGTTATGAAAACTTAGGACACTAAAGAGGCCTTTCTACTGACTCTGAAAAACACCAAAAGAAAGATGCCCAGGGTCCCTGCTCATCTGTGTGAATGTGCCTTAGGCATGCTGCAAGGAGGCATGAGGACTGCAGATGTGGCCAGGGCAATAAATTGCAATGTCCGTACTGTGAGACGCCTAAGACAGCGCTACAGGAAAACAGGACGGACAGCTGATCGTCCTCGCAGTGGCAGACCACGTGTAACAACACCTGCACAGGATCGGTACATCCGAACATCACACCTGCGGGACAGGTACAGGATGGCAACAACAACTGCCCCAGTTTCACCAGGAACGCACAATCCCTCCATCAGTGCTCACAGCAAGAACTGGCAAATCTGGTGCAGTCCATGAGGAGGAGATGCACTGCAGTACTTAGTGCAGCTGGTGGCCACACCAGACACTGACTGTTACTTTTGATTTTGACCCCCCCCCTTTGTTCAGGGACACATTATTCAATTTATGTCTCAGTTGTTGAATCTTGTTATGTTCATACAAATATTTACACATGTTAAGTTTACTAAAAAATAAACGCAGTTGACAGTGAGAGGACGTTTCTTTTTTTGCTGAGTATATATTTTAGATTCTTCAGAGTAGCCACCCTTTGCTTTGATGACAGCTTTGCACACTTGGCAAAGCATGCCATTCCATGAGCGCAGCATTTATTTTTCAACTGGAATCAATGAGCCCAATCAGTCCTCCATGACAACAAAATCATAAACAACAGAGTAGGGCTGGCTAATACATTTGCTAATCTATACTTCCATATTTCCAAGTCCTATTCTTTAAGATCAAGGGGTATAACATTTATTGGAATGACTGGAATTCTGATAGACTTTGGTTTTTAATGTAAAGATATAATTTAATGGTATTATTATATGTAGTAGAAAGTGATGGGTTAGAAGAAGCCGACATAACCAACCCATAAAGTAAAATGTAACATCCATATATGACCAGCTATGTAAACTTTAACATTGATTTATCCTGCAGTAGATGTTGTTCAATTGGTAAAATACATTTCTGTCTTCTTCTAATGACTCTTAAGGGGAAAGTAATCTAATAGTAACAGAATGTAATCAGATTACGTTACTGAGTTTGGGTAATCCAAAAGTTACGTTACTTATTATAATTTTGGACAGGTAACTGTAACTGATTACATTTAAAAAGTAGCCTACCCAACGCTGGTAACAATTAAGTACCTTACTGTGATTGTTTTCAAATAAAATGGTCAAAAATAAACAAAACTAGCTTCTTAGCAAAGGACAATTTCTCAAGGAAGAATTTTGCTAGGACTATCTGGGAGTGGTCTGACTGGGGAGGGGAAAACTGTTATTGGCAGAGAGGTTTGGAACTCTCTTTCTTATTGGTCTATTAACTAATTTACTGCATGGTGATGTCACCATGGAAGGCCAAAACTCCATACCACCAAAACAGGCTGAAATTTCAGTGGGTCTTTTCAAACATCATAATTTTCACAATTTCACTGTATTATTCCAACCTCATAGTGTGGAAATATATATAAAACACAGGAAATCATGTTTTTGAATGCATTAGGACTTTAATAACATTGTTATAGAGGGATTAAACTATTGACAGGATTACGAAAGCATGCGGGAGTTCATCTCTAAAGGCAGAGCATGGAGATGTGCCACATGTGCCTGATTAAAATTTAATTAGTGCCTCTGTGTGTCATTCATCTAATAATGAGGATGAGCTGTGGCAGTGATCTGGAGAAGGGTGTCTTTGAAGTGAAAACTCAGAGTCAGTGGTAGATTTGTTGAGCATAGAAATTGAATGACTAGAATACACTGAGTGTACAAAACATTAGGAACACTTTCAATGACATGACCAGGTGAAAGATATGATCCATTATTGATGTCACTTGTTAAATCCACTTCAATCAGTGTAGATGAAGGGTAGGAGACAGGTTGAAGAAGGATGTTAAAGCCTTGAGACATGGATTGTATATGTGTGCCATTCAGAGGGTGAATGGGCAAGACAAATTATTTAAGTGCCTTTGAACAGGGTTTGGTAATAGGTGCCAGGCACACCAGTTTGTGTCAAGAGCTGCAACGCTACTGCGCGCAACTCAATATTAGGAAAGTGTTCTTAATGTTTTGTACACTACATGTAGGTAGATAGTATAACAGATAGCTATGTCTAGGGTGTTGACCTCTTGGGCAGATGTGCTCTTGATTTGGAGTAAGCAATGACACAGTAGCATTTGTGTGTGTGTGTTTGTGTGTCTGCAGCTAATGGAGGCTGACATCAACTGTAACGAGACAAAGGTCTCCAGCAGCACTGACATGGCTCAGCCACCAGAGGGCAACCTGGTATGTGTCAGACCCTCTCTTGACAACAGCAGAAAGGCTAGAAGGACTATGCTATGCAAGCTCTGGCTGCAGTCCGATTCTCTACCCTTCTCCCTGAACTGCACACAAATTCACTCCCCCTGGTGGATTTGAAAGGAACTGGACTGGTGTGAATATGGTGTTCATTGGGGATAATTTGTATTTTATTTAACTAGGCAAGTCAGTTAAGAACACATTTTTTATTTACAATGGAGGCCTACCTACAGTGTCAGCCCCTGGAGCAAATCAGGGTTAAGTGCCTTGCTCAAGGACACATCAACAGGTTTTTCACCTTGTCGTCTCGGGAATTCAAACCAGCGACCTTTCGGTTACTGGCCCAACGCTCTAACCGCTAGGCTACCTGCCGCCCTCAAGGTTAAGGGTGTAGAGAATCGCTTGAATCTGCCATGACAGGTTTTGCATGTGCAAATAATGGGTGCAAGTTTAGAGTATATTTTTGCCAGATTCTGGCCAGATTGTTTAGTTTTCTGCCTTAATATGAGATTGCCTCACAATATTTGCATGTGCATCCTTTCAAAAGAGGCTTGTTAAAATTAGACTTCTTCCCCCTTCTAAACTGTGCAGGTTTACATGTTTACAGTATGTCATATTGCTACCACATAATTGGCTTGTTATCTATGGCACTTCATATTTTAATAAACTCCAATTCGTATCACAGTGCTAACACATATGCTGTATTGATCATGACAGAATGACCTGTTGGGTTGAACTTCACTAGTTGATACATTACCATGTTGATACCATACTTCTGTATCAAATGGTTACGCTACGCTCCTGCTTGGCAGCCTATTGGCTTATAACTTGGTTTATAAGTTCATCCTAATACCTAGCTTCCGATTCACTATGGTCATGGTAGCTGTATGCTATGTGGTGATTAGGTTTGAGGACTGCATGTTCCCATATGGACACTGCTCTTCTCCCTCATTAGTTTAATCAGCATGAACATGATGACTTCATCCCTTCATTCAAGTGACGTTTTCTTTCCTCCCTCTCCTCATCCCGCTCATTATCCCAGAACCAGAACCAGGAAGTTGGCAGTAGGAAGGAGGTTCCTCTCCCCAGTATAGAAAATGGCTCCCCTGTAAGTACACCTTACAATCCTCCACCCTGTTCCTCTCACTCAATAGACTGACTATGTTACTGTACTCCAAACATTTAGCCCTACACTGTAGATCTTAATTAATGAATTGCTCTTGGTTGTTGTTGAATCGAAGCAGTGTCTGTGATTCACTGTTTGTTGTCATGTAGAGAGAAGTGGGCAGTTGGCTGGGCTATAGCTAGAACCAGCAGCATAGCGTGTGTGGGTGGGTGGGTGTTTGTTTATGTGTGTGTGTGTGTGTGTGTGTGTTTCTGTGTGTTTGTCATTGTGTGCAGGGTTTAAATTGGGACTTTGGAGGTGGCAGAGCCAAGGTTAGGGTTATTGCTAGGGTAGGTTGAACCAGGGTGTGGACATGAAGCTAAGGTTAAGGGTTAGGAAAGTGGCTAGGGTTATGCTAACTGCTGTCAGTATAATGTATCATCATTCTAGGGTGAGGGTTAGTCATTTTATTCTACTTTCTATCCTACTCCTATATGTAGCCTTAGAAATAAGGTTAATAAAATCAATAATTCCAGTGATACTTGCCTTATCCACCTTTTTTGACCACATCAAGCAGAAAATTGAGAAGGGGAACTATACAGGTATGGTCATGTTAGACTTGCTGAAAGCCTTTGACACTGTGGACCATGATATTCTCCTGAGGAAACTGACATGCATGGGTCTAAATGATGTAGAAGTTAATTGGTTTAGGTCTTATCTGACTAGTAGAACACAAGTATGTAATGTTGGTGATGTTCTGTCAGAGGCCAAAGAAGTATCCTGTGGAGTACCGCAGGGATACATTTTAGGGCCTCTTATTTCTTAAATACGTCAGTGATATGCCAGATACAGTAAAGTGCAAACTCCTGCTTTATGCTGATGACTCAGCCATACTGGTATCAGGGGAGGATACAGTTTACATAGAGGAGACCCTGAGTAAGGAATTGCATTTTGTTAGAGATTGGTTGACTGACAACAAATTGTTGCTACATTTGGAAAAAACTGAATCGATTTTGTTTGGAACAACAATATGTTAGGGCTGACAATATAAAGGTAAACTGACAAGGAGATGTAATCTAAGACAAGTGTAACTTACCTTTCTGGGAGGTGGGCTTGTTGCCTTTGGACCAACTTAAACTTAATCATATGTTTGACATCTTAAATGATCGTGCCCCAGGTTATATGAACATCCACACTGAGATGGCCTTTAACCAACACAGTTACAATACCAGAGATAATTACAATGCCCTTGTGCCCCCTACTGCTGGTCAGGTGTATTTATTTGAATGATAGGTATGATGTGCAATGAATATATTGTTTTTTAAGGTTGAAATGTGAAATTAATATGTTTTTTTGAATAGTGCCACTTTCTAGGATGTCAATATAAATGAATGTATTTATGGTTGTTTGTAATTTTGTCTGGTCTTTTAATCATTATTTTTTATTTTATTTCACCTTTATTTAACCAGTTAGGTCAATTGAGAACAAGTTCTCATTTGCAACTGCGACCTGGCCAAGACAAAGCAAGGCAGTGCGACAAAAAACAACACAGAGTTACACATGGGAAATAAACAAACGTACAGTCAAGAACACAATAGAAAATCTATATACAGAGTGCAAATGTAGTGCAAAATGCAGTAAGGTTAGGAAGACAATAAATAGGCCATAGTGGTGAAATACATTTGTGGAAAATTGTGGGGAAGTTAAAAAAATAAATATGGGGATGAGGTAGTAGGATGGGCTATTTACAGAAGGGCTATATACAGGTGCAGTGATCGATAAGCAGCTTTGACAGCTGATGCTTAAAGTTAGTGAGGGAGATAGGAACCTCTAGCTTCAAGGATTTTTGCAATTCGTTGCAGTCATTGGCAGCAGAGAACTGGAAGGAATGGCGGCCAAAGGAGGTGTTGGCTTTGGGGGTGGCCAGTGAGATATACCTGCTGGAGCGCATGCTACGGGTAGGTGTTGCTATGGTGACCAGCGAGCTGAGATAAGGCGGGGATTTACCTAATAAAGACTTATAGATGACCTGGAGCCAGTGGGTTTGGCGACGAATATGTAGTGAGGGCCAGCCAACGAGAGAATACAGGTCGCAGTGGTGGGTAGTATAAGGGGCTTTGGTAACAAAACGAATGGCACTGTGATAGACTACATCCAATTTGCTGAGTAGAGTGTTGGAGGCTATTTTGTAAACGACATCGCCGAAGTCGAGGATCGGTAGGATGGTAAGTCTTACAAGGGCATGTTTGGCAGCATGAGTGAAGGAGGCTTTGTTGCGAAATAGTTATTAGATTTAATTTTGGATTGTGTCATTGTTTGGAAACAAGCATTTTAATTAATATTTTTAAGTCATATCCTCTGTGTCCACATTCTACATTTTGTTGTATATCTGTTACCCAAAATAAATTCAATTAAATGTAACTTGCTAACATCAAGTAACATTAATATATTAGCCATGTCTGAAACTAACTTAGATAATTAATTTGATGATACAGCAGTAGCTATACAAGATATAACATCTATAGAAGAGACAGGAATGCTTATGGGGGAGGAGTTGCTGTGTGTATATATATATATATATATATATTCAGAGCCATATCCCTGTAATGCTTTGAGAAGATCTTACGTCAAATGTTATTGAAGAGTTGTGGTTGCAGGTTCACCTGGCACATCTAAAGCCTTTTCTTTTGGGGTGTTGCTATAGCCCAAGTGCTAACAGTCAGTATCTAAATAATATGTGTGAAATGCTTGATAGTGTATGTGTCGTAAACCGAGAGGTCCCGGGTGTTGCAGTGGTCTAAGGCTAATTAATTTAATGACTACTTAATTGGTAAAGTGGGCAAACATAGGCAGGAAATGCCAATAACGAACAGTGATCCATCGTACTAGTGCATACATGTCACGACTGGTGTTAAGAGACCAAGGCGCAGCGCAGTGATAGTTCGACATGTCTTTTTAATAGAGTATACACTCAATGACGACCTAAACAACGATGTAATACACGAAAACACACTTACTTGACGGACATGTAGACAATGGACCACACCTAGGGTGTGGAACCTACAAACATAAGTAGGATCCCTAATTAGAGACAATGCAAAGCAGCTGCCTCTAATTAGGGATCCAACACAAAACACCACATAGAACACAAAAACCTAGAGCTGTCAGACTCTGACCAAGGATACATAGAGAAGCAAAAGACTTCTCTATGGCCAGAGCCTGACAATACAAACAAATAATGAAAGAAAAACATATGTTTGAATTTTGTAAAGTTAGTGTGAGAGAGGTGAGAAAAGTATTGTTATCAATCAATAATGACAAACCTCCTGGCATTGACAACTTACATGGACAGCTACTGAGGATGGTAGACACTCCTATCTGTCATATCTTTAATCTGAGCCAATAGGAAAGCTTGTCCTTAGGCCTGGAGGGAAGCCAAAGTCATTCCGCTACCCAAGAGTGGTAAAATGGCCTTTACTGGATCTAACAGCAGACCTATCAGCTTGCTGTTCGACTAAATACAATGCTATTTCTCTGTAAACAAATTAACAACAGACTTTCAGCATGCTTATAGAGAAGGGCACTCAACGTGTTCTGCACTGACACAAATTACTGATGATTGGTTGAAATAAATTGATAATTAGAAGATTGTGGGAGCTGTACTGTTAGATTTCAGTGCAGCCTTCGATATTATTGACCATAACCTGTTGTTGAGAAAACTGTCTTTAATGATAGCTTCTCTAATGTCAAATACAGTTGAAGTCGGAAGTTTACATACACCTTAGCCAAATACATTTAAACTCAGTTTTTCACTATTCCTGACATTTAATCCTAGTAAAAATTCCCTGTCAGTTAGGATCACCACTTTATTTTAAGAATGTGAAATGTCAGAATAATAGTAGAGATAATGATTTATTTCAGCTTTTGTTACTTATATTCCCAGTGGGTCAAAAGTTTACATACACTCAATTAGTATTTGGTAGCATTGCCTTTAAATTGTTTAACTTGGGTCAAACGTTTCAGGTAGCCTTCCACAAGCTTCCCGCAATAAATTGGGTGAATTTTGGCCCATTCCTCCTGACAGAACTGATGTAACTGAGTCAGGTTTGTAGGCCTCCTTGCTCGCACACGCTTTTTCAGTTCTGCCCACAAATGTTCTATAGGATTGAGGTCAGGGCTTTGTGATGGCCACTCCAATACCTTGACTTTGTTGTCCTTAAGCCATTTTGCCACAACTTTGGAAGTATGCTTGGGGTCATTGTCCATTTACACACAGCACTGACACACTCTTACCCCACCAGACATGCCACCAGGGGTCTTTTCAAAGTCCACATGTTCAGAACAAATTCAAGGAAACGTACACTATTATACAGACCCATGAGTGCATGGAACTTCCTTTCATATTTTATATAGCGCAAGTGAACAGCAAACCTGGTTTCAAAAAACAAATAAAGCAACGCCTCTGTGACCTACAGTACTTGTTGTGTGTATGTACTAACTGATTGATGCACACACACACACACACACACACACACACACACTACATGTCAATGTATTTAAATGTATATCAATCGTCTTTAATGTATTTTTTGTTATGTGTCGGACCCCAGTAAGACTAGCTGTCACCATTAGGCGTCGGCTAATGGGAATCCTAATACATTTTTAAAAATCCACTGGTTTTGTGTGCATGTGTGTGCATGTGTGTGCGTGTGTGCGTGTGTGTGTGTGTGCATGTGCGTGTGTGTGTGTGTGTGTGTGTGTTCGTGTGCGTGCGTTTTCTAGCAGCTGTGCTGATAATATGTGACCCTTCTTTCTCCTAATGACTGTGCTGCAGGTGAAGGCGGGCACCCTGGGGAGAGAGGCTGTAGTGTCCCCGCTGACTGTCACTGCCGACAATGTCACCTCAGCAACCACAACTCAAGTTACCAAGGTAACCCCTCGTATCTCATCTGCAACCTTTAAAAAGAGAATCTGCTTGGTGCTGCTTGGGCTTGTCACTTCCTCTTCACTTAATATACACTATAGAGCTATGAAAGGTCACAGTCGTTATCTGATCTGTAGATTGATGTTGAATGTGTGTGTTGTGTTTCAGACAGTGAAAGGTGGCTACTCTGAGACCAGGATTGAGAAAAGGATCATCATCACAGGAGATGATGACGTGGACCAACATCAGGTGAGGAACAACAGTCACAGCCGTTACTAAGTTATACGTGATGAAATAATACATTTTATTTGTATGGCGTCTTTCATGGCACTCGAAGACACTCATATTGTAGATTGATTCCAAATGAATAATTTCCATTAATGTGAACTGTGGCGTTTATCCCACAGGCCCTTGCCATGGCGATACAGGAAGCCAAGCAGCAACACCCTGACATGCTGGTGACAAAAGCAGTGGTTGTCAGGGAAACAGAGTCTCCCACTGAGGAGCAGCATAGGAAATCTGAGGTATGTGGAGCTGCAATGTAAACATCACTGTCAAGACACCATAGTATTGCCTCAATAAGTGGAGGGATAGTGATAGACTGTGTGTGTGTGCACTTATGCATTTATTTGTGTATGTATGCTATATACTGTAGGTTATAGGTGGCTTTAGATATGCCATAGCTCACACGTTCAGTATGTTCGACATGGAAGTCAATCCTGTTGTTTAAGACACAAGTTGTAATTTATTGTCATGATTCATAATTTGTTCTTAACCGACTTGCCTAGTTAAATAAAAAATAAATACAAATTCTTTCCCTGTAAGCAACTCTGCAGAGTGGTCACTAGCTGCACAGCCTTAAAGTCATAAAATCTGATTTTGAACCTAACCTTAAGCACACTGCTAACCCTAATGCTGTACCCTAACCTTAAATTAAGACCAACAATTATGACCAAAAAGCTACGTTAATGAATTTTTACGATATAGACAATTTTCGCTTTGCAGTTGCAGCTCTGCCTCCAGGGAAATGTCCATGACAATAAACTTCAAGCTGCATTTAAAACATATTGTTTTTCACACTGCTGTCAGTCTGTTTCACAGAGCTGTGTGTTGTTCTCACTTTGTTTCAGTCCTGATCACTCATGGTGGTTCCTGGGAGTGGGGCAGGAGCCCGTCAACTCCCTGACTCTCCCCACTCCACAGCTGAAAGAAGACTATAGTAACCTACCCACAGTGTAATACTACAATACAATAGACAGCGCGCCTTGAAATAATCTCTGTCTCCTCTACAACACTATACGCCTCCTCTCCTGTCCCTTTAGCCAAAACCGACTGTGACGCCGCATCTGACCCACCCTCGCCCACCACCCTCGCCCACCAACCACTCGTCCTCTGGAAAATGCCCTAGAAAAGACCCAGTGTTTGTACAGTGGTCTGATTCATTCATCACTCTTTTGTTGCTGAGACTTTTCTAGGTTTCAAAAGGCTTCTAAAGTTTGTCATTTACACTTTTAAAATGTATCAACGCCTACAAAAAAAATGTCCATTAATGATAATCCACATAATAATTCACGTTTCCTGTTGCTGCAGGGTTATTTTCCTGCTGTAGCAAACTGGCTCAAATGAAGATCCTACACCTGTATTTGGTCTTAAATATGGCAAGAATAGGGCTTATGTGTTGCACTACATGTTTAGCTATGGGATCTGTGCGAGATCAGTATAATGGTTCTGGTATTCTACATCCTCAGATAGACTCTGTATGTACTACACAAACATAATGGCATGTTAACGGTTCATCACCCCCCCGATCAGCGTAGTTCAATTCAATTATTAGCGATGACGATGTAATCCACAAAAAAAAAAAATCTGATCAACCTTTTCCCCAGAACACATTGACTTACCTGTAAGTACTGGTAATTTATTCTCCAAGAACTCAATAGCCTCTCCCCCCCCGACCCTGCAAATTGCTGTCATATGGTCACCATGGAGATGCCTGCTCTGTGCTGACCTCATGCATGAAGCATGGGGACTGTGTGAGTGGAGTGTGAGGAAGGGGCCAGTGGTGATGGTCAGCCTTTAATGCTTGTTGTCGTCAGTGTGACACATATATTCAACAACTGTCTTACTAGCTTTTTAAACATTTTTAACAATAGAAAAATCTAATTTAAAGTCCAGTGTTTGCTTGTTTATGAAAATAAAATGTATTGGTTGCCGTCTCATACTCACATGCATGATTCTAAATAGTCGAGGGAAGGAAACGATACGGACCCGTCGTCTTGTGAACTGACATACACAGGAAGTGCTCAAGATGGCAGAACGTTCAGGCAAATCTATAGCTGAAAGATTCTGCGGAATATACTTCCATCAACCAAAGCTGATAGGACTATTACCGATAGGAGAGTCACCTGAAGAAATATGTGGACAGGCACTTCTACAACATCAAGAGACCATGAGTTGGGACTCTGCTTGGCATTCAGGGTGTATTACTACTAAAGGCTCTGACTCTCGTTCTCTGGTTAATAACAAACAGAATCCCTCCACACCCCCTTCTGTGCTCCTCTCCTCATCCTGTTCTCCTTCAGTCATCCTACTGTCATACTTTCAGTCACAAATGCTGGTCATGTAGGGCAAAAGTCAAATCATACCGATTTCCCCATGTAGTGCACTACTTTGGTCAAAACTAGTACACTCTACAGGGAAAAAGGTGTCATAGCCTGGTCAAATGAGCAGTTTTAATATAATGTTTTACAGTATCTAATTATTTTATGAAATGTGAGGATATGTTTTCATTTTTTTTTTTACTTACTTTAGTTCTTAAGTTATGGTGTATGAGTTCAACATTTGTATTTATACGATTGGCGGTGAATGTGAGCCGGTGGGTTTCTTTCCTTCCCTAAAGTGCGTGATTCCTTTTTCTGTACCCTCACAGTCAAAGCCTGGATTCATAAGTCCAAACTCCACCATCGTCGACAGATAGACAGGAGGTGAACCAGTTCCGGAACACCTAGCAAGGCCTCCATAGCCCTGCCTGGCCAAATCTGTATAAATGGCCAAATCTGTATACTCTCTGGATAAAAACTCTGAAACTATATTCAACAGCTGCATATACATCAGTCAGTCAGTCTGAATAATCAAAAAAAACGATGCTGGAACAAACTGTTGAATAAATACTATGCATTGTTCCCTGTGTGGACTAACTTTGAAAATATAACTGAGGAGAACCAGATTCATTTTTGGAGTGCCGCTCTGATCTCATCATCTCCTATGTGATATTGTTAATTACAGAGGTCAACCTTAAGTGATTTTGAGACTCTCAATAACTGTCTCTCTGAAGCCACGTCGCTACTGTAATCCAATATCAATCTACTTAAAAGAGAAAACAGTTATGCATATAAAAAGCGTTACCAAAACGTTCCAAGATGGAGTTGAATCTAAAAATTGAGCTCTGACACCGTGTTCTCATGGCTTTGTTACCATGCTTGTCATAATTACTCCACTCTCACTTCACCCTGAAGTAAAGGAGAAGATCATTTGGACTTCTGTCTTACCTGCTGTAAAGTTCAGTCTCTGTGAAACCGAGTCCCTAACAGTTCTTTTGTATATTTTCTTTCATTTTATCTGGTCAAATGACACTGGATTTATGTTAAGGCAGCAACGATATTGTTAGAAATGTGTGTTTTTTTCTATACTGGACACACACACCTCTCAAATTGATTACTTGCTGTATAGACATTGAGAAAGAAGTTGCCCCCATATATATCTGATGTGCTGTTTTGAAGGGTGGGAGGCATATTGTATGTATGAACATAAATACTTCTATGTGTGCATATAGTTACAAATATACTGGAAGAGTGGTATGAGGTTGTGCCCATTTTGTAATAGAGTTAAGACTACAGACTACGTTTAAGGACTAATACAGTGCACTAGTTATACTGATGATGGGTGCCTTACTGTTGGAGTCACCGCCGCTGGAAACCATGGACGTAATTATTTAGCCGACCTGTGTGATCTACTGACATTTCAGCCATCCACTCTCCATGTGGTGTTGAGGTCATGACCTCTTCTGGAGCCCTGGATGACCTCCCGGCTGGATTGTCTATAGCCTACATGCTCATTAAGGTCCCATAGAAGAACTGGGCAGTAATATTGATAAGCTATGATACACTGTTTCATCGGTAGGAATAAGACGAATTGGAAAGAAAATCTATTGAAGAGCAGAAAGATTACAAACAATCACAGGCCCCAATAGGACAGAACTAACTGGCTGATTCTATTGGCTCACGTGAAGCACCATCCAACCCACTCTTCCTCTTCCACCCTTCAATTCACCTCAACCTGTTTGCTCTACATTCCCTCTAGTGCTTGGTGGTGTGTGTTTGCTGTATTTGCATTCAGTCTAAATGGAAAACATACATAAATAAATAAATCAATAAATGTCTCAGTGCTATTCACATTGTCTCTGCAATTTTCATGAGGAAGACAAGTGCTGCAAGATCATGCTGTGGAAACCCGGTAAAGGGCTTGAGACGTTAGGCAGTTACATTGTTTGTTTGGTATCCTGCGTTGCCATCTTGTGGCCCTTAAGAGAATTGCAATTGGGAATTGATTATAGAAGTCCATAACTCAAATCAAGCATAATCATCATAATCCTTAAATTGATTAAATACCACTTAATGGTTATAGTTCAACTATTACTTAATGTTTATAGTTCAACTATTACTTAATGGTTATAGTTCAACTATTTCTGCTTCGCATTTTGAACATATTGACTGTCATTGGATATCTCTAACTCTACGCTCTAATTAAGCCTGCATAAATGGAACGTAACTCCCTTTTTTATACACTTTTCTATCTGCAGAGTATTCTGACCTTGAACTTAAGCATGAGAATAGTATGCTATTTACACGCTATTCATTTTTCGGTGGAGATCAAAGAAATGAAGGTATGGTGGTGGTGTCTACAGATTCTGACCTTGACTTAATTCCCTCATAATTCCACAATTTTTACGCGCCATGAAAAAGATGAATAAGGTCGAGCAACCTGTCAGTTCCAAGTGGAACAACATGTACTTACATTTTTTCTGATATAAAATAACACAATTCTCCATGCACTGTAATTTACAAATTGATAAGAGCTATTGATACAAGCTAGCAAATAAGTACTCCGTTTGTTGAAGGGGATTGTAAATATAGCCTTTATTTTGACAGGGAAGTCATACTGAGACTAGGGTCTCTTTTAGAGCTATTGTATAGATGAGCCCTGCATAAACAAATCTAACACACAATATACAAAATGACAAAATATATTAATCAACATGGAGGTCTCCGAACATTACTCTGAACTGACAAAAAGGGAACTCTGTAAGTTGTTCCACATAAAGGGCGCAAAAAAACAGCTTTACCCAACTCTGTGGAGCCCGAAGGGGTCTCCAGTGTCCAAATCTGAGACCGGGTTTGGTCATTTGTCTAAATTGAGTTAATGATGATGACAGATAAAAAGGATGTTTCTGCATGAGTGCTTTGTAGATAAACACAAGAAAATGCTGCTCTTTCCTTACGTACAAAGAACACACTTCTTGATACAAAACATGACGGTGAGTTCAATACTGCCCTACCAAGCAAAAAGACAGTAACAGCTCATAGCGTGGAACTGAGAAAAATGGCTTTTATTTACCTTGGTTTCACAGTAACCCTTATGCAGTTACTGCTAACATGACCCACATTTTCTCCAAAACACAATTAAGCATGATTAAGCCTGTATTTAATGTAGCAGAAATGCCAACTCATTCGACCAAATGAGCAGTTACTGCCTTTTTGCTTGGTAGGGCATTATAACCATCACCAGTAATAAACCGGCACAATGGAAAACAACATCTAATGGTTTAAGTGTTGATGCTGCTGCATGTACTGTTTATAGATAATATCTCCACAATCTAAAACAGACAATCTGCATTGCTTGCTATTTGGGGTTTTAGGCTGGGTTTCTGTATAGCATTTTGTGACATCTACTGATGTAAAAAGGGCTTTATAAATACATTTGATTAAATTAATTGACATAAAAGTGGCCTGGACAATTTCCTTCCTATTAACAAAAGTCAGACATGCTTTGTTTCTGTAAAAGCAACCAACCTTGAACTTCAACTTCTTCACCAGCTCAGTGAAATGTTTTTTAAATGACAGTTTGCATCAAGCCAGATACCAAGATATTTGTAGGAAGGAACTCACTAAATTTGTGTACCGTTAAAACTAGTAATTACAAATTCATTTAAATCTGGGTTATGGGACCTAGAAAAAATAATGCATTGTGTTTTGTTTGCGTTTAGCACTAACTTTAGATCCATTAGTGACCTCTGCAGTGACAACAGTTTTACATCTTTATTGTATTGGCTGGAGTTAAACCAATCATATGGCAGCAAACTGATGCACATCAACACATCACCTTTTCCACAGTGAAGTTAATAAAATGCTGGTATTATAACTTGCAGGGAGGAAATTTGGGGACCCGAGCTATATACTTCTGTAGCCATGCGCAACTGATAGTATAGCGCCAATGTCAGGCTCTGGCCATAGAGAAGCCTATTGCTTCTATAATTCTATGGTCAGAGTTTTGTTTTGTTTTTTCCCCTCCCTAACCCTCCCCTCATGTATTATGTTTGGTGTCTTGCGGCCGGGAGTCCGCGCCTTTGAGGGGGGGTACTGTCAGGCTCTGGCCATAGAGAAGCCTATTGCATTGTCTCTAATTAGGGATCCTACTTAAGTTTGTATGTTCCACACCCTAGGTGTGGTTCATTGTCTCCATGTACGTCTTGAAGTAAGTGTGTTCTCGTTTGTGATATAGGCTTTGTTATTTTGTATAGTTCTGATCAAGTTTGGTTTATTGTTTAAATAAACATCCAATGTCGAACTATCACTGCACTGCGCCTTGGTCCGTCTCTAAACCCAACCGTGACAGCCAAACCTACCGAGTTGATTTATGCTTTTCTAAATGTTTTGATTATATCCCTGGACTTTTCAAAGTACCCTGTTAAATATTAGCCACTATCAGTAGCTACCGTCAATTATAACCACATACAATTATACCCTAACACTAAAGTCAATAAAGTACCTATCTATCTATCTATCTATCTATCTATCTATCTATCTATCTATCTATCTATCTATCTATCTATCTATCTATCTATCTATCTATCTATCTATCTATCTATCTATCTATCTATCTATCTATCTATCTATCTATCTATCTATCTATCTATACATTTATAACTGTCACTGACTTCAGTGTTAGGTTCCTTACATTTTGCATCATTCCATTCCATTACTAGTTTAACTTTCTTTCCTCTGTCACGCTCGTGTGGTTGTTCGTGAGGATCGCTAGCAATAGTGGATCATATCAGGCTAACGTATTACAATAATTAGCCTATTAGCCTATTTCAATCATTGTGGAATGCAGACCATACTTACAGTGCCTTCAGAAAGTATTCATACCCCTTAACTTATTCCACATCTTGTTGTGTTACAGCCTGAATTCACAATGGATTAAAATACATTTTTATCAAACGTATCTGCAAACAATACCCCATTATGACGAAGTGAAAACATGTTTTTTTTTTAAATGTTAGCAAATGTATTGAAAATGAAATACAGCAATATCTAATTTACATAAGTATTCACACCCCTGAGTCAGTGCATGTTAGAATCACCATTGGTAGTGATTACAGCTGTGAGTCTTTCTGGATACGTCTCTAAGAGCTTTGCACACATACTTCAAGCTCTGTCAAATTGGTTGTTGATTTTGTATATATCTATTTTGTGTGTGTGTGCCTGCATGATTTCCAATCCCCCGTATAAGACGTCTATAATGGTCCCTAATACAAGACTAGTAAAAGCCCAGTGCACCACTTTTGTGACATTTTAAACTAAATGTATTGGAGTGTTTACCAGCATTTGTAACTTGAGTCTGATAGTTATCTGTACAAAACAGTTAATACGATAATACTTTAGTGCCTTGTTGCAAACAGGATGCATGTTTTGAAATGTTTGTATTCTGTACAGGCTTCCTTCTTTTCACTCTGTCATTTAGGTTAGTATTGTGGAGTAACTACAATGTTGTTGATCCATCCTCAGTTTTCTCCCATCACAGCCACTCTGGAACTGTTTTAAGGACACCATTGGCCTCATGGTGAAATCCTTGAGCGGTTTCCTTCATCTTGTGGTTGAATCTGTGTTGAAATTCACTTCTCGACTGAGGGACCTTAGAGATAACTGTATGTATTGGGTACAGAGATGAGGTAGTCATTCAGAAATCATGTTAAACACTTGTTGCACACAGAGTGAGTTCGTGCAACTTATTATGTCATAACAGCTGACATAACATGTCATAACCTGTCATAATATGGTCATAACACTGTCATGACCCATATATTTACATCTGTTGTGACATATATTGCAATATTTTATGTCTGGTTATGACACCTGCATAAGAGTGTCAAAACCAACATTTATTCAAATTAGTTTTTTCCTTGCCAAGAGCTTTCCTTTCGTTTGAAAGTTTGTTATTGTAATGAATTATTTACAGTCATATTTGTTTCATCATATTTTAAATATCTTTTAGAAAAGACACTTTATGACCATCCTGTGTCACTATACTTGGACTAAGAAAATACACTTTATGACACTGTCAAGAAGCATTATGACTAAAATAACATGATATGTGTCACAAATATATGGTTCATGACAGTGTTATGACCATATTATAGCAGGTTATTATAAGTTATGTCAGCTGTTATGACATATTATGACATGGTTACAAAAAAAGGTAATATACACATCTAACAAATCCACTAGCACAGAGTGGCTTTACACTTGGTTAGGAAACTATCCCAACATTAACCAAGCCTTGCAAGAGTGTTTGAACCTAAGACTGGCAGAAACGATTATCTCAGCAGGGAGTTTTTTCCACTCCCGGAGATAAAAACATGTTCTGGCCAGTACAGCTCTTGAATCGACATGGCAAAAATCTGTGGCACTGCCTCTCATGGCGTCGGAATGAGAGTCCCTAACAGTAGTAAGATAGTTCGTTACATACTGGTGGACTGTAGCATACAGAATTGTATGGGCCAATCCCAGCTTCAGCTGAATTACCCCTTTATCAACTGATAGCCACTGTAGTTCACTGAGCTGAGAAGGGCCAGCATGAGCCTGAGGGCTTGGATTCAGAATGACCCAGTCTCTAGTTGTTTTTGATGGAACAAGTGTTTTCAAGGTTCCTTCATCTAGAAACCAGGCTTTTCTGGCCAGAAATGTAACTTTCTGGTGAACCTTGGCAATTACTTCATGCACATGCACTCCCCTGTCAGGAACCTGTCTAGTTCACAGCCTAAGTACTTAACACAGTTCTTGGCAGTAACCGCTGTGTTACCAACTGTGACTCTAAAGCCTGGTGATCTAACTAGCCTAGAGCCAACTAAAACTTTCTATTTTCCCCAAATGAAGAGACAGCTTGTTGTCTGTCAGCCAGTTACTGATACTCGTCAGTTCTGCACTAAACTTGCTCTTAACCATACTCTTGTCTTTGTGAGAGACAAGACCAAAAGAGCTAAGTAGTATCTGGTGGTCTACTGTATCAAAGGCTTTCTCAAGGTCCAGTAACACCATCCCACAAAATGTTCCATTATCAATACCTTTCCTAATGCAGTCAGTTAAATACAGGTAACATGAATCAGTTGAATGTGACATTCTAAAACCGGACTGCAAATCATACATCAGCACATTATTGGATATGTACAGTGCATTCGGAAAATATTCAGACAACTTTACTTTTTCCACATTTTGTTATGTTACAGCTTCATTCTAAAATGTATTAAATAGTTGTTCCCCTCATCAATCTACACACAATACTCCATAATGACAAAGCAAAAACTGATTTGTAGAAATGTTTGCAAAATAATTTAAAAATAAATGAAATATCACATTTAAATAAGTATTCATACCCTTTACTCAGTACTTTGTTGAAGCACCTTTGGCAGAGATTACAGCCTCAAGTCTTCTTGGGTATGACGTTACAAGCTTGGCACACCTGTATTTGGGGAGCTATGTCAGGTCGGATGGGGAGCGTCGCTGCACAGCTATTTGCAGGTCTCTCCAGAGATGTTCGATCGGGTTCAAGTCCGGGCTCTGGCTGGGCCACTCAAGGACATTCAGAGACTTGTGCCGAAGCCCCTCCTGCATTGTCTTTGCTGTGTGCTTAGGGTCATTGTCCTGTTGGAAGGTAAAACCCCAGTCTGAGGTCCTGAGCGCTCTGGAGCAGGTTTTCATCAAGGATCTCTCTGTACTCTACTGCTCCATTCATCTTTCCCTCGATCCTGACTAGTCTCGCAGTCCCTGCCGCTGAAAAATATCTCCACAGCATTATGCTGCCACCACCATGCTTCACCGTAGGGATGATGCCAGGTTTCCTCCAGACGTGACGCTTGACATTCAGGCCAACAAGTTCAATCTTGGTTTCATCAGACCAGAGAATATTGAGTCTTTCAGGTGCCTTTTGGCAAACTCCAAGCAGGCTGTCATGTGCCTTACTTCTGGAAGGTTCTCCCATCTCCACAGAGGAACTTTGGAGCTCTGTCAGAGTGACCATCAGGTTCTTGGTCACCTCCCTGACCAAGGTCCTTGTCCCCTAATTGCTCAGTTTGGCCGGGCGGCTCTATAATTTCTAAAAACATGTTTTCACTTTGTCATAATGTGGTATTGTGTGTAGACTGATGAAGAAAAATATGAATTTAATCAGAATCAAATTTAGAATAAGCCTGTAACGTAACAAAATGTGGATAAACGGAAGGGGTCTGAATACCGGAACTAGGTCCCGTGTAGCTCAGTTGGTAGAGCATGGCACTTGCAATGCAAGGTTTTGGGTTCAATTCCCACGGGGGACCAGTATGAACAAAATGTTTGTTTGATACTGTAAATCGCTCTGAAAAAGAAAATTACGTAAATGTAATACTTTCCAAATGCACTGTACATGTCAATTTGCTCATATATAATCTTATCCAGGACTATGGACAGGACAACCAGAATAGATACAGGCCTTTAGTTGGTCTATCTTACTACCTTTCTTGTGTAGTGGGATAACCCTAGCAAGTTTCAGGTCATTTGGAACCCTCCATTGTTCTATTGAGAGATTTATGATATGGGTGATGCAAGGTAAAATATGTTCTGCAGCGTCTTTTACAAAGAGTGACAAAGATACTTTGGATTGTTCCTGTGTGTTCCTCGATTTAGTCATAGAAGTATGCTCTCTGCCTCAATAATCATTTTGCTCACCTAATTTCTCAATTGCTTGAAAATAATAACATAAGATGATCTGTAGGCTACCCATTTTTTATGTATGTTTGTGTATATATACAAACATACATACCACTTGTAACAACACCTGCACAGGAATGGTACATCCGAACATCACACCTGCGGGACAGTTACAGGATGGCAACAACAACTGCCCGAGTTACACCAATCCCTCCATCAGTGCTCACAGCAAAAACTGGCAAATCTGGTGCAATCCATGAGGAGGAGATGCACTGCAGTACTTAATGCAGCTGGTGGCCACACCAGATACTGACTGTTACTTTTGATTTTGACCCCCCCTTTGTTCAGGGACACATTATTCAATTTCTGTTAGTCACATGTCTGTGGAACTTGTTCAGTTTATGTCTCAGATGTTGAATCTTGTTATGTTCATACAAATATTCACACATGTTAAGTTTGTGAAAAATAAACGCAGTTGACAGTGAGAAGACGTTTCTTTTTGGGGGGAATTTATTAGGGATATTTACACACAGTGGGAAAGAGGGCAACCAGTTCACAGTCCACAATCCATTCTCGTTGTCCGTTATCCAGTGGTAATCCAAAACCGTGTCCTCAGCCAAACCAGTTCGGTACACAGTGAGGGTAATCAAACAGTCCAGGTCACAACGGGTAATCACACAGATAATTATCTCGCTTTTCGTACTCTCCGTAACACGCGTTTCCTTCTCGCCCTCTCTCCTGGTTGTGCAGCCCTCTTCCTCTTTTATCCCCAAGCACTCAATGGCTTAATGATCCACAGGCTCGCCTCGTTGGGGCAGGAAGTCCATATACAGTCATGTGAAAAAGTAAGTACACCCCCTGGAAAGGTCTCTTTTTTTTTTTACATATTTGGACAGATGGATATGTAATCTTCACTTCAACACTATTGACAGATAAAGGTTACCCAATCACACACAAAAAAAAAACTTTGAAAATGTTATGCAATTAAAATAAACAAAAATGCTTTTTCCTTATGGGGAAAAAGTTAGTGCACCCCTACCTTTACCATCACATAAAATGGCTAAAATTAGAATTAGGTGTACCAAAACAAGTGCAAATGATTATAAAACATTAGATAAGAAAATTGGGCTGCTTTGGTCTTAACCATATGGGTGTGTGGTAACACATCATTCAAAGATCAAAAGACCTACCTGAAGATTATTGATGCCCATGAGTCTGGGAGGGGTTACAAATCCATTTCCAAGCAATTTGAAGTACATCATTCCATTTCCAAGCAATTCGAAGTACATTATTCCACTGTCAGACGAAAATTCCAGATCCCTGACAAACTACCTAGGACAGGTCGTTCCACCAAAGTCAGCCCAAGAGCTGACCAAAAGATGCTCATAGAAGTCTCTAAGAACCCCAGGGTAACATCAAGGGATCTACAGGCCTCTCTTGCCACAATCAATGTCGAATTGCATGGGTACACTGTCAGAAACAGACTGCACAAACTTGGCCTACAGGAAGGAAGAAGCCTCTGCTCTCAAGAAAGAATATCAAGACACAACTGACTTTACCCAGGTGTTGTCTGGCAAAAGTCAGTTGTGTCTTGATATTCTTTTTTGAGAGCAGAGGCTTCTTCCCTCCTGACCTCCCAAGAGGGCGTCGGCATTTCCATGGGCTGAACCTGGTCTGTGGACGACAGAGAAAGCAAAGGGCTGTAAGGATAGGAACCAGCGGGTGACCCGGGCGTTACTGTCCTTATTCCGTGACATCCAAACTGGTGGTGCATGGTCCCATAAGGTGAAGTGTTATCCCAATAAGTAATATTTCAGCGACTCCAGCACCCACTTGATCGCTAGACATTCTTTCTCCACAGTGGAATATCTTTGTTTCCACGGCAACAGCTTCCGGCTAATGTACATGGCTGGGTGTTCCTCACCTTCTTGTAGCTGTGATAGGATGGCACCCACCCCTGTTTTGGACTCATCGGTCTGTACCACCAGTGGTTTGGAGAAGTCCAGGGTCACCAGCATGGGTCCAGAACACAGTGCTCCCTTTAGGTCCTGGAAAGCTTTCTCTGTCTCCTCGGTCCACTTCACCTGGGCGGGCAGACGGCTCCTGGTCAGATCTGTCAAGGGCCTGGCTACGGAAGCAAAGTAGGTGATAAATCTCCGGTAGTAACTAGTCAACCCCACAAACGTGCGTACCTGCTTCTTGTTGAGGGGGCGGGGCCAGTCCCGAATCACCTCCACTTTCTTCACCTGGGGTTTGACACATCCCCTCCCGATCGTGTACTCCAGGTACTCAGCCTCCCGCAGGCCGAGCCAACATTTCCTTGGGTTTGCTGTTATGCCTGCCCCCCATAAGGCCTGCATCACCACGCTTAACTGGTTTAGACGGATCTCCCACTCGCTCCCATTTATTACAATATCATCGAGGTAGGCCACCGCATAATCACGATGCGGACAGAGAACTCGGTCCATCAACCTCTGGAAGGTGGCCGTTAGGGGTGGTGAAAGCAGTTTTCCCCCGCGCCTAGGGAGCTAAGGGCACCTGCCAATAACCCTTCGTCAGGTCGAGCGTGCTGATAAATCTGGCGGTCCCTAGCCGTTCTATTAGTTCATCAATTTGGGGCATGGGGTAGGCATCAAACTTTGAGATTGTATTTAACTTTCTAAAATCATTACAGAAGCGAATGGTGCCGTCTGATTTTGGCACCAAAATGGGGCTGCACCACTCACTATTCGACTCCTCGATGATATCAGCATCCAACATCGTTTTTACCTCGGTCCTGATGGCCTCTCTCCTTGCTTCCGGTATGCGGTAGGGTCTCACCTTCACCTTTTCCCCGGGTTCGGTGACGATTTTGTGCTGTATCAGATCATTGGGGAACACATCCTGGTTCCGGCCGACCAACTCCGTCAGCTCCTGCTTCTGGGCTTGGCTCAGCTGCTCCCCCAGTGGCACCTCCACTGGCTTAGTCTCTGGGCTATTCTTCTTCGGGGGTTCACATGGTAAATCTGGGTCAGATGACTACGTCCAGCTGTCTGAACCTATAGTTAACTTCACCACTTCGTATGGCCCGTTCCATCGGGCCAAAAACGTACATTCTGAGGTGGGGACCAACACCAACACTGGAAGTCTCTTTATTGTGCCCCTCTGTTATACACCTGCGTTTGGGCCTCCTGGGCCTCTAGCATGTGTTCCCGTACCAGGGGCCACAGGGTTGCCATCCGGTCTCTCATGTATTCCGGGCTTGCTGTTCCCAGGCTTCTTTAGCCACGTCCAGCAGTCCTCAGGGTCGTCTTCCATACAGGAGTTCAAAGGGAGAGAACCTTGTTGAAGCTTGGGGCACTTCTCGTATCGAGAACATCAGGTAGGTTAGTAGCTGGTCCCAATTCCTTCCGTCCGCCACCATCACCTTCTTTAGCATCTGCTTCAGGGTTCGATTAAATCCTTCCACCAACCCATCAGTCTGCGGGTGATACACTGAGGTGCGCAACTGGTTGATTTTCATTAGTTTGCAGAGATCCTTCATGATTCCCGACACGAACTGGAGACAGTAGTATGATATTTTTTGTTTAACACAATGCAATCACAACAATTGCAACTTGTTAAAAAAGTTATTGAAAACGTTTCAAAAAACGTATGCATTTATGGTATGCCTATTATGAAACCAACAACATTATGTATAGCCACTGTGTAAGGATTTATGTTCAGAGAGGTCTCTGGAAACCTTTAAGTTTTCCAGGTTTAGTGTCCAGAGATCTCTCTGGAGGTCTCTATGTTTGTGTTGGAATTGGTCCCCAATTAGAGGCAGCTGCGCCACATTGCCTCTAATTGGGGAGCCTATTTAAGTTCAGTTTTTCCACCTGTGTTTGTGGGTTTTTGTGTGTTTCTTTTTGTGCATGCCAGTTCATGGCCACTGTCTCGCCTTTGTTCTGTGTTTTTGGATTACTTCACTGGTGTAAAGGAATGTATTCTCACCACAGCTCTGCGCTTCGGGTCCTGTCTCATAGCGATAGTGACACACTGACATTGTGTCAGGCTCTGGCCATAGAGAAGCCTTTTGCTTCTCTATATAGCCATGGTCAGAGTCTGACAGATCTATTATTTCTGTTTCTGGTGGTTGGATCCCTAATTAGAGGATCCCTAATTAGAGGCAGCTACAGTGCATTATCTCTAATTAGGGATCCCACATATGTTTGTATGTTCCACACTTGGGTGTGGGTCATTGTGTGTTTCCAGGTCACAAGTAAATGTGTTTCGTTGTTTGTTTTCGTGTTGGAGATCAGTGTGTTACGTGCTTTCCTTTTTCTCGGTTGAGAATTATTAAACGTATTCAGAAACGTATCCTGCCTCCCAGCGCCTGCTTCCACTACTCGCATCACTCACTTCATCACACATTGTGAGTGATGTCAAACCAATATTAGGAGTGATGTCTGATTTTCTGTGACTACAGGGGGACTATCCTCTCTAACCCACCACCAGATCTCTTCAACCTGCCTTTTCATGAGTACAGCACGAGGTACTTTAGTTATGTCCTGCTATTCAAAACAAACAACAATTGCTCAGCGTAAGAATGGTTAAAATGATATTTATGAAAAAAGCAATGTAAGAAATTAAATTAAATAAAGAAAAAAAGTTGAAACATCCCGCTTCCTCAGATAAAACATATAGCTCTGGTCTTCTATATATATACAGTACCAGTCAAAGGTTTGGACACACCTACTCATTCAAAGGTTTTTCTTTATTTTTACTATTTTCTACATTGTAGAATAATAGTGAAGACAGACAAAACAATGTGTATTTTTTCAAGGTTTACCTCACACTTTTTTTTGGGTCACAGTCCTGTGTTTTTGTATGCGTGTTTGTTTTGGGCTTCATCCCTGTGCCGTTACATGTAAACTTGTAATTTGGGTATTCAATTTGGACATTCCTGCGCCTGTCTACCGATCCTCTATACGACGTGACAAAAGCAAAGGGTGGCTACTTTGAAGAATATAAAATATGTTTTGATTTGTTTAACACTTTTTTTTGGTTAGTACATGATGTACAATGTAGAAAATAGTAAAAATAAAGAAAAACCCTTGAATGAGTAGGTGTGTCCATACTTTTCACCAGTACTGTATATTAACTCTTTAAGGCTATTGGCAGCTAAAGAAAATAGAGGTGAAATTAAATCCGTCACACAGAAATAGGGCAGGACTGATGTGAGGATGGTTTATTCAGTGCCCTCCCAAACCCTGAACAATGTGATAAGCACATTGTTTAAATGTTTCCTTGCTTTGTCCGTTTTGGATGGCCTGCCAGCCCTCCACCGACACCTCTGGTGATGCAGGAGAAGACTAGCTTAATCCTGGGGAAGCGCCAGTAGTTAGGCAAATTCTTACCGTCTTTAATGACACGTACTGTACTGATCTCACCAGGGAGAATTGAGACAACCTTAAGAATACGACGAGACACTGTCATGCTGTTTTTCTCATAATGTATCAAAAACTAAATTATTAAGGTTATAACAAATGTTAAATATTTGCGTTAACATTTAAATATTTACTCTTTCCTCCAAACTTCTGTCCCTCCTCCACGCTGTCCATCTATGGAATCAACCACAGCTCAGCTCACGAGCTCCACACCTCCAGGGAGCAGTTTAATCTCGAGGCCTTTGCAGACAGTGAACCCACTGCCAGGTTCCTTGAGGTCTTTGCCATGATCTTGGTTTCCAGCAACCCCGTCGCAGAGGGCTACAAAGTGCTGTTGACACCCCCAATGAGAGTTCCATGATGGGCTTCCTGTCTGAAGCTTATGGTTATGTACTTTTCCTGAGAGAGAAGGGCAAAGCACCAATCACCTGCAGCCAGATGAGGGCCCCGTACATCGGAGCCCTGGTAACCATCAGGAGTCTAAATAGTTTACTCAAGTTTTCTGCATTGTACTGGCCGCCTACTTGTTTTCTTTCTCATTCTACACAAATATCATCACACCTCCAGTGGTGTCATGTTACATACTGACTGCTGCTGGTCCACTGTCCATCAGTTCACCTCAGCGTATAAGAGAATGGTGTTTGATGTTTAACATTGTAGCCCTGAGGGACACGACTACAATATATGATTACAGATTTGACTGACGTTACAAAGCTTTATTCACAACGTTGTTGAATATTTGTTTCTGATTGGCTAGAAAGGCATTCTAGAATAGGCATTAGAACCAGAAAATGGGACAGTTGGAAAATATATTGCGACACCTTACAATCAAGACACAATATGCACCTATTCATGCAGACAATACTTGCTACAAAGTTACAGAAAGGTAAACAAACACAAACTGAAATTGAATATATTGTAAACGCAGGTCGAATGAGGGAAAAACTTGGCTAGCTATCTATTTATTTGTTTTTGCAGAAACACATTTTTTGGGAGCATCTGAAGACCTAAGGTGGTGAGTGATGAACATGCATTTATCTGGTTCCCTTCCGTCGCTATGTTTTTTGTTTGACCAGGTGTTTTAATATTGATATTTTTGAATTTGGTTGTCATATTGGCAGGTTTTCAAGCTAAAAACGATTTAGCTAACGTCTAGCCTAGTGTTTGATATGCAATGCGATCTCCTCGTAATTAGCAGTCAGTGTCGACGAGAGTCCTGACGAGAAGTCAAACTTGGCATCGCTTTGGATGGATCGAAATTAATGTAAATGGAAAACGGCTAAAACAAACCCAAATGCAGCTACTTAGCTAGTTTGCTAGCTAGAAAGCAAGGGATAAGAACATTGCCACTGAGCATGGCAATGGAACGTAAAGAACAAACAACTGGGTCGCGTCTCGAGCGTATTTGACCTGTGTTTTGACTTACTGCCCCACATACTGCTTGTATAGCAGTGAAGTATGATCATCTGGTTGTTCACCCCCTTCTTGTAGGCCTATAGAAAGTGACTCTGCTATAGTCCACTGATTTGACACACGCACACACACCTATACACACACACACATGTACTCTACTTTGATCATGTTTTTCACCTAACCTCGTGACCAAAAACACACATTGCTCTAAATGTCATAACCCTCTGAAGTCTTCAGTGATGTTATGTGGACTGTGTCAATGCTCATTCCATAGGAAGTGCCCCCCCCCCCCCCCCCCCTATTGATAAAACTAACACAAATGTATGGTTGTGTTGGACATGTGAGGCATGCACTTCTATGTTTCCGTTCCACTCTCTGGATGATTCCGACTGTGTATCTCTCTTAGGTGGGCAGGATATCAACCCTGATAACATGGTCTTTAACCCATTAGATATTAATGAAGCCAACTCAGCAAAAAAAAGAAACGTCCCTTTTTCAGGACCCTGTCTTTCAAAGATAATTCGTAAAAATCCAAATAACTTCACAGATCTCCATTGTAAAGGGGTTAAACACTGTTTCCCATGCTTGTTCAATGAACCATAAACAATTAATGAACATGCACATCTGGAATGATCATTAAGATACTAACAGCTTACAGACGGTAGGCAATTAATGTCACAGTTATGAAAACTTAGGACACTAAAGAGGCCTTTCTACTGACTCTGAAAAACACCAAAAGAAAGATGCCCAGGCATGCGCTACAGGGAGACAGGACTAAGACAGCGCTACAGGGAGACAGGACGGATAGCTGATCGTCCTCGCAGTGGCAGACCATGTGTAACAACACCTGCACAGGATCGGTACATCCGAACATCACACCTGCGGGACAGGTACAGGATGGCAACAACAACTGCCCCAGTTTCACCAGGAACGCACAATCCCTCCATCAGTTCTCACAGCAAGAACTGGCAAATCTGGTGCAGTCCATGAGGAGGAGATGCACTGCAGTACTTAATGCAGCTGGTGGCCACACCAGACACTGACTGTTACTTGTTCAGTTTATGTCTCAGTTGTTGAATCTTGTTATGGTCATACAAATATTTACACATGTTAAGTTTGCTGAAAAATAAACGCAGTTGACAGTGAGAGGACGTTAGTACAGTATATAATGATTGCGCTGATGCAGATTCAAATCTCCTGAAATTTACCAGAAATAAGACTATAGCTTGTGATTACTATAATGTTAAGCAATTTAACAACCTGTAAAGCAGTTTATCTAATTCCAAGACAAGCTTATTTTCTACCTTTCATTTGCAGTTCGCAGTCTTCCTATAAATCATGAGCATCTTGTTCATTATATGTCTTCTCTAAGTCATGAACTGTCCATTGTTGCCCTTTCAGAAACATGCTTTATGACATGCCTCTTTAAAATTCTGTTCACCACTGTAGGACATCAAGAGTGGGAGGAGGAGTGTCCATTTTTGTTCAAAAATGTTTTCAATTCTTTGTAAGAGAGGACCTCACACTTACATCTGATAACATTGGTGTTGAATCTCTTTTCATAGAAATTCCCTCCTGTTCATTTTTTGGTGGTAAAAAAGTGGTAATTGGATGCATCAATCGGCCACTGTTAGTTTCCTTGATATCCTTGCATCAACCTTGGATTTGATTAATAGTGAAGATAAAATGTGTGTTCTATTGGATAATTACAACAGGTTTATTTAAAAGTGAGAACCACTCACTGACATCTGATTTTTAAAATACTTCATACTCTAGCTATCTCTCTCCTATAATCTATAACCCCACAAGAGTTTATCTGCCACGCTTATTGATAATATTTTAACAAATTCTTTGAATAATGTGGCTAATGCAGGTATACTTTATACTGACATTTCTGACCACTTTTCAGAATTTTCCACTTCTCTTTGGCAGCTGGAAATGAACAGATGGGAATGATTAGTAGCATTAATTTTAAAATATTTAGCCAAAGTAATTGTGAGGGCTTTAAGATGTTGATTGATGACATTTCATGGGAAAATGTTTGTAATCAGGCTGATGTGGAGTCTGCTTATCAGACTTTTCTCACATCTTTCAATTCTGAATTTCATCACTGCTCTCCCTTAGTTAAACCACGTAAGAGAGATGCAAAAGGGTTCTGGAAACCTTGTTTAACAACCGGTCTCAAAAAATCCTCAGTTAAAAAAGTTGTATAAAACATTTCTCACAAATCCCTCTCCCTTGAATTCTGCAAATTACAAAAAATATAAGAACAAATTTACTCACCTATTTACTGAATCCCAGAAGAGAGGAGGCTGTTGTAGCAGCAAAGGGGGAACCAAATCCATATTAATGCCCATGATTTTGGAATGAGATGTTTGACGTGCAGGTGTCCACATACCTTTGGTCATGTAGTATATGAATTGAATCAATCAACATTTGTTTTTTTCTACCGGTAAATGTGTGCTTTAGTATCGTTTTTTTTTTGGCAGCTGTGGTATAAGCCGGATAAACGCCTCCGTTCTGTATATTACCTTGGAAAAATGTACAAAATTAACTCTCATGTCGGCAGCCATTACCAACTTTGATAGGCTGGTCATGACTCACATCAATACCATCATCCCGGAAACCCTAGACCCACTCCAATTCGTATACACCCCCAACAGATCCACAGATGATGCAATCTCAATTGCACTCCACACTGCCCTTTCCCACCGGGACAAAAGGAACACCTATGTGAGAATGCTGTTCATTGACTACAGCTCAGCCTTCAACACCATAGTTACCACAAAGCTCATCACTAAGCTAAGGGCCCTGGGACTCATTCACCCCCCTCTGCAACTGGATCATGGACTTCCTGACGGGCCGCCCCCAGGTGGTAAGGGCAGGCAACAACACGGGGGCCCCTAAAGGGTTGCGTGATTAGTCCTCTCCTGTACTCCCTGTTCACCCACGACTGTGTGGCCAAGCACGACTCCAACACCATCATTAAGTTTGCTGACGACACAACAGTGGTAGGCCTGATCACCGACAACAATGAGACAGCCTATAGGGAGGAGGTCAGAGACCTGGCGGTGTGGTGACAGGACAACAACCTCTCCCTCAATGTGAGCAAGACAAAAGAGATGATCGTGGAGGGCCGAACAGAACCCCATTAACATCGACAGGGCTGTAGTGGAGCGGGTCGAGAGTTTCAAGTTTGTTGGTGTCCAGTTAAATTTTGCTCTCATCTGACCACACTATATTCTCCCAGTATTTCACTGGCTTTTCCAAATGTTGTGCAGCAAACATTAAACGAGCTTCAACATGCTTTTTTTTCAGCAATGGAGTCTTGCGTGGTGAGCGTGCATACAGGCCATGGCGGTGGAGTGCATTACTTAATGTTTTCTTTGAGACAACAGTACCTGCTAATTGCAGGTCTTTTTGAAGCTCTCCACATGTGGTCCTTTGCTCTTGGACAACTCTTCTGATTATTCTTTTCACTCCTCTGTCAGAAATCTTGCGAGGAGCACCTGGTCGAGGTAAATTTATGGTGAAATGATTGTCTTTCCACTTCCGTATTATGGCCCCAACAGTGCTCACTGGAACATTCAGAAGCTTAGAAATGCGCCTATAACCAATGCCATCATTATGTTTTGCAACAATTAGGTTGCGAATGTCTTGAGACAGCTCATTGCTTTTACCCATCTTGAGATGTGTCTTGTGTGACACCTTGGCAATGAGACCTTTTTGTAGGCCATCAGTTGGGACTGAACCAGCTGATATTCATTTGCACTGACAGGGGGCTGGATTGCTTTTTAATTACTGATAGTTTTCAGCTGTTGTCTTGGCTTTCCATGCCTTTTTGAACCTCCCTTTCTTCATGTGTTCAATACTTTTTTCCTGTGTCATTTCACATTATTACACATAACTTAATTTCTGAACTTATTAGTTTTGGTTTCATTGTATGTATGGATTACTTGGGTTGTTACCAACATCTGGTGAAACTTCCATGTCAATAGCACCTTTGTAAATATATTTACTGAGAAAAATGGTGACGTGTTCAATACTTATTTCACCCGCTGTATGGGCTGCATGATGCGACTATAGGCTATTGATGATTTGACAAAGAAGCTTGCGTTTTGTTCCTTGCCTCAGGCTGCACAGCTGTTCTCTCTTCAAGTTATCATATTTTCACCTCTCAGACTATTCTCAATTTAACATTTTCTTTACTAATCTGTCAAATTACATAACATCTGTATGCACTCGAATAGCGAATGGAGGCCGCACGCTTTCCCGCTGGTCCGTTTCTCAATGATGCCTGGTAGGCTACTTCGGTTTTATAGTGGAGCATGTGTTTAATATGAGCAGCTGAAAACACTTATTTCACTCCATGCATCAACCACTGTTTGAGGAGTATTCTCTCACCGGGCGACAGGTGATATTCCTCCAAAACGCTGTATGCCATAGGCTCTCCAACCCTGTTCCTGCAGCAAATCAGTGCAATTTTGGAAAAACTAGGCAATTCAATATCATTCAAAATTGGCAGGTTACCTGTAAGCCGCCATGCACAATCAATGAACCAACAGCATCACCTAGGGCTATATGTTCTCTCCCAGACTCATGGATGGAAATGTTGGAGCGTAGCATAAGGTAACCAGTCCGTCCAGTATGCATAATAATAAAGTCCACACTCAAATGTATTTAATTTATGGGTATAGGCTATACCAATTATGTACCAAAGACATATAAATCAGTTTTATGCTTTTCTGCCATGCATAATATGCGGTAGGCTATGTATTGTATAAGGCACAATCATAATTTTCATTCCGTTTTTTTTTCGGGTTTGGGCTCATAAACCTATGCATAAACACCATGTTTTCCACTCAGTTTCAACCTGCTTTTTTCTTTAAACTGATCATCACAGTGAGGTGAGTTTTAAAAGCAGGATACTGTTGATGTCTTGTGTAGCGCCAGGGTTGTGGGTTTGATTCCCACGGGGGACCAGTACAAACAAAAAAAGTATTAAAATGTATGCACTCACTACTGTAAGTGTCTGTAAATGACTTAAATGCAGTGGCACCCGTCATCCCAGGGCAGATGGGGGCAGCCTGTTTTGAGTCCCATCTGTTTAGCAAAAAAAATAATTGAGTTAATAAAGCCGCATACAAACATGGTCTATTTTTTGCTTCCTTGTGTAAAGCAGCTCCAAAATGCAGGTGTTTTAGCTTAGCTCGGTGCTTTCTGTGATGGTGGGGCAGGCAGCGGAAAATACGGAGTGTAGGTGTTGGTAAAGTTCTCTAGTTGCGCCGTGATTGGCTCAGTGTTCAGTCACTCGTGGGGGCACTGCGTCACCGCAAAATCTACAGGGAGAGCTCGAAAAAATTCTAGCCCCTTAGGTGCTGCCATAGAGTTACATTAGAAGTGCCCATTCTATACTTTCAAAATCTTAGCTAGCAAGCTAGACAAGCATTCATCATCATGATTCAAGTCGACAATCTACTGGGAAATCCTTTTCAATCCTTGTCATATGGAGAGAAATTATAGATAAAACGTATCAGTGCTCATCGGCCATGGGACATAAACATTACACAACAAGTTGGAAATCGCAAATTCAATGAGTGGTTTGGAAGGAATCAGTGGCTAACTGCAAGCTTTGCAAAGCATTCACTAGCCTACTATTCAGTGGAGTTTAAGGGTCTCTTTTCCAAGCATAAATGGATAAACATTCAACACCATGGGCCAGAAAAGTAAACTGTAGCTAAGAAAGTAATACTGTAATAAGCTGTTAGTAGCCCATGTGCCTCAGCCTAATAATTTGGCCCCTTTCCCCCTCATAACTTAGCCTACTGTTCTGACTTGGTGGTGCACATGTAGCCTATAGCCTGTTTTAGATACATGTAATCATTGAATATTGTAAGAGATTTTATTGTCTGCTTATATGACCAATTTATTTATCCTAAGGTTCTGACTTGGTGTACAGGGAGAATACTGTAAGAACGGCCCATGTTTCTGTGCATTTGAAAAGTGCTGAACCAATAGTTATATTGACTACGTCCGTCATCGCTCGCTCATTAATGTCTTAATCGAAATTACGGTTTGCCTCTTATCTGCTTGTCGTCCCCTATGCCATAGTTTGTACATCTCAATTGTCAGTAGAAACCACATTTGTTTACCCATATTAGCTATGTTTTTTTTAAAGGCAGTAAATGATGTTGAATGAACTGTTTCGCTGCCAGACAAGGCTCCGCTGATAGCCAGGTGTAGCAGTGGTAAGGATTCACTCTATGGTGCTGAAAAGAAAGCTCTGCGGTTGGGACAGCTTTTTGTGGACACCGTTTGTCACCGGTATTGTGCAATTAATGTATTGTTTAGTGCTGTGTTGCGTTGTGTTGTGTATTTGCTGGCATGCATCTAAAAAACATTTTTTTGTGTTTGCCCCACCAAGATTTACATGCTAAAATCGCCACTGATGTGATTTTTGATTGCATTTGCGTTGATGTCAGACTGGATAGAGGGACAAAAGAGCCTTGAGTACCAGGCCATTAGGACCTTATGGTCGTGCATAAAAGGAGATTACCATGACTCAACGGTCACATGGAATTTTACTGGGTCATGACTCATGACTGCCGGTGTGGCGGTAATAGGGTCACCGCAACAGCGCTAGTCTCGGATTTACGTACAGAATAATATGAAATGCTCTTAGACCAGGTTGAGGATTGGGTGTTTCAGTGTGGGTGTTAAAATGTTATTTTATGTGATGTATGTCACAGTGCATGTGTTTTGTGTGCATTGTCTGTGTCTATGTAAAACCCTTACGGCAAGCTGTACAGCATGTAAAACATCTTCAAAGGCCTGATTTAATCTATGTAGTGATTCACCCCGTGTGAGGCTGCGTTGTGCAGGGAGATGCGGCCTCCTTTGACCTGAGCATTGTCGTCAGCCCTGTGCTCCAGGAGGGCAGCATCTTCTTCCAGCAGGTCCTGGATGTTCATGTCTCCTCCTTCTCCATGTCCAAAGATATGTTACCATCACAGTTCTTCTTGGTGGGGATACACACAGACAGATAGATGTGTCATTAAAATGGATGAGAAGCATTTTACGTAAAAAGTTGTCGTTATATATACTGCACGGTACTGACTATAAAAAGCATCCTACTAGCCTTCCGTCAATCAAACACTTATTTTTGAAGAGCCAATATGAAAGGCACAGGAAGGAAGACTAACTTTGAGCTTCAGCAGATTTCTTCGATATTTGCCCTTGGCTGCAGCCTCAAAGAGAGGGGTGAAATTCCACAGGTCAGCTACATTAACCGATGCCCATTTCTCACCAGCAGCTCAGCGGCCTCATAGTGACCGAAGGAGCAGACACGCAGGGACACTATTTAGAACACTGAACATTTCATTCAGTGTATTTAGTGCAAAACAAAATTCAATGATAAAGATGTATCTGCAGAACTAAAACCATCTCAAAGATAGCAGGGCCAGACAGGTAGTGGGGTGTACTAGTCAAACAACACCTACCCAAATGTAGAGAATAAAATATAAAAAAAGAGAATCTTTGCATTTAACCGATATGCTGTACTACTGTATGTTTTTTGTTGTTGTTGCACAGTTTGTCCGTCTCGGATCCTCTCTGCTCAGCAAAGGTGTGGGAACTTTGCCTGGTGATGTCAGCGGCATGCGCTGTAGTCAGTTAGGCAAAGAGCTCCGGTGACGGGCGGCCTGGAACACACAAGTGGAATAGGATAAAAGGCAGGTGATTAACAATGCTAGCTGTCATACTCTAATGAAGGAATTTGAAAAGTCCGTCCCTGTTTACGTGAGTAGCTAGCTGAGTGTGAAGGTTGTCTTTCTTGAAGATGAAGGTTCAGCAGTGGTGGCAGCGTTGCTTCAAGCTCCAGGAGACTGTAACACACAGGAGGACATCAGGTAAGTGATTCCATTACAGTGTATTTGTGTTCAGGAATACAAGGGGTGTCCTGAACGTCATAACCATGATCGATAGAGTCCAACACCACACTTTCCTCACATACATCCACCGTCACAGCTATTTTGTTGTGATGTGGGTCTACATGTGACACAAAGGTAGTATCATCATGCAGATCCATCATCACAGTGATATCGCTGTGCTCACTGTCTGTGATGGGCACAGAGGTAAAAGTGTCGGGTGGGTTCCCAATCCATCCGCCTGATAGTTGCTACCCACTGCTGCAGCCTTGGCCTGTCATGAAACAGAAACCTGTGGGAAAAGATTAGAAAAGGAAGCTATCCTTTTTCTTATTAGTTGCATAGCTGTTTGAATGTATTCTTAATTATTATAATTTATTTTATTTATTATATAGCCATATAACCATGTGTAAGGGCCTGACTGAGGCCAGGTCTCTGACTCCCTCTAGAGGGAGTGGGATGGCCACAGTCAGGTCCTGACATTCACAGGGAGTTTTGTGTTGGGTTTGGTAGATCCCCAATTAGAGGCATCTGTCTTGAGTTGTCTCTAATTGGGGATTCTATTTATGTTCACATTTCGTCCACCTGCATCGTGGATCATTGTGTGTGTATGTCTATGTGCTCCTGTTAGTACGCGACACCAGTTCACGGTGCGTCTCGCTATTTAGTATGTTTGTTGTTTTGTCCTTTTGAGTTAATAAACTATGTTTGCACGGACCTCACGCACTGCGCCTCGTTCCCTCACCACTGACCTTGACACCAAGTGTCAGGCTCTGGCCATACAGAAGCCTATTTGCTTCTCTATGTAGCTATGGTCAGAGTCTGACAGTGTCTTTCTTTTCCGTTTCTGTGTGGGTTTTGGGTTAGATCCCTAATTAGAGGCAGCTGCACCGCATTGTCTCTAATTAGGGATCCTATATATGTTAGTCTGTCCTTCACTCTGGTGTGGGTCGTTGTCGATGTATTTCGCAGTCACGGGGAAAGTAAGTGTGCTTTTTTTACGTCCGTTCATTCCGTGTTTGTTTCGGGGAACGTGAGGTTTTGTCTTTCGTGTTTGTTTGATTGTGGTAGTTCGTTCATTGAACATTTATTATTACATAGTAAAAAAAAGATCAATGTCGAACTACTATCCCTGCGCTGCGTCTTGGTCTGTCTCTGCACCCATTCGTGACACCAAGTTATCATCTGATTTGTCTCAAATAACTTTGCTTTCAATGTAGACACAATGACCAATGTAACTACACTCAGGCCAATTGTAGTTAATATTAAAAAGCTAAATAGCAAGATATTAATGTTTTTTACCTAGCCAAATTTGAAGCAGGATACTAACTAATGTTTGCTAGCTAGCTAGTTATCCTCAATCGTACAAATCTTACACAAAATCTATTGGTTATTATGTTTCATCAGACCAGAGGACATTTCTCCAAATCTTTGTCCCCATGTGCAGTTGCAAACCGTAGTCTGGCTTTTTTATGGCGGTTTTGGAGCAGTGGCTTCTTCCTTGCTGAGCTGTCTTTCAGGTTATGTCGATATAGGACTTGTTTTACTGTGGATATACTTTTGTACAGTCAACTTAGTGTATGTAAACTTCCAACTTCAACTATATACTGTATATGTACAGTGGGGAGAACAAGTATTTGATACACTGCCGATTTTGCAGGTTTTCCTACTTACAAAGCATGTAGAAGTCTGTAATTTTTATCATAGGTACTCTTCAACTGTGAGTGACAGAATCTAAAACAAACATCCAGAAAGTCACATTGTATGATTTTTAAATAATTAATTTGCATTTTATTGCATGACATAAGTATTTGATCACCTACCAACCAGTAAGAATTCCGGCTCTCACAGATCTGTTAGTTTTTCTTTAACTGCACCTGTTTGAACTCGTTACCTGTATAAAAGACACCTGTCCACACACTCAATCAAACAGACTCCAACCTCTCCACAATGGCCAAGACCAGAGAGCTGTGTAAGGACATCAGGGATAAAATTGTAGACCTGCACAAGGCTGGGATGGGCTACAGGACAATAGGCAAGCAGCTTGGTGAGAAGGCAACAACTGTTAGCGCAATTATTAGAAAATGGAAGAAGTTCAAGATGACGGTCAATCTCCCTCGGTCTGGGGCACCATGCAAGATCTCACCTCGTGGGGCATCAATGATCATGAGGAAGGTGAGGGATCAGCCCAGAACTACACGGCAGGACCTGGTCAATGACCTGAAGAGAACTGGGACCACAGTCTCAAAGAAAACCATTAGTAACACACTACGCCGTCATGGATTAAAATTCTGCAGCGCACGCAAGGTCCCCCTGCTCAAGCCAGCGCATGTCCAGGCCCATCTGAAGTTTGCCAATGACCATCTGGATGATCCAGAGGAGGAATGGGAGAAGGTCATGTGGTCTGATGAGACAAAAATAGAGCTTTTTTGTCTAAACTCCACTCGCCGTGTTTGGAGGAAGAAGAAGGATGAGTACAACCCCAAGAACACCATCCCAACCGTGAAGCATGGAGGTGGAAACATCATTCTTTGGGGATGCTTTTCTGCAAAGGGGACAGGACGACTGCACCGTATTGAGGGGAGGATGGATGGGGCCATGTATCGCGAGATCTTGGAGGAGTGGCTCCGTAAGAAGCATTTAAGGTCCTGGAGTGGCTTAGCCAGTCTCCAGACCTAAACCCAATAGAAAATCTTTGGAGGGAGCTGAAAGTCCGTATTGCCCAGCGACAACCCCGAAACCTGAAGGATCTGGATGGAGGAGTGGGCCAAAATCCCTGCTGCAGTGTGTGCAAACCTGGTCAAGAACTACAGGAAACGTATGATCTCTGTAATTGCAAACAAAGGTTTCTGTACCAAATATTAAGTTCTGTTTTTCTGATGTATCAAATACTTATGTAATGCAATAAAATGCAAATTAATTACTTAAAAATGATACAATGTGATTTTCTGGATTTTTGTTTTAGATTCTGTCACTCACAGTTGAGGAGTACCTATGATAAAAATTACAGACTTCTACATGCTTTGTAAGTAGGAAAACCTGCAAAATCGGCAGTGTATCAAATACTTGTTCTCCCCACTGTATATATAAATCTACATACACTACCGTTCAAAAATGTGTCCATTACATTTTTTGTCCATTAAAATAACATCAAATTGATCAGAAATACAGTGTAGACATTGTTAATGTTGTAAATGACTATTGTAGCTGGAAATGACAGATTCTTAATGGAATATCTACATGCGCACAGAGGCCCATTATCAGCAACCATCACTCCTGTGTTCCAATGGCACGTTGTGTTAGCTAATCCAAGTTTATTATTTTAAAAGGCTAATTGATCATTAGAAAACCCTTTTGCAATTATGTAGCACAGCTGAAAACTGTTGTGCTGATTAAAGAAGCAATTAAACTGGCCTTCTTTAGACTAGTTGAGTATCTGGAGCATCAGCATTTGTTGGTTCGATTACAGGCTCAAAATGACCAGAAACAAAGAACTTTGTACTTAAACTTGTCAGTCTATTCTTGTTCTGCGAAATTAAGGCTATTCGATTCAAGAAATTGCCAAGAAACTGAAGATCTTGTACAACGCTGTGTACTACTCCCTTCACAGAACAGCACACACTGGCTCTAACCAGAATAGAAAGAGGAGTGGGAGGCCCCGGTGCACAACTGAGCAAGAGGACAAGTACATTAGAGTGTCTAGTTTGTTACAACATTAATAATGTCTACACTGTATTTCTGAGCAATGGACATTAGACCGGTGGAAATTTGTCCTATGGTCTGGAGTCCAAATTTTAGATTTTTGGTTCCAACCTCAACCAAATTTAGATGGTTTGGGATGAGTCGGACCGCATTGAAGGAAAAGCAGCCAACAAGTGCTCAGCATATGTGGGAACTCCTTCAAGATGGATGGGAAAGCATTCCAGGTGAAGCTGGTTGAGAGAATGCCAAGAGTGCACAAAGCTGTCATCTAGGCAAAGGGTGGATACTTTGAAGAATGTCAAATATCAAATATATTTTGACATGTTTAACACTTTTTTTGGTTACTACATGATTCCATATGTGTTATGTCATAGTTTTGATGTCTGTAATTGATCTGTAATTGATTACATTTTTTGTGAATTTCGACCAGTCAATCTTCCACTGGTGTCATAGAGGTATGGTTCACAGGTGCCATGAAGCAGGTGAGTCGAGGCCCCTGGTTAGGGCTGTCGCTGTGACCATATGACCTCCACACTGGCAGTCACAAGTCATGACCGCAGTCAAATTCACTGTTACCATTGGTCACGTTAATCCCTTCCAAAACTGTGCAAATGAATGGCGCTGATGGGTAGCCTACCAAATGTGCTAATACTCAGCGCTCTATTATCCCTCTAATGACTTTCTAAACACTTCATGATTGAATTTGAATAAACGAAATGATGAGGACAAATGGTGATGGGAGTTAGAGCTCCCGTTACGAAATGGACACGGTAAAGCACTGTACCCAATATGCAGAAATTAATTATTAAAACCCGTTACGAAAGGACCTAAAGGACAACCTGTACAATCCGAGTGAGGGAAGCAGCAGAAAAGCCAATTGTTTTGCTACTTTATTCAACCGGAGTCATGGATAAAGGGAGAGAGAGAGGAGCACATAGCTAGCTGCTGTAGGCTACAAGGGAGCGGAGGCCGTGCCAATTGTGTGTGTGTGAATATGTGAGTAAGACATGGGAGTCTCAGAGCACCGGAGCAGGTATGAAGGGAGAGACCACAACCACTGTTATCTCACGCTAGACTAACTTCTTGTTAGTTATTTTTAAGACTTTCCCAAGTTTATAGGCCTATCACAACTAAATAAATAATGGATTTATTATGATGGTGTAGGCTATATTAAATGGATTTATTTATATAAAATGTAGATGTTCCAAAGGCGTGCATAAGCAGAGAATGCGTGGAAGCCTGGAGATGCTGAACATATTTATGTTAATTAATGGTGAGACCGGCAGTCATTTGCATGACAATTACCGGCTGACATTTTTTTGACTGCCACATCCCTACCCCTGGTCACCCGAGTTGGGTGTATATACACTATATATACAAAAGTATGTGGACACCCCTTCAAATTAGTGGATTCGGTCTATTTCAGCTACACCTGTTGCTGACAGGTGTATAAAATCGAGCACACAGCCACGCAATCTGCACAGACAAACACTGGCAGTAGAATGGTCTTACTGAAGAGCTCAGTGACTTTCAACTTGGCAACGTCATACGAAGCGACCTTTCCAACAAGTCAGTATTTCAAATGTCTGCCCCACTAGAGCTGCCCCTGTCAACTGTAAGTGCTGTTATTGTGAAGTGGAAACGTCTAGGAGCAACAATGGCTCAACCACGAAGTGGTAGGCCACACAAGCTCGCAGAATGGGGCCACTGAGTGCTGAAGCGGGTATCACATAAAATTGTCTGTCCTTGATTGCAACACTTACTACCGAGATCCAAACTGCCTTACTGGAAGTAATGTTAGCACAAGAACTGTTCATCAGGAGCTTAATGAAATGGGTTTCCATGACCGAGCAGCCGCATACAAGCCTAAGATTACCATGCGCAATAACAAATGTCGGGTGGAGTCGTATTAACGCTCTCTGCCGTTGGACTCTAGAGCATTGGAAACACGTTCTCTGGAGTGATGAATCACTCTTCACCATCTGGCTGTCCAACAGACGAATCTGGGTTTGGCGGATTCCAGGAGAACACTACCTACTCCAATACATATTGCCAACTGTAAAGTTTGGTGGAGGAGGAATAATGGTCTGGGGCTGTTTTTCATGGTTCGGGCTAGGGAAATCTTAACACTACAGCATACAATTACATTCTAGACGATTCTGTGCTTCCAACTTTTTGGGGGGAAGACCCTTTCCTGTTTCAGCATGACAATGCCCCCGTGCACAAAGCGAGGTCCATACAGAAATGGTTTGTCAAGATCGGTGTGGAAGAACTTGACTGGCCTGCACAGAGCCCTGGCCTCAACCCCATCGAACACCTTTGCGATGAATTGGAAAGCCAGGCCTAATCTCCCAACATCAGTGCCCAACCTCACTAATGCTCTTGTGGCTGAATGGAAGCAAGTCCACACAGCAATGTTCAAACATCTAGTGCAAAGCCTTCCCAGAAGAGTGGTGGCTGTTATTAGCAGCAAAGGGGGGACCAACTTCATATTAATGCCCATGATATTGTAATGAGATGTTTGACGAGCAGGTGTCCACAAACTTTTGGTCATGTAGTGTATATCCTGACAGTAAGAGGCAGATAGCTACGATAAGAGAGTCACTCTTTTTGATCTTGTTAGCTCTCCTTGATTTGGAGAGAGCCTGCCAGGTATGCAAGAGGAATGTGCTATAAACAACTTGATGTCCGTAGCCAAAATGTTTGTAACTTATCTGGTCAAGTGTGTAAAAACTAGGCACATTTTCTTCATTACCCTCTATGATGAGTAAAAATAATAATTGGTGATTGAAACAAAGTTGTTACAATTGAAAATGCGTACAGAGTGCCTAGCACACCTGTCCCGCCTGCTGCCATCTTGACGCCCGAGTAGGGCTGTCATGAAATTTTGTCAGCCGGTGATTGTCAGGTGTGAGGGAAAAAAAATGTTAACCTCTTTAAAATTACAAAGAAGATGTTCTTTGTTGCTTATGAGAATGTTACAGGTCTTTCCTTGACTGGAAGAATAAACTGTGTGTTACACGCAAGACAACTAACAACTAGTTCTCTTTTAAGAACCACAACGACTGTCATGCTGTTTGTCATGTCTCTTTCTATAAAAGCAGATAAACAACGATCTCCTTCGGGGGTCGTTGACCATCTCCATTATTGCAATAATTACTAATAAAGTTTGATTGTTTTGAAGAAATGTAAAAGTCTTTTCATGACACAATAATTTTGACGACACAAGCAAATAACTGCTGGTCTCACTGTAATTTATCGTTAATTAACATAAACACATTTAACATCTCCTGGCTTCCACGCATAGCCAACAAGACACTGATGCAGACCTTTCGAACATCTACATGTTTTTAAGTCTAATAAATCCATTTAATATAGCCTGAACCATCACAATAAATGCATTATTTATTTTAGACAGGTCTAAATAAACATGATATGAAGAAAATGAAGGATATTTCAGATGAACAGAATAGCATACTATGAGTTGTCCATATGTTAGGCCCTGATCTGTCTTTGCCATATACAGTTGAAGTCAGAAGTTTACATACACTTAGGTTGAAGTCATTAAAACAAATTTTTCAATCACTCCACAGATTTCATGTTAACAAACTATAGTTTTGGCAAGTCGGTTAGGACTTTGTGCATGACACAAGTAATTATTCCAACATTTGTTAACAGACATATCATTTCACTTATAATTCACTATATCACAATTCCAGTGGGTCAGAAGTTTACATGCACTAAGTTGACAGCATGGAAAATTACAGAAAATGATGTCATGGCTTTAGAAGCTTCTGATAGGCTAATTGACATCATTTGAGTCAATTGGAGGTGTACCTGTGGATGTATTTCAAGGCCTACCTTCAAACTCAGTGCCTCTTTGCTCGACATCATGGGAAAATCCAAAGAAATCAGCCAAGACCTCAGAAACAAAATTCTAGACCTCCACAAGTCTGGTTCATCCTTAGGAGCAATTTCCAAACGCCTGAAGGTACCACGTTCATCTGTTCAAACAATAGTACGCAAGTATAAACAGCATGGGACCACGCAGCCGTCATACCGCTCAGGAAGGAGACACGTTCTGTCTCCTAGAGATGAACGTACTTTGGTGCGAAAAGTGCAAATCAATCCCAGAACAACAGCAAAGGACCTTGTGAAGATGCTGGAGGAAACAGGTACAAAAGTATCTATAGCCACAGTAAAACGAGTCCTATATTGACATAACCTGAAAGACAGCTCAGCAAGGAAGAAGCCACTGCTCCAAAACCGCCACAAAAAAGCCAGACTACGTTTTGCAACTGCACATGGGGACAAATATCCTACTTTTTGGAGAAATGTCCTTTGGTCTGATGAAGCAAAAATATAACTGTTTGGCCATAATGACCATTGTTATGTTTGGAGGAAAAAGGGGGTGGCTTGCAAGCCAAAGAACACCTTCCCAACCGTGAAACACGGGGGTGACAGCATCATGTTGTGGGGGTACTTTGCTGCAGGAGGGACTGGTGCACTTCACAAAATAGATGGCATCACGAGGAAGGAAAATGATGTGGATATATTGAAGCAGCATCTCAAGACATCAGTCTTGGTCGCAAATGGGTCTTCTAAATGGACAATGACGCCAAGCATACTTCCAAAGTTGTGGCAAAATGGCTTAAGGACAACAAAGTCAAGGTATTGGAGTGGCCATCACAAAGCCCTGACCTCAATCCTATAGAACATTTGTTGGCAGAACTGAAAAAGCGTGTGCGAGCAAGGAGGCCTACAAACCTGACTCAGTTACACCAGTTCTGTCAGGAGGAATGGGCCAAAATTCACCCAACTTATTGTGGGAAGCTTGTGGAAGGCTACCTGAAACGTTTGACCCAAGTTAAACAATTTAAAGGCAATGATACCAAATACTAATTGAGTGTATGTAAACTTCTGACCCACTGGGAATGTGATGAAAGAAATAACATTTCACATTCTTAAAATAAAGTGGTGATCCTAACTGACCTAAGACAGGGAATTTTTACTAGGATTAAATGTCAGGAATTGTGAAAAACTGAGTTTAAATGTATTTGGCTAAGGTAAACTTCCGACTTCAACTGTAGCTGTGGGCGTCCTTATCGAATTCCCAGGCTCATTTTGAAGATGTTGGAAGAACTGTCCACATTTACTTTCATCAGCCAACAAAATGAGTATGCCTAAAGAAGAGCAAAAGCACTAGCCTATGTCAACCTACTCTCCCCCCATTGTACTCAACGTTGACCTATTCTATTGGTCAACTTGTCCTTCTGTGCGAAAAATCAATATTCCAAACCTAGTCTGAGACAGTTGTGGGATGTGATAGACCCAAAAATAATACAACCACTAGCATCAAAAAAACATTTTAAAATCAATGAGACTGATGCATCAGATCAGAATGTTTACCTTAAAACGTTGATAAACTATTTCTTCACATTGTAAGCACAGCAATGCGCACACGGCAGTAGGCTATAAGCCTAAACATTCCAAAATGCAATCAGTTAGTGGGAAACGGCATTCTCAAACGGCATTATGCATGTAATGCTTTATTATAAACTGGGTAGTTCGAGCCCTGAATGCTGATTGGCTGACAGCCATGGTATATCAGACCGTATACCACGGTTTATGACAAAACATGTATTTTTACTGCTCTAATTATGTTGGTAAAAAGTTTATAATAGCAATAAGGCACCTCGGGTGTTTATGGTATATGGCCAATATACCACGGCTAATGTAAGGATTTATGTCCTCTCTATGTTTGTTTTGGAATTGGTCCCCAAACAGAGGCAGCTGCGCTTTATTTTTTTATTTTTTTTCCCACCTGTGTTTGTGTGTTTTTTTTGTGTGTGTGTGTGTGTTCCTTTTTGTTTTCACGCCTGTTCATGGTCGCTGTCTCTCCTTTTGTTGTTTTTGGAGTTTTGCCATTTAATAATAAGGAATGTTTTTGCACTACAGCTCTGCGCCTCGGGACCTGTCTCATAGCGATCGTGACAGCTAAGGGCTGTATCGTGCCTAATAACATCCCTTAGCCATGGTATATTGGCCATATACCACACCCCCTCGTGCCTTATTGATTAATTATAAAGTTGCATTTTTATGGTGAAAATTATCTTCCCCAAACTTGAAACTCATGTGCCACCTATGTATGCCAGGTAGGCTCTACACCGGTTGAAATGGACCATTATCATGCACCTGTATCGAAACATAAAAATGTAATCTATGCACTTAAATGGCAAATGGAGGACGTTTTTCCTATCGTTAATTTTCATGCCAGCCAGGTAGGCTAGACTCCTGTTCAGGTGGCGATTTTAACATATCAAACTTGGTGAAAAAATAAAAGTGTTTTGATGCATGCCAGCAAAGCCACTAAGCAAAACAACACAATACTAAATAATACATGAATTGCACTATAACGGTGACAAACGGTGCTTACAAACTGTTAGAGCCTACATAAAGCTGTCCCAACAGCAGAGTCCCAACAGCAGTCCCACCACTTTACCACAGCTACAGTACACCTGGCTATCAGTGAAGCCATGTCTGTCAACGAAACTGTTCATTCAGTCTCATTTACCGCCTTTTAAAAAAAACATAGCTGATATGGCTGACTTGCTGAAACAAATGTGGTTTCTACTGACAATTGAGATGTGCAAACTATGGCATAAGGGGACAAGTGGATAAGAGACAATCCAGAATTTCGATTAAGACAATAATGAGCGAGCTAGGATGGACTAGTCAATATAACTATTTGTTCAGCTATTTTGAAATGTACAGCGATAGAAATCAGAACATGGGCCGTATTCTCCCTGTACACCAAGTCCGAACCGTAGGATAAATAAAGGGGGCATACAAGGAGACAATGAAAGTTCTTACAATATTTGATGATTACATTTCTCTTAAACAGGCTATAGGCTACAAGTGCACCACCAAGTCAGAACTATTATCAGGGTGAGGCACATGGGCTACTAATAGCTTACTAAGCAACGTACACTTAGTATTACTTTCTTAGCTACTGTATACATATCTCCCTGGCATATTACATAATTTATGCAGCAGCACACAATACATTTTTGGACTCACCTTGTTCTGCTGTGCACACTTGAACAGGAAGGTGGCGCGGCGGTCCTTCGTGGGCAACTTTTGTCATCCAACTTTGTCATCAATTTATGGTACTTTCAAGACTTTTCAACTGGGAAATCCGAATCATGATGACGTCAGTGATCTTCAAGTCGTAGCTCTAGAAAGAGGCCCGAGTTCCCGACTTACAATTTCAAGTTAGATGACCGTTCAAAACGTATTTTCCTAGTCGGAGCTTTTTCAATGAGTTCCCAGCTGTCTTGAACTCACTGAAGTCAGATTTATTTCCCAGTTCCGGGTTTCCAGTTGTTTTGAACGCGGCAGCGGTCATGCTGGATTGACAGCATGGCCAATGTTGAACGTTTATCCTTTTAAGCTTGGAAAAGAGACCCTTAAACCCAGACTTGGGACCCCACACCAACTCCACTGTCACATTGCGTTGTGAAGGGACGACAGACGGAGCGTTCGTGGCGTGACATCCTCTTTATTACACCAACAAGTTACTAATAATAAACAAGGAGAACAATGTGCAAAGTGACTTTCCGGTAACAATACAGGTGCTATACAAAATAATGATCCACACACAGGTGGATGTGTGGAGTGCCTAAATACTATCCTCAAACAGAAACAACTCTAGACAGCTGTCTCTGATTGGGGACCATTTCCTTCCCCTAATTATGTTGTGAGGGCTTGACTGTGGTCCTCTCACTCCCCCTAGTGGGAGTCAGAGGCCTGTCCTCAGTCAAACTAAGGCGCGGGCTCCCGACCACGATACCTCCCCCCAATCAAAAAACACAATGTCCAAAATACAAAAAAAATAGCAGGGGGAACTTGCGGAGTACTGGGGAGGTTGTTGTTGGTGGAGGCTCCGGCTTCGGCCTCGGGCGTGACGTAGTCATTGAAGGCAGCTTCCTCCTTGCCTCCCCATTGCACGGCCGATCCTGTCCGGACCCCAGCGCGATGGATACCCCCTCCGTACTCCCGCGATGCACCAAGTCCTGTCTGGACCCTGGTGTGGGAGCACCCGACCCTGGAGAGGGGCTGTTGTCCGGTGGAGCGGACTGCTCCGGCACTGGAGCGGAGCAGATGGCCGGACCCGGACTAGGCACCGGTGGAGCGGACTGCTCTGGCACTGGAGTGGAGCAGACGACCGGACCCGGACTGGGCACCGGTGGAGCGGACTGCTCTGGCACTGGAGTGGAGCAGACGACTGGACCCGGACTGGGCACCGGTGGAGTGGACTGCTCTGGCACTGGAGTGGAGCAGACGACCGGACCCGGACTGGGCACCGGTGGAGCGGACTGCTCTGGCACTGGAGTGGAGCAGACCACCGGACCCGGACTAGGCACCGGTGGAGCGGACTGCTCTGACACTGGATTGGAGCAGATGACCGGTCCCGTGTGCCAACCCTTCCTCTGAGCAGGGCTGGCTGCCGGCCCCAGACTGGGCACCGGCATGCTAAGGAACTCCTGCTCCATAGTGGGACTGCACCTCGTACCCACCGACGCAGAGAAGGGTTCCAACCACAGAGCTGTGCTGGCTTCTGGAGGTTCCATGCTGTGGACCGTTGTTGGAGGCTCTGGGCTGTGGATCTTCTCTGGAGGTTCCGGGCTGCGGACCTTTGCTGGAGGTTCCGGGCTGCGGACCTTCGCTGGAGGTTCCGGGCTGTGGGCCTTCGCTGGAGGCTCCGGGCTGCAGACTTTTGCTGGAGGTTCCGGGCTACGGACCTTCGCTGGAGGTTCCGGGCTGCGGACCTTCGCTGTGGGCTCCGGGCTGCGGACCTTCGCTGGAGTCTCTGGGCTACGGACTTTCGCTGGTGGCTCCGGGTTTGATTATTATTCATAAATACTTTCCTAACCCTAAATAATACACAAAATCAGAATATCTTTAAATCTACAAATTGGGGCTGAATAGGAAACGAATATGCATGGCTTTCTTTCTTTTCATATTTACACGGCTTTCTTTAATTTCATATTTACATGGCTTTCTTTCATTTCATATTTACATGGGTTTCTTGCATTTCATATTTACATGGCTTTCTTTCATTTCATATATACATGGCTTTCTTTCACTTCATATTTACATGGCTTTCTTTCATTTAATATTTACATGGCTTTCTTTCCTTTCATATTTAGTATAATTATTGTACTGTACTGTACCAGTGTCACATGGCAAATTTAAAAGGATGGCTTTAGATAAATGTACTGAAAATCATTAATTAAAAACTCAGCGAGAAAATCTGTTGGCCAGCAAGTTTTCAGCAGTTGAATTACATTTATTCAGCGCGCGCATGGGAACCGCCCCTGTAAAGCCTGTTATGCACCTGCATAAGGTAAGTCTGAATGCCAACTACTGAGAAGTGTGAAGTAAAGGCATGTGTAGGAATTGCATACATTTCCTAAGTCTGAATCGGGTCCTAACTACACTTGCTACCTGAACATGAATTAAGCTTGCAGCACTGCATACTGAAATTCATGTGAATTACTAGATAATTAATTCAGATTACAAGTAATAACCATTAAGAAATAAGTCCATTGAATTTCACTCACTTATAGAAATCAATAAACTTTATTCATTAACACAGTATAAACAACCAACAACAGCAAAAAACATAACTTCACATGGAGTAAATGGATGGTAGTACCGGTAAATCCCAAAGGTTGTAGGCCTACAGGAAAACACCTGTTTGAGACAGAATCACAGACATAGAGGTGGTTTGACTTGTATGGGTACAGATACACAAACCGGCTATCTCTTTGCATGGTCTCAAGCCATTCAGTCAGTTAGCAGATATACAGAAAAGAAGGGCAAATACAGTCATGCTGAGCAACATTTAGCTACTGTATGAAACATTTGTGTCATTACATAAAAACCATGTTAATCAGCTCTTTAGAAAGGTTTTTCTTTTATATAAATGATCTGAAGTGTACAAAAAAGTATATTACACATTTCTCGATGCATGATTCTGAGTCAGACCCATTAGCCTGCCTAAACATCCCCTTGAAAGTACTACAAACTACCTGCACTTTATACTTTTTCAATGAATTACAAGCTACATATGTATGGTCCGGTACTGTACTGTACTGTACTGTACTGTACTGTACTGTACTGTACTGTACTGTACCAGTATCACATGGCATCAGAAGACTATGGGAAAGGAAAAATCATCAGCAGCATTTATCTTTTAGTAGGGATGCAGTCAGTGGACCTACTAAAATGTCCCAGGCTTTCCACGTTACCCTTAAACCTTGCTGAACAGCACTACACTGTTGAAACACACTTCTCCTTCATAAAGAATGACACAGTTTTTCCTGGTCAGGTCACATGGTCAGAAAACCCCCTGGCCCTAGCTATAATATATGACTAGGACAAGGAGATTTTTTTGACCACATAACCTGACCAGGAAAAAACTCCTGGCCCTAAGAATTACCATAGGATTATACATGGGATGGTAATGAACTGTCTATTAATGCAGTGTGTAGCTACACATCATACAGCAGCTGCATAACAACAGACATCTATGTTTATAATAGTTAATAGATAAGTTAAGGCTCTTTAAGGACCTGAGGATTTCGAACATATGATGAGGCACACACAAGGCAAAGAATAGAATAGCTTTAGAGTAGACACATGGCTAACGGAGAGGATGAGGAGGAGGATGAGCGGATGAGATAGACAGCCAACGCAATGAAATGTCAGAGCAACCTGTGGAAGATGTTTCATCAGGCGTCAATGCAATGTTTTACGGAGTAATAAAACAATGGTTATGAAGCAATATGCTGATCATATCAGATGGTCGTAACAATTCATTTCATTCATTTCTAAGAAGACTGAACTATGGTATTTGTTTAATTTCTAAGAAGACTGAACTATGGTCTTTGACATGAAACCACAGTTGACAAAACTGTGGTTCTTTCCAACAAACTGAAAACTTTTCAAATTCTAAAACGGTCAGATCTGTATGTAGGTATGCACCATGCACTGAACTCACCTCAAAGTTTAATAGTTCAAAAGAAATCTATAAAAGCTAGACATGTCATACAAAAGATGCATATAAGACATTTTTCTTTTTTATGAAAGCTGCTTTGGTAACAACAGAGTCAAGACATCGGTCAATTTCCTGTTCTCGCCGGCGGACGGGGTGCTGAAGCGGGGCCCTTTCTCTCCCTCTCATCTCAGTGACTTGTTTTCCAACGTCGCTCGTCCTCCTGCCTCTAAAATCTAAATTAATGGATCTAGTTACACCAGACTGGGTGGTTGGTGTTTCTGTTCCGTTGTCAAGTTGCCTCCACATCAGATGCAATGTTCGCTGGTAGCGGTTTGTCATAACGATGTCCGCGCTGTGAAAGACAGTGCTATTGTACTGAGGGCTGATAAAGTAGAGACCTTGGTCGCTGAGCCAATTGCATTGGGACCTGAAAAACATGAAAATGAATGGGCTTTGATAGTCTGTCTGTTTATACAGAATATGACAAGCAGCCGGGATGGCAAATCATTGTTGATGGCTTTTTGTGCTTCTACATGCTTTGATGATCAAACCTTGGGCATGTCTACATGCATTTCTGAATACAAAAAGTAATTGATGCCGGGATTAAAATCCTGGAATTATTTGTTTTATATGCGTCCCAGATAATCCTTACTCTATCTGTTCCTTTTGAAGACATGAGCAGGGCCAGAAAAACTCCTGTCCCTAGTCAAGACAATAAAGCAGTATTGGCAATAACTATAGCAACGCCATTGAGATACTGACCTGGTATTCTTGGGATGGTGATCTGTCTGCTACTGCTCCCCTCTCCTCCCTCCCCAAATGGTTTGATCTGGATGAAGTACTCCTCATCCATAGGCAGGGAGAGCTCCACCGACGTTGTGTTGGTTTCCATGACACTAGGACGGCTGTGTCGGTTACGCTTGTAGAGCACCTAGGGATGGACCACACAGGTAGAAGGTCACCCGGGAGAAACCATGACAACGGCCATGATTTCTAACTAAATCCATGTAATCAGGGCTTCCTTACTTTGTAGCCAGTGACCTCTGACTCGTTTTCCAGGGCTTTGACCTGCTCCCAGTTCAGGATTATCTTGGAATTCAATGTGTTCCACATCACTTTCACCGGGGGCTGGCTGGGCGCTGAGGGACACAAAAACATAGGGATGAAGATGATCTCCAATAAATCAATGGAAACAACCTGTCGAACCAAAAGCAGGGTAGATGCTTACGTGGTTTCTTGGTGGTGACATTGACAGTGGCACTAGGAGGCCCAGCCCCAGCCGTGTTGTAAGCTCTCACTGTGACGTAGTACGTGTTGCTTCCTCTCACCCCTCGGATAATGGCTGATGTCTGGTTGCCTACCGTCCTCTGCACACTGGCCGCCTCCTCCTTCTCTCTCTTCTCCCAGTACCTCAACTGAGACCAGATAGAAAGAGGATAACCAGGGACATTAATGCAGACACTAAATTGTGAGAACATTGTAAAAATCTGTTTTTGGTATACACTGTCCACGAACTGTAAACTGGAACTAAAGTGAATTGGTATAAAAACAGCATTTCATTGTATGCGTGTGTCACCTCATATATTCTCGTCTTTCAATGGGTATGGTGCCTTGGTTCTGGTTACTTAGCTTTGGAAGTGAGGGAGTGTTTAAATGGCGTGGTCAAAGAAAAATCACAATGTGCAAAATGTGCCAGCTGTCAAGTTGACTGATAACAGATTTTCTTTGTCACCTGAGTGTCCAGGCTGAAATAGCTGTCACGGTTGACAGCACAAATATAATTTGTCTTACCTCGCAGGAACCGTTTGCTCAGGCCCTGATTCCCTGTTTACTTTAAATGGTCAACAATTCATAATTCCAGTACTTTATTCATCCCATGGATTAAAATTAGGCATTTTCTTTCCTGATACTGAATATCAATAGTGAGCTGACTAAGAATTGCAATCAACTAACTAAGCTCAAAGCCACAGCCTTTTAGCCTACAGTACTGTGTGGATTATAGGCTAAACATTATGTCCCCTGGTACATTGCATCACTAGACTGTTAGACTAATCAGTGTAGTTAGTAACAGCACTTAGCACAGCAACAGGAGAAACACAACTCAACAGACAGGGGACCTGGCTGGACCATTACACATAACGAGTTATTACATCTTAGATGCCCAATGTGCATGAGCTACATTCACTCATCAATAATAGAACCAAACAAGATTGTACAGCATTAGTTGCTACACACATGCACATGCTCGCGACTGCACACAGACACACACACACGCAGTTACTCATGCAAGTAAACACTTTGACACACAAATAGGTAGTGGAAAACAGGAAAAAACCTGACTAACCTCATAGCCTAGGACTCTTCTCTTGCTGGTGTTCCAAGGCAGAGCTTTCCATGAAACCTCAATCTCAGATGCAGACAGACTCTTGGCTCGGATCCTGGTGGGCGCTCTGCCAGGCTCTGGGTGAATGTAAAAATACTTTAAATGAATTTAAAAGTAATGGCAGGCTTTGATGACCCTTAAAGTGGGTCCATCTCTTTCATCAGAAGTACAGAGAGAGAACCAGAACCAGCAGCAGTGAGAACCAACCATCTGCATATAGGAGAGCATGGGCAGCAAGATCACTGTAATGACCGGGAATAAATTATCCATTGGCTTTTAAACGCCATGTGTGAACTGAGGCTTAAGAAGCACTGCTGCTCCTCTGACATGACATCATTCTTTACCAACCTTCCTCTGCAGAGTAGATGGTGATGACGGGTCCGAAAGGGCCTTCTCCTTCGTTGTTGTAAACTCCAACCTTCACTTGGAAGGGGGAGAAGGGCTGGATGCTCTCGTTCTTGAAGACATATTTGGAGGCTTCTGGTGAGGGCACTGCAGCCTGCATCCAGCCTGTGGCGCCGTACGGTCTGAAAGCCACCACATAGCCAAACCCTCCCCCGTTCTGTAGCTCCTCAGGAACAGGCTACAAGAAAACACACACACGCACACACACACACACACACACACACACACACACACACACACACACACACACACACACACACACACACACACACACACACACACACATTGAAACTGGTGCACAAGTAGTGAACACCTCCATCCATCAATAATAAAGTGCCCTCAGCATGATACCTCCATCTAGCTATTGTTAAGTCTGAAAGCACATCGTATTTCATATATTTATGGGGACTGACTTTTATTGTGCAAGTCATCACTCCCCAAAGATGTATGGTTATATAAAGGGCATTCTATTTTATCATATTTGGGAACAGTGGAGGCTCCTCAGAGGAGGAAGGGGAGGACCATCCTCCTCAGTGAAGTTATCCTTTTTAAATAAAACTATACTAAATATATTCATGTGTAATTGATTAAAACACTGTTTTGCAATGAAGGTCTACAGTAGCCTCAACAGAACTCTGTAGGGTACAACCCTAGTGTAGCCAGAGGACAGCTAGTTTCTGTCCTCCTCTTGGTACATTGACTTCAATACAAAACCTACAAGGCTCTTGGTTCTCACCCCCTTCCATAGACTTACACAGTAATTATGACATCTTTCCGGAGGACGTCCTCCAACCTATCAGAGCTCTTGCAGCATGAACTGACATGTTGTCCACCCAATCAAAGGATCAGAGAATTAATCTAGTACTGAAAGCATACGCTACAGCTAGCTAGCACTGCATAACATGTGGTGAGTAGTTGATTCAATGAGAGAGAAAGACAGAAAGTTGAACAGTTTTGAACAAATTCATTTCTTCAAAAATGAAGGAGAAGCAAGCGAGCGCGAGATACAGTAGCGATATTTTGTGGAATTTTCTTTTTCACTTACTTTGACGTACTTAGCTAGAGAATGCAGATAGCTAGTTTAGCCTATTCAAACACCGGGATTAAACAGAGAGGGATGCTATGTTAGCTAGCTGGCTATGGCTATCCAACACTGGAACTCTTCCAAGTCAAGGTAATCTTTTGGAAGTATTACTGCCACCGGGGCCCGCCGGTGTAACTGCTAAACTACTTGCTGCTGACTGTACACTGTACTGCATGATTGTAGCGGGTTTAAACACGTTAGTTCTACTAGCTACAGTGCATTCAGATGCAGGCAGGCATGTTCCTTTGATGAATGTATTTGCAATTTTGACGGTATCATTTAGTTTTGATTAATGTGTTTTGAGAAGGCAACTACATTTTTGAAAAAGCATTTACTGTTTTGCAAAATACCATAGAGTTCTGTGTCTTGTGAACTTTGTGTTTTGAAAAATCGCCAAAATTGTTTAACAAAATGCTTGTACGTGATTAAGAAAAACTGTGAGACTGAGAAAGATAAGAAAACACAATCTTTGAAAAAGTTGCTTGTGACTTTGTGAAGAACCATTCTGTTAAATTATCTTACTAAAACCTCAAAGGCATTTTTCTCTCCCCCAGGGTGACAGCAGCAGTTATTGCCTCTCTGTTCTTTAAAGTTAAATGCCATACAATAAGCCTGGCTGCTGTTATTAATGAAAAAACGGCCAGACTCCTTAGAGAATAATGACGTCTGGCTTCCCCTCCATGAGTAAGGGAGTATTGGAGTGAGCGGCTTGCTTACCTCCCAAGTGATCACTAATTCTGAGCGACTGCCTCCACCTCCGCTTACATTAGCTGGTGTGACCTTCGGAGCTGGGGAAACAGAGGGTAATCGTAATCCTGCTCAACTCAGTCGACCCCAGCCATCAAAGATAACACGATAACAACACATTCGGATTAGATTCTTTGACATTGAAATAGCTTTTTCCCTCCATAACAGACTAACTAATGGCAAGAAGATGCACAAAAGAAAAACATAAAAAAATGCAGAATTGAAGGGATTCAGTGAATACAGTACATACATGTTTCCTTTGTCCTTGCTTGTTTGGATGGTTTGCTGGGCTCCCCGGTCCCAATGACGTTGCTTGCCAGGACTCTGAACTCATATTCCACCCAGGGGCTCAGCTCTATTACTGTGGCCGTCAGACTGCGGCCCCCCACCACCTCAGGAACTGACAAAAAAAAAAACAACAGCCCCCTCCCCTCAGAATGAAGCAGGTAGCAGGAGAGTGTCCTCTAGGCTGACAGGCCCACTGAGCTCACTCCACAGGTGCAGGGGGCTAATTACTCAGAAGGACACATGGTGTACTCACACACAGACAAGACAAAACACACACCTTAAGGGTGGACCTCCCTGTTTAGTCATGTGTAGAGCTGTGCACTAGTAATGCTGCCTTGTACAGCGACACACATTTAAAGATGCAGTGTCAGTATATACAGTTGAAGTCGGAAGTTTACATACACTGAGGTTGAAATCATTAAAACTCATTTTTCAACCACTCCACAGATTTCATGTTAACAAACTATAGTTTTGGCAAGTCGATAAGGACATCTACTTTGTGCATGACACAAATAATTCTTCCAACAATTGTTTACAGACAGATTATTTCACTTTTAATTCACTATATCACAATTCCAGTGGCTCAGAAGTTTACATACACTAAATTGACTGTGCCTTTAAACAGCTTGGAAAATTACAGAAAATGATGTCATGGATTTATAAGCTTCTGATAGGCTAATTTACATAATTTGAGTCAATTGGAGGTGTACCTGTGGATGTATTTCAAGGCCTACCTTCAAACTCAGTGCCTCTTTGCTCGACATCATGGGAAAATCAAAAGAAATCAGCCAAGACCTCAGAAAAGAAATTGTAGACCTCCACAAGTCTGGTTCATCCTTGGGAGTGTGAGGGTTTGACTGAGGTTAGGCCTCTGACTCCCACCAGGGGGAGTGATAGGACCACAATCAAACCCTCACATCCTAACTTGGGGAGATTAATGATCCTCAATCAGAGACAGCTGTATAGGGTTATCTCTGATTGGGGATGGTATTTAGGCACCCCACACATCCACCTGTGTGTGGATCATTGTTTGTGCCTGACTGCATTTGTGTTGCAGCACGTAAGTCACTTTGCTTTACTCTCCTTTGTTGTTTTTTGCATTTATTAGTACTTATTAGTGTTAATAGTAAAATAAAAGGAATGTCTCTCCACGAACGCTACATCTGTCGTCCCTTAACGCCGCAATGTGACAGGGAGCAATTTCCAAACACCTGAAGGTACCACGTTCATCTGTACAAACAATAGTATGCAAGTATAAACACCATGGGACCACGCAGCGGTCATACCGCTAAGGAAGGACACTCCTAAAGATTAACGTACTTTGTGGTGAAAAGTGCAAATCAATCCCAGAACAACAGCAAAGGACCTTGTGAAGATGCTGAAGGAAACAGGTACAAAAGTATCTATATACACAGTAAAACAAGTCCTATATCGACATAACCTGAAAGGCCAATCAGCATGGAAGAAGCCACTGCTCCAAAACCGCCATAAAAAAGCCAGACTATGTTTTGCAACTGCACATGGGGACAAAGATTGTACTTTTTGGAAAAATGTCATCTGGTCTGATGACCATAATGACCATTGTTATGTTTGTAGGAAAAAGGGGGAGGCTTCCAAGCCGACGAACACCATCCCAACTGTGAAGCACGTGGGTATGTGGATATATTGAAGCAGCATCTCAAGACAGTCAGGAAGTTAAAGCTTGGTCGCAAATGGGTCTTCCAAATGGACAATGACCCCAAGCATACTTCCAGAGTTGTGGCAAAATCGCTTAAGGACAACAAAGTCAAGGTATTGGAGTGGCCATCACAAAGCCCTGACCTCAATCCTATAGAAAATGTGTGGGCAGAACTGAAAAAGCATGTGCGAGCAAGGAGGCCTACAAACCTGACTCAGTTACACCAGTTCTGTCAGGAGGAATGGGCCAAAATTCACCCAACTTATTGTGGGGAGCTTGTGGAAGGCTACCCAAAATGTTTGACCCAAGTTAAACAATTCAAAGGCAATGCTACCAAATACTAATTGAGTGTATGTAAACTCCTGACCCATTGGGAATGTGATGAAAGAAATAAAAGCTGAAATAAATCATTCTCTCTACTATTATTCTGACATTTCACATTCTTAAAATAAAGTGTTGATCCTAACTGACCTAAAACAGGGAATTTTTACTAGGATTAAATGTCAGGAATTGTGAAAAACTGTATATGTAATATATATCTAACTGCCCAAACTAACAGGCTCCTCCACAAAATAATTGGAACAATACCAAGCATGCATAACTACAGCCTGCTCTAGAACTGCCATCCAAATGTCCGTATGGGGCACTTTTATATGTTATCAAACAGCACCATTCACTCATAGGCCTATACTCTCACACGGAGAGGAGACAACGGAGATCTGTCCCCCTATATAACGCTTTGTTGAGGCAATAGCTGATTGAAGAGCCTACCTGTGGTGACAGCCTGCCAGCCCAGGGAGAATGGTGTCCTGGCCTGGATGGTGTATGTGGTAACTGGACTGTGGTTATCAGGCCCGGGTCTCCAGGAGAGAGAGGCTGTGGTGTCACTGATTTCATCTACATGGATGCTGGTGGGTGGGCCTGGGGGACCTGCAGATACGGGACACAGCCAGACAGGAAGAGAGATGGAGGGAGGGAGACAGAGAGAGGGAGAGACAGCGAGGAGAGGGAGATGGTGAGAGAGATTGAGAGGGGTAGAGAAAGTGTGTGTGTGTGTGTGTGTTTGAGAGAGAAAGAAAGAAAGAGAGAGAGAGAGAGAGAGAGAGAGAGAGAGAGAGAGAGAGAGAGAGAGAGAGAGAGAGAGAGAGAGTAAAAAGGCAGAGTAGAGCAGTGGTGTCCTTATCACTGTCTGCCTTCAGCACTAGAGAGTACAGCTGGTGAAATCAGTTTGGTGTGAAACCTCAGGGAGCTTTTCTGTCTAATTAGATTAGACGTTATTTTCTCATCTAAAAGAGAGAGAGAGATACGTCTCTATCTGACCATCTTTTCAACTGATCTCACAGAGTACTATGCCTTCACATCTTAATTAGAGGCATGTCCAGGATGATGGGGGAATTAACACAGACCACTAACTAGCGTCCATCTCAAAGACACAGCTAACTTAAATAATGCTTTGTTGTTTCCATGGATAACTAAACCAATCAAGTGACCAAAAACTATTTGGGTGGGATCAAATTGCATTTTATTATTATTTTTCATTGACCTTTCAAGGACATGAGAATGACTTTCCAACATAGGATCAGTTCTGTGGGGTTTACAAGGTTTTCAAGATCAACAAATTCCTACTGCAAAGGTAACCCATATTGAATGTGTGAAAGTGTTAACATTGCTTGATACTTTATCATACTAAATAATAATGCATTACATTATTATTAAATAGCAATCATTGGTAGTCAAAATAAAGGTATCTTTCAGAAAATATTGCTTGTCCTGTATAGATGGAGATTGCTACCTCGGACCACCAGGTCTGCTGCGATGGAGATGCTGTCCACCTTGGTCTGTACTGCACAGGTGTATTTCCCTGCATGTCTCAGCTGGATATTCCGAATCATGATGTCCCCAGCCGAATGCTGCTAACATATACAACACACACATATGAACATGCACACACACGCACACACACACACACACGCACGGACGGACACATACACACGCACAATGATTAATAAACTGTAGTAACATTTTACTAATGTCTAATTATAATAAATCAAATATGCTGATTTGACAACAATATGTCAGCAGAAATAATATATTTAAAGAAACCTATTCAGGGTATTTGTATGCTTATAATTGTATTATAATTCTAGGCTTTTAACTAAGATCTGTTTCCATGTTTTAAAAGGGTTATCGGCATACCTGTACCTGTGAGACAGGCAGAGCACTTATATTTAATTACAATTATTACACAAATGTATTCATAAACATGTGCTGATTTTAGCTGTGGAAGAGTGGCCTCATTATTTCAATGATCAAGCAAAGCTTAAAGGTAAAGTTCTCAAGTTATTTTTATTCCTTAGATAATTGCAGTTCCCACTTTCACACTATCATTTAATCAGCCCAGTCCTGAGTGGAATCAGGACCAGTCTTAAATTGGATCTGGCAAAAGCTAAATTGGATATGGCGAAAGCTAAATTGGATCTGGCGAAAGCTAAATTGGATATGGCGAAAGCTAAATTGGATGTGGCGAAAGCTAAATTGGATATGGCGAAAGCTAAATTGGATGTGGCGAAAGCTAAATTGGATATGGCGAAAGCTAAATTGGATATGGCGAAAGCTAAATTGGATATGGCGAAAGCTAAATTAGATATGGCGAAAGCTAAATTGGATCTGGCGAAAGCTAAATTGGATGTGGCGAAAGCTAAATTGGATATGGCGAAAGCTAAATTGGATATGGCGAAAACAGCATACAAATGTATGTAACTCCAGCTGGTGTCATTTATCATGTAAAAGGAAAACTTTATTACCATTATAATAAAGCAAAACATGACAACCTGACCAGAGACTGTACATACTAATCACATCTTCACTCTTCTTCAGACATTGGAGTGAAAAAGGGGCTTTTAAGTGTTTTGTAGTTACCGTAAAGTGTAAATGAAAGAGGACACCTATGTAAAACAGGACATGTGATCTGAGCTTTGAGCTTGGTAGGTTTTAGGGAGGGATGAGGAATATGTAAATGTTATTTTAAAATAGACTATGTGCAGCACATTTTCACCACACATAAATACACATGATCCAAACATTCTCTGCACTGCGTATACCCTAGTTAATATGACCTCACTTCTGCTAAAGGAAGGGAACCATAGTATCGATGTTCCAATGTATCACCAGCTTCACCCCTTGACCTTTCTCAATGTGATTTCTGAAGGGGTTGAAAAATCAATGTCTCTTTAATGACATATTTTCATGAGAGAGCAGTGGTATAAATAAAATATAAGCAATCTCCAACACAGTGTAGTAAAGATGTGTGTTTCTTCCTATTCATTATGCATTGCAGTGCTCCTGGTGTAAAAGCGTGGTAATACGGTGTAAAAGCGTGGTAATACGGCACCATTTCTCAGACATGACACTTTGATTATAAATGGGAGGCTTGATGGCCCCAGGAGGGAATCGGAGGGAATATTTGGAGGCTTATGCACTTACACCGCCCACTTTTTCAAAGTATCCGCCGTGGTTGCCAAAGTGGATCAGCTGCTCGTTGAAGAACCAGGTGAACTTGAGCTCCAGAGACGGGTCATGAGTCACCTGACACGGCAGCACGATGCTCTCTCCTACAGTCACGTCCAGGGTGGACGGTGGCGTGGTTATAATGGTCGGCTCTGGAAAACAGCACACAAGCACTACTGTTAGTGTGAATGAAACTGCTACAACTCATACTAAAAGCAAGCATTACATTATGCAGTGTTAAGTGAAATCCCCAAGCTTTGAATACTGTAAAAGATCATTCCAATTGTTTTGCAAAATACTAATATCTTCTATGTTTTTCAAATGACGAATTCAACAAATAAATGGACACACGTGGAAGTAAAAACACACTAACCCAGAACAAAAACTAACGTGATTACCAGAGTTATTGAGATTCAGCCAGCCAGAGGGTACAGTGTGGGAACTGCAAAGGCTTGTCTCCCTGTACCTAGAGAAATGTGCACCAAGTGTCAATGTCAGCTCAACCCACATCTGCAGTCTGCAGACCCCCTGACTTCTGCAGCCACTCAAAGAAAGATAAACACGTGCGGGGCTCCCCCTTCACAAGACATTCTCTATTCAAGTCTCTGCATGCATGTTTTGAGTTGCTGTTGTTTCACTGAGGAATTAGACAGACAGTGTTCCTCATCTCCAGTGTGAGTGTGAGCAGAGACAAGAAAGATAGCTACAGGAGCAAGAGAGCGGAATGATGAGAGGAATAAGAATCCCTTGGTTCTGATGCTGTACGGTGCTCGTCTCCCTCTTGGGGGCGCTGTGAGTACTCGGTTAAAAAATCCACTCTGAGCGCCAACTAAATTAACCATGGCAAATGATCCCTGGACAGGCAGCTATAGATTCCTGTAGAAAGTGCCGGCGGTGCAGTCTTCATCGATACCTGCATTGCAGGGTTGGGGTCAATTCTGATTTGAGTTGCGACTTGGTGTTTCATTCCAATTAAATTCTTGAATTTCAATTGAATTTCAATTGAAATTAATTTAAATTCAAATAGATTATTTTTTTCATACATTTATTTATTCTATTTTGACATAAATGTGGTTGCCAATACTATGATTAATATTCTTGAAACATTACATTTTTAAAACTTATCCTCCTAAAAATTGTTACAGTGGTCTGGAAGCATTATTTACATTTTTTGGGGGTATTTTTTACCAGAGCCGGCCCTCCCATTAGGCAAAATTTGCCTATGATCGGCTACTACACATCATTTTGAGAATTGACCCCAGCCACCAGCTCATAGCGTTGCTGCAGTTCCCGGGGGGGTGCGTCAGAGTTTTGTCTTGCCTAGGCCGGCCCTGCTTTTTACCCCCAATTGGGAGTTACCGTCTTGTCCCATTGCTAAAACTCCCGTACGGACTTGGGAGAGGCGAAGGTCGAGAGCCATGCGTCCTCCAAAACACAACCCTGCCAAGCCGCACTGCTTCTTGACACACTGCTCACTTAACCCAGAAGCCAGCCGCACCAATGTGTCGGAGGAAACATGTACAACTGGCGACCGATGGGACAAGGACATCCTGGCTGGCCAAACCCTGCCCTAACCCAGACAACGCTGGGCCAATTGTGCACCGCACTCATGGGTCTACCTGTCGCAGCCGGGAGCGAAACAGCTCAGGATCGAACCCGCGTCTGTAGCGATGCCTCAAGCACTGCGATGCAGTGCATTAGACCGCTGAGCCACTAGGGAGGCCCAGGTCTGGAAACATTCTAAGATTATTTTGTAGGTTAATAATTCATAATTCACGTTATTAAATATATAAATACATTTCCCAGAATGCATTAGATCAAACACTCCAGAATGGAAGGATGGAACAGAATGGAACAACCTAACATCTCATGACAAAAACACAAACAAAATACTGATAGACATCTTCGAGTTATAATCAAACTGATATTTAAAATGGAATCTGTATTCAGTAAGAGTTGGCAGATGCTTTTGACAAAATATTTGTCTAAGGATATGATATTCATACTGTATCTTTCATGTCACAGTTTAATTTCTTTAAATTCTAATGCAATTCAAATGCAATTCAATTTCTGCTTCCTGTTGGGTGTGGCCAATTTCTGAATTTAATTCAATTCATAGGTTGAATTGAATTAAATTCAGAAATTCCAAATTGTCCCCAACCTTTGTTTTGTATGCCCCCTACTCAGAATGCAATTTATCTAGTCTCTTTCTGATATCAGAGTAGACCGCTATCAGCTGGTGGGTTTTGTTCAGTATTGGTGTGTGGGTAAAATCACTGGGGAAGCCAAGCCAGGGAAAAAAAGCCATATTACAACTTATGTGTTGTGATAATTGCATTGTTTGCTCTATAACCTTTTAGTTCATATGCCTTGCCACCATGATATATAGGCCTACGGCCGAGACAATAAGAAGTCACAGTGGCAGAATAAATTCAACACAAAACCGGAGAGCAACATCTGTCCGGTTGGAGTCCACAAAGCATACTGCATGTAACAGACAGTTACACGACCTACAGCATGGTCAGTGAAGTTAATGTTTTAGACATTTTCGAACACAGGAGAGTTACCGCAAGTCGCAATGAAAACAGGAGCTGCCTCCTCTATTCCAGCACCATTTCAACATCATCTAATCAGCCATGCTTAGTCTAATACAGTGACAACTACAAGATTCCAAAAACAATTTAGTCCAATCAACGTAAGCTAAATATCATGTGGCTGTCAGCAAGGAAAATTAGATAGATAGATAGATAGATAGATAGATAGATAGATAGATAGATAGATAGATAGATAGATAGATAGATAGATAGATAGATAGATAGATAGATAGATAGATAGATAGATAGATAGATAGATAGATAGATAGGTACTTTATTGATCCCCGAGGGGGAAATTTCTTAAGAGACATGGGGACATTTTGCAGGTCCCCACAAGGAAAAAGTCTATTTTAAGCTTAGGGGTTAGGTTAAAGGTTAGGGTTACAATTAGGGTTAGTGGTTAAGTTTAGGGTTAGAAGTTAGGGTTAGGGTTAGGGTTTGGGATTAAGGTTAGGGTTAGGGTTAGGTTAAGGGTTAGGGGTTAGGGAAAATAGGATTTTGAATGGGAATCAAACGTGTGTGTGCGTATGTAGAAAAAACATGATGACTCACGCCAACACCCTCCTCCTCTCTTTCATGTTGCCGAAACGGTTCATGACTCTGTCATACAGTACATGCTTTTAGTTTTTGTTGACTTATTTTCATGGGCAACGATTAGCCAGCTAGTTAACATTAGCCTACTACATCTAGCTACATATTAAACTTCCATCCTCTCAGGCCAGGGACACAATGTAGGAATTTATGGTTGGATCAGAATCACCGTTATAATCATTGGCCAGTACGGAGAATTAAGTAAAACCACAAGTCCTAATCTCCATCTCCATCCATGGCTAATTTAGGAAAGGACCAATTTTAGCTAGCGAGATGCAACAATTCAAGTTTTTTTCTGTCAATGACGTTTGGCTTTTGATGCAATGTGATTGCTGTGAAGCCAAATCCAAACTGGCTTCCCTAGACACATTTATTTTTTGGGTGTGCCAGGACCATTCACAGTTGAGCTCATTCAGTTTAGCTCAACGCTCATTGGTTATTATTTTACCATATTTTTATCAAGGGAGACTGCTCACTGGCTTCCCTTGCATTCAATGATATTGGCAGCAACAATGTCATACTCTTTTTGACCAGACAGCATCAGATAGATGGGCTACACATGCAGAGACAGAGGGGCGCTGTTTCGCTCGCTCGGATGCTTTCTCCGGTGAGATACATTCAGCCTCTTGCAAATTGAAAGGAAATTATGAAACAGAGAGATGAAAGACAAATTATTTTATGTTTTTTTCTCAGTACATTTCTTTTGGCATCCATGAATACATGCCACTGATTTTGTTAGACGTACAATGAGAGGGTGTCTTAAAGACTCAGCCCTATTCCAGAGAAGATAAAATGGGGAGCTATATGGTGACACAGTCAGACACAAAGTGACACATGAGGGCAACTATTTAAAGTGTCTGGGTCTGGATTTCTATTTGCAGAGAGAACACGTTTATTAAATGTCCATCAATGCCAATAGGGTTGAAAGGGAGACAAAGCTATACCTCCACATTCACCTGACAGATCGCTTGTGAGAACATGGCAATAGGAGATTTGGGTTTGACTGTCTAATTCCTGACAAAAATGCCAATGGTTATAGTTTGCTGATCTGAAGTTGTTTTTACTCCTCTCAGTAAGGTATCATTATGACATAATTGTCACAAATTTACACACATAGTGACATGTGAATGTCAAGACAGAGTGCTGACAAAATACAGGTGAAATATACAATGCTAACTGACATAGCAACCTAAATGCTAATGCAACAGAAGTCATTTAAAAAACCATGGGGGCCAGATACAGTTGAAGTCGGAAGTTTACAAACACTTAGGTTGAAGTTATTAAAACTTCAACCACTCCACAGATTTCAAGTTAACAAACTATGGATTTGTCAATCGATAAGGACATCTACTTTGTGCATGACACAAATAATTCTTCCAACAATTGTTTATAGACAGATTACTTCACTTATAATTCACTATATCACAATTCCAGTGGGTCAGAAGTTTACATACACTAAGTTGACTGTGCCTTTAAACAGCTTGGAAAATTCCAGAAAATAATGTCATGGCTTTATAAGCTTCTGATAGGCTAATTGACATAATTTGAGTCAATTGGAGGTGTACCTGTGGATGTATTTCAAGGCCTATCTTCAAACTCAGTGCCTCTTTGCTCGACATCATGGGAAAATCAAAAGAAATCAGCCAAGACCTCAGAAAAACAATTGTAGACCTCCACAAGTTTGGTTCATCCTTGGGAGAAATTTCCAAACGCTTGAACCACGTTCATCTGTACAAACAATAGTACACAAGAATAAACACCATGGGACCACCCAGCCGTCGTACCACTCAGGAAGAAGACGCTTTCTGTCTCCTAGAGATGAACGTACTTTGGTGCGAAAAGTGCAAATCAATTCCAGAACAACAGCAAAGGACCTTGTGAAGATGCTGTAGGAAACAGGTACAAAAGTATCTATATCCACAGGTAAACAAGTCCTATATCGACATAACCTGAAAGGCCGATCAGCAAGGAAGAAGCCACTGCTTCAAAACCGCCATAAAAAAGCCAGACTACGGTTTGCAACTGCACATGGGGACAAAGATCATAGTTTTTGGAGAAATGTCCTCTGGTCTGATGAAACAAAAATAGAACTGTTTGGCCATAATGACCATCGTTATGTTTGGAGGAAAAAGGGGGAGGCTTGCAAGCCGAAGAACACCATCCCAACCGTGAAGCACGGTGGTGGCAGCATCATGTTGTGGGGGTGCTTTGCTGCAGGAGTGACTGGTGCACTTCACAAAATAGATGGCATCATGAGGAAGGAAAATTATGAGGATATATTGAAGCAACATCTCAAGACATCAGTCAGGAAGTTAAATCTTGGTCGCAAATGGGTCTTCCAAATGGACAATGACCCCAAGCATACTTCCAAAGTTGTGGCAAAATGGCTTAAGGACAACAAAGTCAAGGTATTGGAGTGGCCACCACAATGCCCTGACCTCAATCCTATAGAAAATGTGTGGGCAGAACTGAAAAAGCATGTGCGAGCAAGGAGGCCTGCAAAAACCTGACTCAGTTACACCAGTTCTGTCAGGAGGAATGGGCCAAAATTCACCCAACTTATTGTGGGAAGCTTGTGGAAGGCTACCCGAAACATTTGACCCAAGTTAAATAATTTAAAGGCAATGCTACCAAATACTAATTGAGAGTATGTAAACTTCTGACCCACTGGGAATGTGATGAAAGAAATAAAAGCTTAAATAAATAATTCTCTCTACTATTATTCTGACATTTCACATTCAGGAAATAAAGTGGTGATCCTAACTGACCTAAGACAGGGAACGTTTACTAGGATTAAATGTCAGGAATTGTGAAAAACTGAGTTTAAATGTATTAGGCTAAGGTGTATGTAAACTTCCGACTTTAACTGTATATGGCCATGCATAGTCAGCTCTAAACTCTGAGGCTGACCAGAGCCAATCATTCACTGTAAAGATGGGACTGGGAAAATGTATCTTATTACTCCACCCCATCATATGTGACAGATCGTATGGATAACCCTGATTGGTTACACAACCCCAGCAGAGCTCTCCAGCATCATTTGATTGATATCTATCTTGTATAATGCCTTGTTACCTACTGTGGCTATAAGAGCGAGGAGAGCACCCCTCTCACTAAGCAAAGTCAATCATAGACAAGATAGTAAGCTTGTAACCACCCGACAGATAGATCCCACTACACTCCAGGGACTGCTGGGAGGGTGAGCAGCAGAAAAACTGGAGAGACATGAAATTGCATAGTAATATCGTTAAAGTGGGAGGTCAATGATAGGAAAGAGAGAGAGAGAGAGAGATAGAAGGAGCTGGGCTGGGCTGACTATTTAACGTGTGAATTAATGTGGGCTTCATCCTCTCCCATCTCTGTGGCTCGCGGCCGACACACCTCACTCTGCCTAACAGTGCCTCTGCTCAGCGCAAAACAGCCAGTCATACGTGAATAATGTTCTCACAGGCTATGTAGCTAGTGCTACTTAGGCAGAGATGCCCCATCGACCACTGTGGAGACATCCCCCCAAGTTTAAAGGCCTCCTCTCTGGTGTACATATTCTTAAGGCCCTCTGCTCAAGGGTGGCTATGTGCAGTTGAATAATACATTAGGAGTATTCCAGAGTCACGTGGTTGAGGAGTTTTCACTGAGATTTCACAGAGGCAGTTTTCCACCTATATTAATTTATAAATTGTTGCCACTGCTGCAAAAAAAGCTGTACTACTTTAAATGAATAGTCATTGACTCAAGTCTATGGGAACAGCTAGCATGTCATTACGCAAACGCTAATAGCAATGCACCCTGAAACTAACTTCTTATAGGGTGTCTGTGAGAAATAAATTGTTCAAACCCAATCTTCATTTCCCAGCCTATTAGATCAAGGAAACACAAAGGAAGCCCTTTACCAATGCAGAGCAAACCAAATTCTTCTAAAGCCATTGAACATGAATACTTAACATTTTCCTCAAGAGACAAGCAGGATTTCCTCAAGGACAAACCTCAATGGAGCATTGGTGGTTGGTGAGAAAACTCTGTGCAAATAACGAGACATAGTCTAGTGAGCTGCTCTCAATACTATGCATCCTGTCTATAATAATACATCTGTACATACTAATAATACATACACCTGCGGATAAGATATGTGACTAGATTCATCTGCCCTCTTTTTTCACATAAAAGTACTGTATCAGAGCATCAAAATGGTATATCATACACTGTAGTTGGAGGAAACATGGGAAAGTTATGATGCTTTGAAAGTTAATACACTTGCTATGCCACTGAAGGCCAATTTATACCCTACGGAGACGGTAAATTCAGAGCATAGCAACGTTGTTTTTTGTCAGAAAAGTGGCGGCTCCTTATAGTACGCACAAACATGGCTAAAAGTATTATTTAATTGTTGATTGATTGACTATGACCAGCAGTGCTATTTGCAGAGTTAGCTCCAAGTAAATGTTGATTTTTTTTCAACCATTCCTGAACCTGCTGCCAAAAACAACAATCCACAAATGGGCAGTACCGAGTGATCTAATGATTCTAGCACTTCGCAGCAAAATCTGCAGAGCTGGGATGGTTTTATACCCTCATGTATATAACATTATATTGGTTGCAAGAATTTTCTATATAATTAAAATTGAAAAACTAAGTTTTGAATCCGGCATTGTTTTATGTATCAGTTCATAAACCCTGTGCCATGAAATCGGTAAATCTTCTCCCAAATATTTTGCAACCTGCAAGATAGATAGATAGATAGATAGGTACTTTATTGATCCCCCGGGGGGGAAATTTCATAAATTTTCATTTCATGGTGCATTCATTGTGGTCTTTAATGCTGACAGACACGTTTCTTACCTTCTCCTCTTCACGCTTGCCTCCTCCATGTTTGTGTTAATGCTGCAACCAGTAATTTTTTAAAGAGCAGACATTTCCATATATTTTGTTAACTGCTTGTGTGACATAAGTCCACCAGTCCTATTTATGATATCATTTACATGGTATTTTACCAATTAGTATATTTGAGTTTAACCATAATATTTGTATGTAATATTTGTTCTGTCTTTTCTGGTGGATTAAACTGAAATTGCAACCAGCTTTCTATTGCTTGTTTTAAAAATGTTGATATTTTGGAGATGATTTCATATAAAAAATCATTCTTGAACACGGGTGAGACATTCTAATTAATCTGCTAGAGAACCAGTTCGGATTTAAGTATAGTTTTTGTATGACTGAAGCCTTTCGTGATATGTCCAATGCTTTAATATTTAATCATTTCTGCCCCCCAAATTCATATTTTTTATATAAATAAGCCTGTTTAGTTTTGTCTGGCTGCCGTTCCAAATACAGTGGAATATTGAGAACTATTCTTTGTTTACGCCTATTCAGCATTGTTCACACCCTCTTAAGCCTTAGTCCCACCCACCCACACATATAAATTAATGTGAGTCAGCAAGGCATTGTACTCCAGAAAGTAGTCTCTCTACTTAAACTTTTTCAGAGAGAGCTTTGTCGATAGTGCCAGCTAATTTCAGGTCAGCAATGTTTTGGAGAGCTCTAGCAACACTTTTGCAGTTGTCCATAGCTATATCTTTCAAAAAATCTGCCGTAGAAAACATTATCTATAAACTGACCAGGGAAGCCCCCACTCTGTTATATATAGAAGCCTGTGACATGACAGACCAATCAGGACTCATCAACCACTCCATTATCTCTGCCAATCATGGCTAACTAGGAAGGATTGTGTCTTTCTCCCTATAATGGCTCAGTGCTTTCTCCTTGGCTAAACTAGGCTCATAATTTAACATAGCTGGCCCGCGCCACAGACGGCTATATCCTTCTGCTAATACAGGACTAGAAAAGCCCAGTGCACTACTTCTGTGAACAACATTTTTTGGGGGGAAAATTCAGTTTTTACAGCACCCCTACTTCCCACGGCTATAATTAAACCCCTTTGTTATGGCAAGCCTAAAGTTCAGGAGTAAAAATGTGCTTAACAAGTCACATAATAAGTTGCAATAATAGTGTTTAACATGATTTTTGAATGACTACCTCATCTCTGTACCCCACACATAAAATTATCTTTAAGGTCCCTCAGTCTTGCACTGAATTTCAAACACATATTCAACTACAAAGACCAGGGAGGTTTCCCAATGCCTCGCAAAGAAGGTCACCTATTGGTTCCTTTGAGCATGGTGAAGTTATTAATTATACTTTGGATGATGTATCAATACACCCAGTCATTTGCTGGAGAGGAAGGAAACTGCTCAGGGATTTCACCATGAGGTCAGTGGTGACTTTAAAATGGTTAGAGAATGACTGAGGATGGATCAACAACATAGTAGTTACTCCACAATACTAACCTAATTGACAGAGTGAAAAGAAGGAAGCGTGTAGATGGGTGAGAAAATAAATATTGAACTCAGGCTGTAACACTAAACAAAATGTGAAATTAGTTGAGGGGGTATGAATACTTTCTGAAGTCACTCTATACTTACTGTAAAATTGTCCATTTGTTTTCCTTTGGCTTCAACAAAGCACCAATCATCACAGTCCATTTCTTTTGTTAAAAGAAATGTCAAGACAACTGAAAATGTGCTGAAATGCAAGACTGTACCGGGAGGTCATCACTAGTTACCACAGCCACAAAGTTATAATTATGGCAAAACCCAGGCTATATCTACAATGTATATTCTTAAAATCTGATTTTAAACCTAATATTAAGCACACTGCTAAACGTATGCCTAACCCTAACCTTAAATTAAGACCAAAAAGCAAATTTTTGTTTTCATACATTTTTACGATATAGCCAATTTTGACTGTGTGGCTCTGATAACTAATAACAACCATCCCGGATTGACAAGTGTAGCCACATGGAATACAAAATAAAATAAAAACATGACAGAACGGGTGTTCGTTTCATTTTGAATACACTTTAATTTAATTTTTTTTACACAATTGCATTTTAAACAAATAGGAGAATGGTTAAATTAGCATTATTTAGAGCCCCCAAAGATGGACTTTTGTTGCATTTATCGGGGCTCATCTTTCATTCAGAGGGGTGTAGCCCCCCGGCGGTCGCCCCGTAATTCGCACTCTGTCTGAAGGAGCACGGCATAAATCGTTCAGACAATGTATCTTTTGTCCTGCACCTATGAAAAATCCCACCACTGGAAGTGACAAAAGCAAGGACCACTGCCACCTCTCTGAATTTAGTTTCATACTTTTGTGATAACCTGCTGATCCAAGCAATCCTTTTTAAAAGCATGTACGTCACAACAAAGGACCCTCAAATGTAAATGGAAAGGTGACAGAACGACCACTCGCAAAAGAAAATCACATTGCTGAAAAAGAAAATGAATTGCCATCTCAGACATCCACAAATGAGTGAACTCAACATTGAGTTAAGGAGTTTTGAGGCCGTTGACCAGCTGTAATTACTAATTGCAATATTCCATTTTCACTGCAATCAACATTCCGAGAGTCCATTTCCTAATCAAGACTGATTAAAGTGGTTAATATCCCCTCAGAGTTGAACTAATGGGGACATTAACAGGGTTCATCTGTTGTGACTGCTCCTCTGCTGTTGTCTAGGAGGTTTATTCACATCCACAGTAAATAAATGCATTGTGACAGGTATTTTTCAGTATTCATACAGCCACGGTCAATTTGAATAAACTACTGTCATCTCCCATAAGGGCTGCTCTCATTGCGGAAATTCCTCCAACTAAACAGGTTTCCAATCCTCAAAGAAATAGTGCATGTACATTTCCCTGTCCCATTTTCCCTACAGTATCAATTGTGACAGAGAGGCACAAGATCATATATGAGAACATTTGTACATCAGCCCAAGAATGCAGCCATCACATAATGATGGAAAGTAAACCGAATGTCAAATAAAGTTTGTATATTGCCTTTTCACGTGAATAATGAGAGTATAACAGCCTGGAATATTTACACAGTATATAGACACACAAGCATATTTCTTTAGAGCCAGATTGGACAATCATAGATGGGCCATCAACCTGAACCCAGAGTGACGTTTACAGGGGGGGTGGTGGTCATTGTAGTTTTCTGTGGTAGCAGATGATTCTAGAGATGAAATGAGCAGGGCATGCAGTGAACGATGGTTTTGTTGTAAGGCATGAGCAGAAAGCTGTCTGTGGCAACGTGTACTCGAAGCTCTAGCTCCACATCATTGACTGATGACTTTCTAGCGTTTATAATGGTATTACATTTGTGTTTTATTGTTAATCAGGACTGGGAAACATGGCGCTTGACAGTGATTTACAGAAGACGCAGCCGGTGTTGAAGAAATTACTTAATGCTGGATCTTGAACATCCATTACCTTACGTATCCCGATGTTAGTGGATAGGCTGTACTCTGCAGGTACTATCGGGACACCTCATGCCGTTACACTCAATCATTAAATAATTGCAGATTTGAGATTCGTTAGGGGCCACAATGGGCGATTGTGTTTCTATGGCAACCACTTTGCACCGCTAAAAAAGCAAGGGAATTCCAAAAGGTATTTCAACTGAGGAACTTACTCTTTACTCTTCAAGGGCTTTGGAGATCGCTAAGTTGTAGTGGGAAGAAAATGTAATGGATTGAACCCTTGAACAAACAGAGTGCTCCAAAGGCAGCGGCTTTGTCTTCTATGATCTGTGAAACCTAGCGTTACATTTTAAAGCGGGAATAAACATATAGAATTGTTCATCGCACTGCTTTAAAAGCTTCTCTGCATTGCTTCATCAATTGAGACCCACAGGTTAGCTAGACTCACATCCCTGAATATGTGTGCCACATTTCATCAGTCTGACTCAAACCGATCAAGAGAGTAATGTAAATATGTGCCCATTATGTGCTTGCATTTGTTGAGTCTTGACAGTGTTTTTTGAACATGTGTATCAAGTTTTGTTACAATACTAATATCCATGTCTGATTTGTATGCATTTATATGCCAGACCACGCCCACGTGAGAGATATTGGTCAGTATGGGCCATGTTGTTTGAGCTACTAGCCTGGAAGCGAGACCTTGGTCCATAGATGCCACATACTGTATAAGGTTTTGTGCAGACCGGTCATTCAGTGCCAGAGGAGTAGCGTTTTAAGGCAGAAGGGACCTATGTACCAAATTTCAGGATTCTAGGTCTGACGGGTCTTGACTTTTCATAGTTTTCTTCATTCAATTGCTTGTTATAACGCCACCATGTGGCCAATTGACATGCCATTGCTTGAGAGGCTGAACAGCTCAAATAAAGCCACCCCAATACACAGCGCCTTACACCCACCTCTCATTCATATTTAATGAAGTATGATAAGTCACAGCGACGGAGCGGAAACGCGACCCTCAGTCCCACTGGGGGCGACTCCTCCAGAAGATCTAACACACACTACTCCTCCTTCTCATTTCTTCTACACTTACACTGTACCAATAATCTGGTTGGTCTGAAGGTTGAGTAATCTCAAAACCAGTACCAAATCTCCTGTGAACAGCCTGTCACAAGATATATTCACTAGTTGTATCCTATGAGAAATCACAACCCTATTTAAATACTTATGTAAGACA